>BLSH010478444.1:1469343-1482326 GCA_018402905.1 Glandirana rugosa | reverse complement strand
GTTGATGGAGGAGGGCGGGGGGGTACTCATTGATGGAGGTGGGGAGGGAAGGCTCATTGATGGAGGTGGGGAGGGAAGGCTCATTGATGGAGGTGGGGAGGGGAAGGCTCATTGATGGAGGGGGGGGGGACTCATTGATGGAGGTGTGGAGGGAAGGCTCATTGATGGAGGTGGGGAGGGAAGGCTCATTGATGGAGGTGGGGAGGGAAGGTTCACTGATGGAGGTGGGGAGGGAAGGCTCATTGATGGAGGTGTGGAGTGAAGGCTCGTTGATGGAGGTGGGGAGGTAAGGCTCATTGATTGAAGAGATGGTGCCAGGATGCAGTATGGGAAGAAGACAAGCCGGTGGAGGCAGTGTGATGCTTTGGGCAATGTTCTGCTGGGAAACCCTGGGTCGGGCCATTCATGCGGATGATACTTTGGAGTCTATGCCTTGATGGGTCAGGGCTTTTTTGGTGGCAAAAGGGGGATCTACTCAGTATTAGGTGGGTGGCCATATTGTTATGAGTGGTCGGTGCAGATGTGTACCTGTGTTAGTTTTAGTATAGATGGGAATTTGCTAAAGTATTTTTGAGATAATTCAGGGGTGTTTGTGACCTCTATCTGATCTGCTTCTGATCTTCTAAGCCAGTGGTTCTCAACTCCTGTCCTTGGGACCCACTAACAGGCCAGGTTTGCAGGATAACTGAAATGCATCACAGGTGATATAATTTGCTGCTCAGTGATTGCAGTATTCTAGTCTGTATCTCCCCAATGCAATACTTAAAATCTGGCCTGTTAGTGGGTCCTGAGGACCGGAGTTGAGAACCACTGCTCTAAGCTGTATCAAACTCCTTCCAGCTGCTTTTCTATTGACTTGTATTGGCAGAAGGTGAGTTGGAAGCACCGCCCTTGACAATCATGGCCAGTTTTGCTTATGTAAAAGAAATGACCTGGTGGTGTGCATTCTGCAGCCGCGTGCTTTTTTTCGCCCCAGAAGAATAATGCAACTTACAGACCCCGAGTCTAGGGGAGAATTTGAAATAATCTTCTCATTGCCAGATGACCGTGTTTGTAACGCCCTAAAATCAGGTGAACGAGTGACATCCTCTGCTTTTTGTTGGATCCCAGTGAGGACAAAGTTTGCTTGGCCAGATTTGCTTCCCTGCGGTCAGCAGCCACCAATAAACCCAACTTGGAGAGTCAATGGTTGTAAAGGGAAGATTTTTTTGTGGAGATCTTTCCATGTCTGACTGGCGGCTTTCATGGAAGCTTTCTTTTCCTGCTTCTAAAGGGAAAGGAATCTCTCCAATGACAAATCCTTTCTGCAAATTCAGCTCTTCCTGATGTCATAGTATGAGATAATGTTATGTCGTTCTTATATACTAAACATGGAGACATAGCAGAGTTCTTGTTAATCTGTATTAAAGCTTAACCCCAGGAATTAAACAAAACCTACTCTTGCCCCCCAGCCACCCACTGCAAGGGTTATATGCTCGTTACGTCTAGGGGGTAGAGCAGTGGTCTCCAAACTGCAGCACATAGGCCAGATACCATTGGGGCACTATTCCCCCCCACTGCCACAAGTCACTATTCCTCCTACTAGACACCTACAGCATGAGGAGAGGAGAAGAGAGACGATAACCAGCTTCTCTAAAAGGGACATCAACACTGATTATCAGTGTCCGAATTATCAGTGCAGTTCTAACAGTGCCCACCAGTGCTGCCAATCAGTGCCACCTACCAGTGCCCACCAGTGCTGCCAATCAGTGCCACCTACCAGTGCCCACCAGTGCTGCCAATTAGTGCCACCTATCAGTGCCCACCAGTGCTGTCAATCAATGCCTCCTTATCAGGGTCACCTATCAGTGCCACCTACCAGTGCCCACCAGTGCTGCCAATCAGTGCCTCCTTATCAGTGCCCACCAGTGCTGTCAATCAGTGCCTCCTTATCAGGGTCACCTACCAGTGCTGCCAATCAGTGCCTCCCTAGCAGTGTCACCTATCAGTGCCACCTACCAGTGCCTACCAGTGCTGCCACTCAGTGCCTCCTTATCAGTGTCACCTATCAGTGCCACCTACCAGTGCTGCCACTCAGTGCCTCCTTATCAGTGTCACCTATCAGTGCCACCTACCAGTGCCCACCAGTGCTGCCAATCAGTGCCTTATCAGTGTCACCTACCAGTGCCCACCAGTGCTGCCATTCAGTGCCTCCTTATCAGTGTCACCTATCAGTGCCACCTACCAGTGCCCATCATCGCCACCTATCAGTGCAGCCTCATCAGTGCCCACCAGTTCGTCTCATCAGTGCAGCCTATCAGTGCCCTTCAATGCCCATCAGTGCCACCTATCAGTGCCCATCAGTGCAGCCTCATCAGTGCAGCCTGTCAGTGCCCATCAGTGCAGCCTCATCAACGCACATCACTGAAGGAGAAAAATTACTTGTGTGCAAAATTCTATAACAAACCATGAAAAAGTTTTAATTTTGTTTTTCAAAATTTTTGGCCTTTAAAAAAACAAGGGGTGAATTAATACCACCAAAAAAAAGCTCTATTTATGTGAAAAAAAAACCATAAAATTTTCATATGGGTACAGCGTTTGCATGACTGCGCAATTGTCATTCAAAGTGCGACAGCGCTGAAAGCTGGAAATTGGCCTGGGCAGGAAGGGGGTAACAGGGCCCTGTAGGCAAGTGGTTAAAGCATGACATGTTGGGTATCTAATTACTTGTTGTAACATCATCTTTCATATTCTACAAAAAATTGGGGGTATATATTAGGTTTTGTTGTTCTTAGCTCATCAAAGTGTATTTTTAAATATATAGTTCAAAAAAAAAATTGCATTTGAAAAACCTCTGCGCAGAAACTGCGTGACATAAAAAATTGCAACGACAGATCATTTATTCTCTAGGGTCTCTGTTAAAAAAAAAAAAAAAAGATATGTTTGGGGGTTCTAAGTAATTTTCTAGAAAACAATACCAATTTTAAGGCCTCATACACACAGGCGTATTGAAAAAACGAGCTGTAATGTCGGGGCCGACGCCAGGAAAAAAAAAAAATCGGCGTTAAAACCGCGATTTCATCTGCGTTTTGCATTGGTGTTAATGCGTGTTAATGAGCGTCAGCGCTATGTCGCATTTTGTTTGAAAAGACCTCCCTCTGCTATTTTTGGACCTGAAAACGCCGGTGCTAAAAACGCCGGTTACCATCGCTACGGTGCTAATGCTCGTTATTGAGCGTTTTGCCGGCTCAGCGCTGCAGCTTCAGAACGCACTGGTCATGGTTTCTTGCTTGCAGCTTGCAAACGCCAATTACAGCTCAGAAACGTCAGTGTGTCTATGGGGCCATTAAATAACATGGAGATGCGTTTTTAAGCTGCAAAAAAACACTGAAAAACGCGGCTGTAAAAACGTCCGTGTGTATGGGGCCCTTACTAAACAAAAAGTGTCAGAAAAAGGCCTGGCCAGCAAGTGGTTAACCACTTCCCTACCGCGGTATGCAGAATGAAGCCCGGGAAGTGGTTGCGTTATCCTGACTGGGCGTCATATGACGCCCTCAGGATAACACGCCATTGCGGCGATCGTGGTGTGGGGGGTCGGACCACCCGCATTACCGATCTCGGTAAAGTGCTTCCATTGGAAGCACTTTACCATGTGATCAGCAGTGACCAATCACGGCTGGTCACAGTGTAAACAGGAAAGCCGTTTATCGGCTTTTCCTGTACTCGGGTCTGCAGACCTGAGCAGTGGAGAGCCAATCGGCTGCTCTCCTGATGGGGGGGGGGGGTCTGTGCTGATGATTTATCAGTGCAGCCCCCCTCTGATCGCCACCTTAAACCACCAGGGAGCCTGCCCAGGACCACCAGGGAGACCACCCTAGACCACCAGGTAAGGGGCACAGTGCCTATCAGTGCATCTGCCCATCAGTGCCCCTATCAGTGCCCATCAGTGACACCTATAAGTGCCGCCTATGAGTGCCAATCATTGCCGCCTATGAGTGCCCATCCGTGCCGCTTATCAGTGTTCGTCAATACTGCAAATCGGTGCCCGTCTGTGCTGCATATCAATGCCACCTATCGGTGCCTGTCAGTCCTGCTTATCAGTGCGGCCTATCAGTGCTCATCATTGCTGCATATAAGTGCCTCATCATCAGTGCCTGTCAGTGCCCCATCTGTGCCACCTTATCAGTGCCAATCAGTGCAGCCTCATCAGTGCCAATCAGTGATGGAGAAAATGTACTTATTTACAAAGTTTTGTGACAGAAACAGAATTTTTTTTTTTCAAAATTTTCCGTCTTTTTTTTTATTTGTAGCGCAAAAAATAAAAACCGCAGAGGTGATCAAATACCACCAAAAGAAAGCTCTATTTGTGGGAACAAAATGATAAAAAACTTGTTTGGGTGCAGCGTCACACGACCGCGCAATTCTCATTCAAAGCGCAACAGCACTGAAAGCTGAAAATTGGTCTGGGCGGGGGAAGTGTTCCAAGCGCCTGGTATTGAAGGGGTTAAAGGCAAAAATTGCAGTTGTGTAAAAGGGAGGGTGGAGGAGGCAAAGCAAAGGAAGTCCTATTCATGGGTGACGGTCCAGCTTTAAGCTGGAAGAGAACGCATGGAGTTAATGGGGGGGGCGGGGATTTGTAGCAAAGAGCAGGAAGTTTTCGGATTATTCACTTGTGTATTTAGCACACACATGCTCCAGGCCCGGTCACATGACCCTGAGCCAAGTTTATGTTTCTCTCCATTTACACTCCAATGGGTCTGTGGGAGCAGACTGGGCCTCCAGTAGAAGAGCCGTATCTCTCGGAGGAGGAGGAGGTGTGATTGCTCATTTCCTGTGTTTGGAGAATGATGTTGTTTTCTGTGGCTTTTACTGAGGCTTGTGTGGGTGTTGAGAACCAAAGGCTCACTCAGGGGAACTCTCTCTAACCTCCTCACCTACACAAGATAAGCCTCCAGAACTTCTTCCATTCACACGAAGGCTGTAGAAAGGTTTAAAGAGGATCAACTCGTCCACCAGCTTATGAAATCTTGCAAGTGACCAACCATGCCGATGAGTAATACAATGGGTTTTAAAGAGGAACTTCGGCTAACAAGGGCCTAACGTCACAACTTTCCCTCTGAGCATATTCGTTATCGTACTTCTCTCTCTCCCGGCTTATTTCTATCACCTTAACAATACCCACCAGCCACCGTTTAATGTTTTTGTGCAACCCAAGATCTTCAGTGCTGTACCAGCTTTTGTCCAGGGCTGCCATGTTGGTTTCAGGCCTGGCAACCTATCTTGCCCACAGTAGCTCATCAACGTAAATACATTTGAATCAGCCTTCAAGACTGTCTCAAGGTGGTACATGGTCCCATCTCGTTTAGCACACCTCCACCCGTCCTCCCCTGGCACCTGTTTTCTTGGCTGCTCTTCACTACCTGGTCTCCACACATCGTGACCCATACTCTCCAGGTTCTGGACGAAAGTCCTTAAACTCTTACAATCTTTGCTGACTTGTCCCTTCCCTAGAGACCCTTAGTATATCCTGCTGCACCTAAACCCCCCCCCCCCCCCGGGCCTCTCTAGGTCCCAATTTAAATGTATATCCTACTGGCGGCGAAGTAGACTATAGCTAGAGCAGTTGATACCCTCTTCATCAATGAAACACTCATCAGTATTCTCTTGGACACACACACGAGACATTTTTAAAAATTTGGACCTCGTGGATACAGTATACCCACCCGTCCATGTCTATGGCAAGTTATGCATCTTTATAGACTTATGAGGTCCAAGGGCATACCAGCTTTTGTCCAGGGCTGCCATGTTGGTTTCAGGCCTGGCAACCTATCTTGCCCACAGTAGATTACTGCTCCCATCAATGTAATTACATTTCAATCAGCGTTCAAGACTGTCTCAAGGTGGTACATGGTCCCATCTCGTTTAGCACACCTCCACCCGTCCTCCCCTGGCACCTGTTTTCTTGGCTGCTCTTCACTGCCTGGTCTCCACACATCGTGACTCATACTCTCCAGGTTTTGGACGAAAGTCCTTAAACTCTTACAATCTTTGCTGACTTGTCCCTTCCCTAGAGACCATTAGTATATCCTGCTGCACCTAAACCCCCCGGGCCTCTCTAAGTTCCAATTTAAATGTATGTCCTACTGTCGGCGAAGAAGACTATAGCTAGAGCCTGTAAATAGCAGTTGATACCTTCTTCATCGATGAAACGCTCATCAGTATTCTCCTGGACACACACAAGACGTTTTTTAAAAATTTGGACCTCGTAGATACAGTATACCCACCCGTCCATGTCTATGGCAAGTTAAGCATCTTTATAGACTTATGAGGTCCTAGGGCACTGGCTGGGGTGTCCCTGATGTCCTTCCTCCTCTCCTTCCCTCATCCTTTCTCTATTCTCTTTGACCCCCTTGTCACGGAGGCCTCTGTTTCAAATGTCCTTGTTTTCTTGTTTGGCGGACCTGACTCCTGCAATACACGTAACAGTGTCTTATGGCACCGCGCTCGCTCTTCGTTCCTAGGTACTATTGTAGCACTTGCTCGTAACCCAAAATATCTTATTTTCTACTTTAGTTGTTTCCCATCTTGACACTTGATGGTTACTATCCGAGAATCTTTTGATACATCACACTCACCCAAGCACTAACATGGGTTATAATTTGTATTTTGTAAAAAATTCAATAAAAATTAATTGAAAGTGGAAAAGGAACTTCAGTCCGAAATGCAAAAAAAGTCAGTCAGCAACTGTTGTAGCTGCTGAATTTTCCAAAAATAGGTACTTACCAGCATATGGAGTCCGGGGCTCTCTTCATGTAGCCCAATATCTTCAGTGCTGTCTTTGTGCAAACCGATATCTTCAGCGGTGGACCAGCTTTTGTCTAGTGCCACCATCTTGGATTTGGGAGTTGAATGTGACTTCATGATCAGTCACAGCCAACTGCACAGGCTTGAGATGAGCGGATTGAAGGAGACCGTCCCGAAACCTTCCTGGATGTGTGGTGTGTCCCTGGGGGCTGTTATGGAAGGCTGACCCAGCAAATATCATCCTCACCTAGGCAATGTTAAACCAAAGCTGTGACTACCTGATCAATCACAGCCGGCTCCCAACCTTACAGACTCGAGATGCGCGGATTGAAGGAGACCGTCCCGAAACCTCCTGGGATGTGTGGTGTAATCCTGGAGGCTTCTTTGGGGGAATGACCTTGGAAATGTCATACTCACCTAGGCAAGCTGGGAGCAAAGCAGTTACAGCACTGCCATCTTGAATTCAGGAGCCGACTCTGATTCCTGATCAGTCAGAGCCAGCTCCCAACCACACAGGCTCCAGATCCCTGGATTGAAGGAGACCAGCCCGAAACCTTCTTGAATGTGTGGCTGCTTTGGGGGATAACCCAGAAAACGTCATCCTCACCTAGGCAAGGTAGGAGTAAAGTTGTTCCAGCACCACCATTTTGGATTTAGGAGCCCACTGTGACTTCCCCATCTCCTGACCTGACTCTGAAACGCACAGGCTTGATATTTGCGGATTGAAGGAGACCGTCCCAAAGTCGTCTGAGACGTGTGTTGTATCCCTGCTAGCTGGTTTGGGAGGCTGGCCCAGCAAACCTCATCCCCACTTAGATAAGCTGGAGGCAACTTTGTTATGGATAGGGTGCCACCTGCCATCCTCTCTTCTGACGTCCGAAAGCACTCGGCACACTACTAAAGTCGCTGGAATCCAGGTTTATTTCTCAACGTTTTTACTTCAGAGGAACCCTTGAAATAATTTTCAGTTCTTTGTTAACCCCTGCTAAAAGCAATTCATCGGTAGTCAGTGATAAAAATACCCCCTTACCGTGGTGGTCAGAATGCCACCAATTATGCAGACACCATCATCACCCAACAGGAGGTCGATTAGGCACAGCTTAAGAAACCCCTCCTAGCAACCTCTGGAGGAACCCTAGGGATCCACAGACCCCTGGTTGAGAATAGCTGTTCTATACAATTAATGTGAATTCCAGTGATCTTACCGATGCCACCCTTACAGAGGACTAAAAATATCACCAGTTTCATACCATTGACTTTGCAGTATTGTTGGCCCTGGAACTATGCAGATGCCATCACATGGGAGGTCAATCAGCCACAGCTCAAGGAACCCCTAGAAACCTCTGGAGGAACCTTAATGTTCCACGGAACCCTTGTTGAGAATAGCTGTTTTATACATTTACCGTGAATTCCAGTGACCTTACTGATGCCACCCTTACAGAGGGCTTAAAGGATCATTGGTTTCATGCCATTGACTTTGCCAAGTGGCGTTGGCCCTGGAACTATGCAGACACCATCAAATTGAAGGCCAATCAGCCACAGCTCAAGGAAATCCTAGCAATCTCTGGAGGAACCCTAGGGTTCCACAGAACCCTGGTTGAGAATGGCGGTTCTATACAATTAACGTGGATTTCAGTGACCTTACCGACAGTCTTTTTTTTTTTTTCCTGCATTGAGTTCATGAGCATGCCCAACTCGTCTTGACTTCCAGCACTGGAAACTCGGAGTAGAGAGGAACCGGTTAATGTCTTCCACTGTGATTGGTTTTCACAGTGGTCACATGATCAGGAGCCGGTTGCACTGGCTACCCACCATGAGCAGAGAGCTTGGCCACTGTGCTGGGAGTGCGCTCTTAGCACACAAAGCTCTGCTGCTCATGGACGAATAGGTTTGGCATGTGGGCATTGAAGCCCACATATGCATTATGTGGTTGACTAAAAGGTTAAAGGGGAACTAAACTCCCCCCCCCCCCCAGCCTTTTTAGCCAAGGAAGCAGCCATCTTGGCCTCTGTTTGGTCTGCAACTGCTATGGAGCTGCACATGTGATCAGTCATGACACCAACCATTTGTTGGTTTGACCGTTTGGTTGAGAGCACAAGCAATGCGTGGCAGTTAGCTATCCCGACACGTGGACTGTAACTGTTTTTTGATGGATGGGTTTAGTTCTGTAAAGCAGTGTTCCCCAACCCAGTCCTCAAGGCCCACCAACAGGTCATGTTTTCAGGATTTCCCTCAGATGAATCAGCTGTGGTAATTACTAAGGCAGCGAAACTGATCAAATCACCTGTGCAAAATAATGGAAATCCTGAAAACATGACCTGTTGGTGGGCCTTGAGGACTGGGTTGGGGAACACTGCTGTAACGAGAAGGGCCAACATGCGCCATGGCAATGCCATTTACACTCATCCTCACCTTTTGACCTCCATTCCTAAACAGTATGCTCCTCCTTGCATGACATCATGATCTAAAAAATCTGTTGTGTGATGGAGCGGATGACTGATGACAGTGAAGAAGAATGGTTGCAATCATCACCAGATGTCATCGATTTGCTTCCACTATATTTTCTACATTCTGACAGGTCACGTTGAGCTCTTGGTCCTCGCTTGTTCACACAGCGCTGGAACCCTCTATGGAGCGCTATGACCGATTCCAGGATAACGTAACCTAAAGTTCAACTCCAGCGAACCGGGAAATTAACCGCTTGCTTACCGGGCACTTAAACTCTCCTTCCTGCCCAGACCAATTTTTAGCTTTCAGCGCTGTCACATTTTGAATGACAATTGCGCGGTCGTGCTACACTGTACCCATAGGAAATTTTTATCATTCTTTTCACACAAATAGAGCTTTCTTTTGGTGGCATTTAATCACTGCTGGGCGTTTTATTTTTTGCTAAAAAATCCCCCCCAAAAAATTAAAATTTTGTAAAAAAAACAAAAACGTTTCAGTTTGTTATAAAATTTTTTAAATAGGTAATTTTTCTCCATCGATGTACGCTGATGAGGCTGCACTGATGGGCACTGATAGGCTGCACTGATGGGCACTTACAGGCTGCACTGATGGGCACTGATATGCTGCACTGATAAGGCGGCACTGGTGGGTGGCACTGAAGGGCACCGATGGGTGGCACGGAAGGGCACCGATGGGTGACACTGAAGGGCACTGATGAGTGGCACTGATGGGCACTGGTAGGCGCCACTGATCTGCAGCACTGACTGGGGGCACTGATGATGAGGCGCTGATGGACCCTGGTTGGCAGCACTGATGGGCACTGATGGGTGGCACTGGTGGGCATTGTTATGTGGCACTGGTCCACACTGATAGGTGGTACTGGTAGGCGGCACTGATGTTCACCTATAGGTGGCACTGGTGGTCACTGGTAGATGGCACTGGAGGGGACGGCATAGCAGCAGTGCCTCTCCATGTGCGGGACTGATCTCCCTGTGTCTTTCACCAGTGATCGGCACGCAGGCAGCTCATACACGGGATTAGGTCTGTTGACGGCGTCCCGGCAATTCCGAAGTGGTTAAATTGGCAGTCCACCCTAGAAGTACTCAATGAACGTTAAACAGAACTAAACTGTACCTAAGCGCCACAAACTGAAAATGAAAATTCCTCCCTTTCCTTATTCTGAAGGAATAGCTGTTTGTTTCTCTGTGTCCATGTTCAGAGTGAATGTGAGCGGGAGTGATTTTATAATGATCAATCAGCTGCTGCACTCGCAGGGCTCTGATGAGGAAAGCGTCAGGGTCTGCATCCCTTTTGGGTGTGATTTCCCTTTGGGAAGTATCTCGCCAAAAATGACATTTGTGTTGCAGGGGATGCCTAAAATCTGACTTGTATCTTAGTGCAGTGGGAAAATCAGTTGGCCAATCACAGGGGCAGGAAATGACATTTCCTGTATACCATCTGTGTACACAGCGCCTCCAGGTGGCCATATTACATTTTACAGAAAATGACAGCGGCTGCAATTTTTTTTTCCCACGAAAGTGGAGTTACCCTTTAAGCGTAAATTTTGAAAAGAGTTTGGTTTTTTACCAGCTGTGCCATCTGGGAATCCCCTGTGTAGAAAAGCATTAATGTTGCAACTGAGCAAATCTGAAATCGTGGTGAATGGAGATGGTCAAGAAAAGACCGGTAAGGTAGAAATGTAGAAGTTGTGGTTTCCTCGCGTATTTTTGATGGTGCAACCTTTAGGGCTTTCATCCACGTTCTTGCTTCACTACTTACTGTGTTTGAACTACTCTTCCATATACTCAATAAAGGGACTGGGTGATACAACTCATGCAGGAGGATTTTTTTTTCATCTCTTTGTACCTGTTTATCTGCAGTCTTCTCTTCTCTATTGCTGTTCAAAGTCCAGAATTTACACAGCATTTCTGAGCTCCAGAAGGCAGGGGGAAGGGATCTGATGTCACACACTGCTGCAGGATAGAGCAGGGAGCTGAGTGTAATCTGAGACCTGAGTGGAGGGAATGGGCATAGTCTGCATAGTTTCATAGGAGAACATGGGTGTGAATCTCAGGCTGTGTGCTGGAGCCCAACCCCTGAAAAACACCTCTGCTCTGAATATTTAAAAAGTAATCAAATTGAAGCATTTTCAGTTTGTGGTGCTCAGATACAGTTTAGTTCAAATTTAAGGAATTCTGAGGATGGAGCTCCGTTGTACTGTAGCAGAAGGGTGGGGGGCAGGACGGGTTCTGCACTATATTACCAAAAGTATTGGGACACCAGTCTTCACATTCACATGAACTTTAATGGCATCCCAGTCTTAGTCTGTAGGGTTCAATATTGAGTTTCCCCACCCTTTAGAGCTGTAACAGCTTCAACTTCTCTGCTTCTCTGGGATGGCTGCCCACAAGGTTTAGGAGTGTCTATGGGAATGTTTGACCATTCTTCCAGAAGCGCATTTGTGAGGCCAGGCACTGATGTTGGATGGGAAGGCCTGGCACGCAGTCTCTGCTCTAATTCAGCCCAAAGGTGTTCTATGGGGTTGAGGTCAGGACTCTGTGCAGGCCAGTCAAGTTCCTCCACCCCAAACTCGCTCATCCATGTCTTTATGGACCTTGCTTTGTGCACTGGTGGGCAGTCATGATGGAACAGGAAGGGGCCATCCCCAAACTCTTCCCACAAAGCTGGGAGCATGAAATTGTCCAAAATGTCTTGGTATGCTGACGCCTTAAGAATTCCCTTCACTGGAACTAAGGGGCCAAGCCCAACCCCTGAAAAACCTCGCCATAATCCCCCCTGCACCAAATGAGTCATGACCTCAATCCAAAAGAACACCTTTGGGATGAATTAGAGCGGAGACTGCAAGCCAGGCCTTCTCATCCAACATCAGAGCCTGACCTCACAAATGTGCTTCTGGAAGAATGGTCAAACATTCCCATAGACACTCCTAAACCTTGTGGACAGCCTTCCCAGAAGAGTTGAAGCTGTTATTGCTGCAAAGGGTGGGCCAACTCAACATAGAACCCTACAGACTAAAGCCTCGTACACACGGGACCACGATCGCAGGTACGATCATCGCAAATCGTATGTTGGCTGTTGTATCTAGCATACTGACTGCACTACACGATCGTACGACCACAGAAAGAACGTTCAGATGCATGTAATTAGCATCCGGCCATTCCTGACTTCTGAGCATGCGTGTTTTGCACAATACAACTTGTTGTACCAACTGCTCTGTACACGCGGTACAACGGTCGTATGAGCGCTTGTTGGTACGACCAAGTTTTCTAGTCTGCTCATACAACTCCCTTGTACGACCGTCGTATGTTCGACTGTTCAAATCGCGCATACGAACGATCGATTTCGCATACAACGGTCGTGAGTACGACCTGTTGTATACAACCGTCGAACCGTGTGTACAAGGCTTAAGACTGGGGATGCCATTAAAGCTCATGTGAGTGTAAAGGCCGGTGTCCCAATACTTTTGGTAATGTAGTGTGTTTTGTTTTTTTTTTGCATTAAAATTTTTAAAAAAGTGTATTTTTTCACAAAAAAATTTGCTTTTGAAAAACCGCTGTGCAAATGCCGTGTGACATAAAAAAAATTCCAAAACCCACCATTTTATTCTCCAGGGCCTCTGCTTTAAAAATATATATATATAATGTTTGGGGGTTCTCATTTCTGTAACAATTCTGATTGTGACATATAAACAAAAAAGTGCCAAAGGAGGCCTGGGGGGGGGGGGGGGGGGA
>BLSH010478444.1:1434404-1451608 GCA_018402905.1 Glandirana rugosa | reverse complement strand
AAAAATAAAAACCCCAAAAATTAATTCTCATCATCCGTAAACGCGACCACTTTTGCGCAAACCAATCAATAAACGCCGATTGCGATTTTTTTTTTTTATCACAAATATGAGGAAGAATATAAATCGGCCAAAACCGATGAAAAAAAATGTTTTTTTAGATTTTTTTTTTGGATTTGTATTTTAGCAAAAAGTAAGAAATTTGTTTTTTTTTTTTTTGCAAAATTGTCGCTCTTCTTTTGTTTATAGCGGCGATCAGAAATGACGCAGCGGTGATCAAATACCACCAAAAGAAAGCTCTATTTGTGGGGAAAAAAAGGACGCAAATTTCGTTTGGGTACAACGTCGCACGACTGCGCAATTTTCAGTTAAAGCGACGCAGTGCCGAATCGCAAAAAGGGCTCCGGTCCTAAAGTGTGAAATCCTTCCGGGGCTGAAGTGGTTAAAAAAGGCCTGGATTCTTCCCTTGATGTAAATAATATAACTGGGTACTAACATTTATAGGTAAAGTTGATCCAGGGTGAATCCGATTGCCTCTCGGGGGATCAGGAAGGAATTTTTTCCCCCGTTATAGGAAATTGGATCATTGCTTTGCTGGGGTTTTTTGCCTTCCTCTGGATCAACTTTTTTTTGGTTGAACTAGGTGGACTTGTGTCTTCTTTCAACCTGACTAACTAGGTAACTATGTCCAAAGAATTTACGTATGAAAATTTACTAAGGCAGCCAGCTTTTGCGTCACACGCTGGTTTTTCCAGCAAATTTAGCGCAAATGAGCTAGCAGGTAGGAATGCCAATTGAAGCCGTAATAAGTACAATTCGAGGGTCTTTGCTGCTTCAAACCTATTGTATTATTCAGGTGTTGGTGTATTGTGTGAATCTCTAAGTCTAGTCGAGATGTATGAATTGAATGACCATGTCTCACCTATGTCCCTTTTTTTTTTGTCTCAGTCCTTCCCCCAGTATTAGTGCCACGAAACACCGAGATTCCTGCGGAGTTTCCTCCTCTCGATGATTACAGCCATTCCATTCCTGAGAACACCAACTTTCCAGCCGGCATTGAGCCACAGATCAACTACATTCCAGGTCTGGATTCACACTGCTTTTTCCGGTTACCTTTTTTTTTAAAATATAGGATTATTATGCTAAACAATCCAGCGCCCACGTGGAGCCATTAGTGTGTTGGAAAATGACTGCATGAGGTTGGTGGTGGTTGGTGTCCATTTGGGCTTGAATGCCATCAGGTTGCCTGATGCTAATAAGAAGTTAAAGTGGATATTCAACCTCTCCCCCCTCCCACTGTTTTTTTAACCCCTGCCTACCTGATTGTGGGTTCTTCACATTTAATATACTCACTTGCCCAGCAGATCCGGCATTGTCCTGCTGAGATCCTCTTCTTCTCTTCTGCCCCCTGCTTGGTCCTGCGCCACCATCTTCTTGCGTGACGTCATCAGGAAGATGCCAGCTCCCCAGAGTTCAGTCAGCGGCTCTCCTAATGAATAGGCCCCCTCCTCCTTTCTCACTGAAGGACTATGCCTCCTGGGATATGTGACCTGCGTATCCCAGGAGGCACAGCGGGCAAAGTGCATGTCATTCGCCTAGGTGAAGGGGTGGAGAGGAGGCAACATCGAATTGAGGATGAAGATCCGCTTTAAAGTGATATTGAAGTCTCTTTTTCTTTTGTTTAAAAATAGCAAACGTGTTATATTTACCTGCTCTGTGTAATGGTTTTGCACAGAGCAGTACTGGTCCTCTTCTTCTCGGGTCCCTCATCGGTGCTCCTGGCCCCTCCCTGCTACTAAGAGCCCCCACAGCAAGCAGCTTGCTATGGGGGCACCCGCGGTGAGCTGCTGCTCTGTGTGTCCATTTAAACATGGAGCCGTGGTTTGGCCTCGCCCCTCTCTCTCCTCATTGGCTCACTGCTTTTGATTGACCGCAGCAAGAGCTAATGGCTCCTGCTGCTGTCTCGGCCAATTAAGGAGAGTAACAGGACAGCCGATGTGAAACATCGGTGGATCGAGACGAGGCTCAGGTAAGTATTGGAGGGGGGGGGGACTGCACACATAGAACGCATTAAGATAAAAAAAAACTTCTGCCCTTAGAACCACTTTAAGGTCTTTTTTCCTAGCAAGGATAGGTAGGTGTTTAAATCTGCCATTGGGTTCGCTAAACAACATACTCGAGGAGGCACCGTGGACCTGTAGGCTTGCATGTGTAGTCAGATGAAGAATAACTTCAAACTAGCTCTAGCAAGGCTTCCCTCGATGGGCACCCAACAGTAGTTTAAACCAGTGTTCCCCAACCCAGTCCTCAAGGCCCACCAACAAGTCATGTTTTCAGGATTTCCCTCAGATGAATCAGCTGTAGTAATTACTAAGGCAGTGAAACTGATCAAATCACCTGTGCAAAATAATGGAAATCCTGAAAACATGACCTGTTGGTGGGCCTTGAGGACAGGGTTGGGGAACACTGGTTTAAACCATAGAAATACAGAAAAGAGCACCAGGCCAAAACCTTTAAAAAAGTCCTAAAAATAATTTTAATTGTTGATTTAAAAAAAAGTCCTATAAACACAGCCAACGCGTGTTGCCACCAAAACAAACCAATTGAAATGATCTGGGGCTCTTTTTTTCATCCGGGTTTGGTCTGCCGCTCCTGTCTGTATTTCTAAGGTTGGGTTCCCAGGATCACCCATTGTTGGTGTTTTTGCTTGACGATCACTTTTATTAAGTGGGAAGGACGAGTATACTAATAATGAAGCATCATTTGACAGAAAAAGGAAGAATATAGAAACACTAATGCACCCTTAGACAATGGTGTGTATGTAAACAGATATGGGTAGTAAGCATAGTTCCATATGGCCATACATAGTGGGTAATACATCTATGTAGGGGGATAGGTACAGCTCGTTTTCTCCATTACTTGGTGGTACACAGAGGCATTTTAAACAGGTAATGTGGTGCTGGGTTGGTTTATAAACAGATAATGTTTTTTATTATTTATCTATTTAAATTAAAAAAATGTGGTGACTCCATATAGCAGCCATTCTCACCTTGGGTTTTTTGAGAAACCTAGGGTTCCTCCAGAGGTTGTTGGGGGTTCCTTGAGCCAGGGCTGTCTTAATGCAAGGGCACCCCTGGGCACTGCTCAGGGGCCCCTAGTGCATGGGGGTCCCATGATAATCTTGCATTACATCATATTTGCCAACTGTCCCGGATTTTCTGGGATGGTCATGCTTTTCACTAAGCTGTCCCGGGATGGCTGTGTCCCGGGCAGCATCCCCGAAACTGTACTGTGCCCTCCTGACTTCCCCCCCATACTGTGTTCTTTCTATTGATTAGTCTTTGATTTATGGCATGTTTTCTTATTTTTTAATTGTACTAATAAATATATGATTAATTCTATCAACTATTTATACTTTAATTCTTGAGAGTTGGTGCGTAAATTGGGGCAAGCTGGTAGAGGGCCCCAGTGCATGACTTTGCCCAGGGGCCCATGATTCTATTAAGATGACCCTGCCTTGAGCTGTGGCTGGTTGACCTCTTAGTTGATGGTGCATGCAACTACTGTCATGGCGGCACTCTTTCCACAGGCCACCAATATAAGGGACATTTTTACCACTGACCCTTAAGCCAGTTTGAACCTTGGCCGGTCCAGCAGGAACCGGCCAAAATTATAACCATGTATGGGCAGTCTTATTGCACCCAAGTTGATCGATTAATCAACTTGGGTGCAACAAGCCTGCTGGACTTTACATGTGATTATGACTAGCGGCTGTAATAGCTGCTTGCAATAATTACTGTGTTCTCCCGGCAGGGGAAACCAATGGTCCGGTGGGAGGGATGCAACTGTGTCAACCACACCCATGGTTGCAGGAAAGATATTTGCTCCATCTATGGCCTTAATTGATTGATTTTATCCAGGGTTCTTCCAAGACCACTAATTATTTCAAGGGTTCCTCTGGGGGCAATTATGGTTAGAAAGGCTGCCGTATAATATATTAACTTAGCAGTGTTGATCACCCCAACAGATACCGTGTAGCAGTTGTACACGCTATATTATTTTTCCATGAAAGTGTCAATATTTTGAGTGGCCACCATTATTTTCCAGCACTGCCTTAACCCTCTTGGGCATGGAGGTCACCAGAGCTTCACAGGTTGGCACTGGAGTCCTCTTCCCCTCCTCCATGACGACATCACAGAGCTGGTGGATGTTGGAGACCTTGCGCTCCTTCACCTTCCGTTTGAGGAGGCCCCACAGATGCTCAATAAGGTTTAGGTCTGGAGATGCTTGGCCAGTCCATCACCTTTACCCTCAGCTTCTTTAGCAAGGCAGTGGTCATCTTGGAGGTGTTTGGGGTCGTTATGTTGGAATGCTGCCCTGTGGCCCAGTCTCTGAAGGGAGGGGATCATGCTCTGCTTCAGTATGTCACAGTGCATGTTGGCTTTCATGGTTCCCTCAATGTACCCTTTAAAACAGTAATGAAGGGAGGATGATAATTGTGTACTCTTCCGGCTTTTTAGAAACTCCGCCTCCGGGTTACCTGAGTGAAGATGGAGAAACCAGTGACCAGATGAATCACAGCATAGACTCGGGTAAGAAAGACCTTCCAGTATACGAGGTGGGGGGTGTTGGTTGCCTCCAGTGTATAATATCTGAAATTCCTTTTCAGGGTCACCAAATCTATCTCCCAACTCCATGTCTCCAGCACACAGTAACATGGGTGAGTTTACTGGATTATTATTTACTATGATAGATTTTGATATTTTATTTGGCATCACAGCTCTTGGTATTAAATATTTTCAGCCCCCCCCCTCCCCCAAAAGAATTAAATCCTGTAGCTGCTGACTGTTATTAAAAGGACCCCTACCTGTCCATGGATTCAGCACTGTCCTCACCCAGGCCGGTTCTTTGCCGGGCTTCGGGTCCCTCCGGCACCATGTTCAGTGTGAGAAGCCGGCTGTTTCTCCTTGCGGCTTTATAGCTGTGCATGCGCAAGCCATATTGCGCTATGTGAATGGTCCCACAGCCTTCTGGGACCTGTAACTTGTCTCAAAAGGCTGCCGGCAAAGGGGGGGGCCCAAACTTCATAGGCGATCGCAGCAGAAGTGGGAGCAGGTACCTATCAAAACTAGGTACCCACTAGGGGCGGCCCGTCCATTGTGGGCGCAGTGGCGCTGCCCACCCCTTCCCCCATCCCTTCTTCCGCCTCCCCTATCCATGTGCCCTGCCCCTCTCAGGACGCCAGGCTGCATGAATTACAATTGCGGGGGTGTTTTTTTGAAGCACCTATTAGAGCCAGAGCCTCTAATGGGCTTCAAAATAGGGTGGCTTATGAGCGCAGAGAGTGCGCTCACAGCCCACTCATGAATATTCGCTGTTGTAACACTGATCCTCCTCCCGGCCAATCAGGTAACAGATTTAGACACCTGTCACCCGATTGGCTGAAAGGACAGGCGATCCTATTGGACGCCTAGGAGGAGTAGGGGAGGAGCTGCACGCAGGAAGCCGCCGTGGACAAGAGGACATGGAGCCGCTGCATGCTACCTGCCTAGATCGGGTAAGTGCAGGGAAAAACAGTGGGGGAGTGCCACTTGGGGGGTTATCGCTTGGGTGGAAGAGGTGCCACCGGGGGGGGGGGGGGGCGTCTCAGGGGGAAAAGGTGCCGCTTGGGGGGGGTGACACCAGCCGCCACTGGTACCCACGCCCCCCCAAAAAAAAAGTGCCCAAAAGTAACAAAATGGGGTGGGGGGGAGGCAGAAAAGTGGAACTTCTCCTTTTTGGTGAAATTCCATTTAAATTTCTTCACTCTTCAAACTGAAGTTTTTATCATTGGCTGGATGACACTGCTTTTCAATTAGTTGTAGGGGGATATTTTACTTATATTGTTATTACTTATGTGAAATATTCTGGTATAAGCTGCCTTAATAGCAAATGGGCAGAAAAAGGAAGGGTGCGGTGCGGAGCAGAGAAGTCTGCATTGGTGCAGTGATGAGGCGCCATTATCTGGGTCTGGTGCACTGTTAAGAGTGGGGGGCGGTTTGCAGGTGTGGATGGAAGTCAGATGTGGTGGTCATAGCATGGAGGAGTTTGCATGAAGGGTCATTGGTGGGGGGGGTTCAGGCATGGTGGTGGTGGTGGGGGGGGGGCAAAATGATTACAAGGGATGGTGATGGGGGTGGCTGCAGGCACAGTGGTGAGGAGCTATTCGCTGTAACACCAGATGCAGAGGTCAGGTTGGGTGGTTGGTGGTGTGACCTGTTGGGGCCAAAAATCAGAAGGCCGCGTCCCATCGCAACACAAGACTCACCTGCTTCTTGCTGGGTATTGCTGTTGTGGATGGCACTGGTCTACATTTAAATAGCAATGCAATGGCGCATGCATAGTGCAGACACATTGTCATTACCCGCTTGACACTGCTATGCACGGGCCGGGTATTGGTGCCATTTTCCAACCATGCAATAAAGCCAGCTACTCGATATTATCCATTGTAATGATTCCGTATTGACTTCATGGCAGGCTACAGCAATAACAAGCTAATATGTTTCAGCCAAAGCCTTACTCGTAGCAAAATGACCAAAACGCGTTAGCGCTGTACCATTACCCTTATTACAATGAATGAAAGGGAGCAAGTTTTTCTTTCAACAGTTGCCATTTTGGCTTATAGCAAAGACTCCACAATACCCCCAGAGTAGACCTGGCATTTAGTGACAGCATTGCTGATCTCCTGTAAACTGAAGTCCTCTTAACAGCAATCCGTTCCCAGCAGAGGAAGTTTCTTGGTCACTATTAGATTGTATGCGGCTCCTACGATGTCACGTTATCAGCTGAAGAGAGTCACAAATACGGTATTAATGATGGGGGCGTGGGGCCTGCTGGAGGTCAGAGGAGATCAACAACACTGTCACAAAATGTTGAGTCTGGATCCTGCTTCCTGCATATGTGCAATAGAACCCCATAGACTTTAATGGGGCCTGAAGACAAATCAGGCTACTTGCCCATTAATAAGTCTTTGGGGGTCTACTGCACATGCACCAGCCACATGTAGTTATTGTGGCAGAATGGCAGTGGACAGCGATAGAGGAAGGAGGGGTGGATGTTGGCACTTGCTGTACTTGTTCCTTGGGGTGCCAATCAGGGGCATAACGATACGGGTTGCAATTGCAACCCCTACCGTTACGGTACCAATTGGTTCATTCATAACTGAAGCATAGTAAACTGTTTTTACTATACTTCAGTTTCTGAATGAATGGGAGGCTCGGTGCACAGCTATTCCTGTCCATTCATTCTGTGCAGCTGAGGCTACACAGAGGGAGATTGAGGGCTGAGGTTTGTTTAGACCCCCTGATATCTCATCAAAGCCCCCCAACAGGGCTCCTAAAATAAATTGTAACAATAAAATTGTAAAAGAAATAAAAATAAATGGTAAAAAAAATAATAAAAATGAAAGACTACTGACACCAGCGAGGGAACTATCAGGATTGCAAAGGTTGCAATTGGGATCAGACCCTGGCATGTCACCACCATGGGGAGGCCCGAAGATGGCAGAAAGGGGGCCCCGCTGCAGAACTTGTGAAAGGGCCCCATTGCGGTACCAGAATAAAGGGAGCCGCAATGCGAGTAAAGGGCCCCAGGATCAGTGGGAAAAGAGAAGGGCCCTGGCCAGGGGTCGGGGGGGCCCTTCATAATTTCTTGCACCGGGGCACTGAAGGTTCTAGTGACACCTCTGGTGCAAATGTCAATGAACAGCACAGCAACACCCCAAAGATTGTGCAGTAAAATGCACATCACAAAATCCTGAAGGAGGCCGAAGGATATCTTCATCCCTGCTTCATGTAATGACCCCGCTACCCATGATAACTAAACTCCCCTGGCATCTGCCACAGGCTGATACGGTCCTGGAGCCGACACCATATTGGCCAAAGCCTCCTTGTAAAATCTATCCAAGGGGTATTTGGGTACAAGGAGTCTGTGCAGAACTTACAGGAACCCGGGATCAATGGGTATACGGTAAGCACGCTCCGAATGACGGAGAGGAGAGCCTGCACTGCGTCATGCTGATAAACTATGTGGAGCTAAAGTGCTGACTGCAGCATTTCCACACCAACTCACCTTAAAGACGAGCCCTTTGTGTAGACAAAGCACGACAGTCAGCCCAGGGCCTCTTCCTCAGAAGTAAGTGAAGCCTGAGAGAAACGGTACAAAATGTTCCTCAGCACTCGTCCACATCTGCTGGAAATTGTACATTAAGACTGCTGAACCATAGAAGTGAACATGGGATTATTGCCACCAGCGGATTTGAGCTCGTTATGCTTTTTAACCACTTGCTGACCGCAATATATATACAGTATCTCACAAAAGTAAGTACACCCCTCACATTTTTGTAAATCACTTATTCTGTCTTTTCATGTGACAACACTGAAGAAATGACACTTTGCTACAATGTAAAGTAGTGAGTGTACAGCTTGTATAACAGTGTAAATTTACTGTCCCCTCAAAATAACTCAACACACAGCCATTAATGATTAAACTGCTGGCAACAAAAGTGAGTACACCCCTAAGTGAAAATGTCCAAATTGGGCCCAAAGTGTCAATATTTTGTGTGGCCGCCATTATTTTCCAGCAATGCCTTAACCCTCTTGGGCATGGAGTTCACCAGAGCTTCACAGGTTGCCACTGGAGTTCTCTTCCCCTCCTCCATGACGACATCACAGAGCTGGTGAATGTTAGAGACCTTGCGCTCCTCCACCTTCCATTTAAGGATGCCCCACAGATGCTCAATAGGGTTTAGGTCTGGAGATGCTTGGCCAGTCCATCACCTTTACCCTCAGCTTCTTTAGCAAGGCAGTGGTCGTCTTGGTGGTGTGTTTGGGGTCGTTATCATGTTGGAATACTGCCCTGTGGCCCAGTCTCTGAAGGGAGGGGATCATGCTCTGCTTCAGTATGTCACAGTACATGTTGGCATTCATGGTTCCCTCAGTGAACTGTAGCTCCCCAATGCCGGCAGCACTCATGATGCCCCAGACCATGACACTCCCACCACCATGCTTGACTGTAGGCAAGACACACTTGTCTTTGTACTCTTCACCTGGTTGCCGCCACTCACGCTTGACACCATCTGAACCAAATAAATTTATCTTGGTCTCATCAGACCACAGGACATGGTTCCAGTAATCCATGTCCTTAGTCTGCTTGTCTTCAGCAAACTGTTTGTGGGCTTTCTTGTGCATCATCTTTAGAAGAGGCTTCCTTGTGGGACGTTAACTATGCAGACCAATTTGATGCAGTGTGCAGCGTATGGTCTGAGCACTGACAGGGTGACCCCCCACCTCTTCAATCTCTGCAGCAATGCTGGCAGCACTCATACGTCTATTTCCCAAAGACAACCTCTGGTGCACTCAACTTCTTTGATCAACCATGGTGTGGCGCTGTTCTGAGTGGAACCTGTCCTGTTAAACCGCTGTATGGTCTTGGCCACCGTGCTGTAGCTCAGTTTCAGGGTCTTGGCAATTTTCTTATAGCCTAGGCCATCTTTATGTAGAGCAACAATTCTTTTTTTCAGATCCTCAGAGAGTTCTTTGCCATGAGGTGCCATGTTGAACTTCCAGTGACCAGTATGAGAGAGTGAGAGCGATAACACCAAATTTAACACACCTGCTCCCCATTCACACCTGAGACCTTGTAACACTAACTAGTCACATGACACAGAGGAGGGAAAATGGCTAATTGGGCCCAATTTTGGACATTTTCACTTAGGGTGTACTCACTTTTGTTGCCAGTGGTTTAGACATTAACCGCCGCTCGATGTTGTTTTTCAGGCTTACCATTTCTGCCAATTCGACCAGGAAACGATCTGATGGTGCGGCCAGCTGCTCCCATAGGCAATCACAGAGTTAACACTTTATGCTCGACTCCATGGCCTTGGAGGACCAGAGCAATGTCATGACCTCACTTCCGGTCCAGGCTGGAAGAACATAATTTTTTTTTTTAAAACGAAAGATCACATTTTTTTGATCTTTTGCTTTTAAAAGTAAAGAAGTGATTTGGGGTCTTTTTAAAGCATGCTCCCAGTCTCCAACATCTCCCATACCATGCTCACAGTCTCTGACAGTCTCTCCTGCAGCATGTCTGCAGTCTCTGACTATTTTTTGTATCATGTCTGCAGTCTCTGACCATCTCTTGTATCATGTCTGCAACCTCTGGCCATCTCTTGTATCAAGTGTGCAGTCTCTGACCATCTCTTGTATCAAGTCTGCAGTCTCTGCCCATCTCTTGTATCATGTCTGCAGTCTCTGACCATCTCTTGTATCATGTCTGCAGTCTCTGGCCATCTCTTGTATCATGTCTGCAGTCTCTGGCCATCTCTTGTATCAAGTCTGCAGTCTCTGCCCATCTCTTGTATCATGTCTGCAGTCTCTGACCATCTCTTGTATCATGTCTGCAGTCTCTGGCCATCTCTTGTATCATGTCTGCAGTCTCTGGCCATCTCTTGTATCAAGTTTGCAGTCTCTGACCATCTCTTGTATCATATCTGCAGTCTCTGGCCATCTCTTGTATCATGTCTGCAGTCTTTGACCATCTCTTGTATCATGTCTGCAATCTCTGACCATCTCTTATGTCATGTCTGCAGTCTCTGACCATTTTTTGTATCATGTCTGCAGTGTGTGACCATCTCTTGTATCATGTCTGCAATCTCTGACCATCTCTTATGTCATGTCTGCAGTCTCTGACCATCTCTTGTATCATGTCTGCAGTCTCTGGCCATCTCTTGTATCAGATCTGCAATCTCTGACAATCTCTTATGTCATGTCTGCAATCTCTGACCATCTCATGTATCATGGCCGCAGTCTCTGACCATCTCTTGTGTCATGTCTGCAGCCTCTGACCATCTCTTGTATCATGTCTGCAGTCTCTGACCATCTCTTGTATCAGGTCTGCAGTCTCTGACCATCTCTTGTGTCATGTCTGCAGTCTCTGACCATCTTTTTTATCAGGTCCGCAGTCTCTGACCATCTCTTGTATCGTGTCTGCAATCTCTGACCATCTCTTGTATCATTTCTGCAGTCTCTGACCATCTCTTGTGTCATGTCTGCAGCCTCTGACCATCTCTTGTGTCATGTCTGCAATCTCTGACCATCTCTTGTATCATGTCTGCAGTCTCTGACCATCTCTTGTGTCATGTCTGCAGCCTCTGACCATCTCTTGTATCGTGTCTGCAATCTCTGACCATCTCTTGTATCATGTCTGCAGTCTCTGACCATCTCTTGTGTCATGTCTGCAGTCTCTGACCATCTCTTGTATCATGTCTGCAATCTCTGACCATCTCTTGTATCATGTCTGCAGTCTCTGACCATCTCTTGTATAATGTCCGCAGTCTCTGACCATCTCTTGTATCATGTCTGCAGTCTCTGACCATCTCTTGTGTCATGTCTGCAGTCTCTGACCATCTCTTGTATCATGTCTGCAATTTCTGACCATCTCTTGTATCATGTCTGCAATCTCTGACCATCTCTTGTATCATGTCTGCAGTCTCTGACCATCTCTTGTATCATGTCTGCAGTCACTGATAAAGATATTCACTGAATTTTATGCGCGACCCTTTGGTGACATCAGGGGCTACGCTCGAGGTTCCATATATCAAGAAAGTTGCCCACCAGTGATTTAGGCCTTTCCCCCAGTGTCAGAAGTTGAGGAAACTTTGTCCCACTTTCCCGTATTTCATCATTGGGAGTAGACGGTTCTCTTACACAGAAGACGGTAATGAACTTGTCTGATGGAGTGAATGTGGGAGGATGTGGGACAACCACTAGTGAGTTTCCTTATCACTTCTTGGCCACAGAAAGTCATCTTTTGAGCCCAATGACTCAACTATTCCCTTCTCCAATCTTCAGCCCGGTGTCCTCCATCTGATCTGTACAGCGTAGTGTAGGACACATCCCGGAATCCCTCACAGTAATTTATATAAACAGTCCATGGAGCATCCATAAATCTCTTCCTTCTATTGGAGAAGATACAAGGCTGAGGGCTGCACTCCGGTCCAACTTGTTTTTACAGAATTGTATTTCTTTGCTGTCACAAAGAGTAACAGACAAGGATACATGGAGGGTCAGATCACCTTTCCTTTCCCATGAAGCTCCAAGCCAGTGGTGCTCAACGTTCTTGATATGGAGGGCCTCAAGTGTGGCCCTCAACATCACCAAAGGGCCACACATAAAATTCTGTGAATATTCAGAGACTGCAGACACACAGCAGGATATAGTTAAATTCTATGGACATGACACAAGAGATGATCAGAGACTGCAGACGTGATACAAGAGATGATCAGAGACTGCAGACATGATAGAAGAGATGTCAGAGACTGCAGACATGATACAAGAGATGGTCAGAGATTGCAGACACGATACAAGAGATGGTCAGAGACTGCGGACCTGATAAAAAAGATGGTCAGAGACTGCAGACATGACACAAGAGATGGTCAGAGACTGCAGACCTGATACAAGAGATGGTCAGAGACTGCAGACATGATACAAGAGATGGTCAGAGGCTGCAGACATGACACAAGAGATGGTCAGAGACTGCGGCCATGATACATGAGATGGTCAGAGATTGCAGACATGACATAAGAGATTGTCAGAGATTGCAGATCTGATACAAGAGATGGCCAGAGACTGCAGACATGATACAAGAGATGGTCAGAGACTGCAGACATGACATAAGAGATGGTCAGAGATTGCAGACATGATACAAGAGATGGTCACACACTGCAGACATGATATAAAAAATGGTCAGAGACTGCAGACATGACATAAGAGATGGTCAGAGATTGCAGACATGATACAAGAGATGGTCAAAGACTGCAGACATGATACAAGAGATGGCCAGAGACTGCAAACATGATACAAGAGATGGTCAGAGACTGCAGACATTATACAAGAGATGGTCAGAGAGTGCAGACATTATACAAGAGATGGTCAGAGACTGCGGACATTATACAAGAGATGATCAGAGACTGCAGACATGACACAAGAGATGATCAGAGACTGCAGACATGATACAAGAGACGGTCAGAGACTGCGGACATTATACAAGAGATGGTCAGAGACTGCAGACATGATACAAGAGATGGTCAGAGACTGCAGACATGATACAAGAGATGGTCAGAGACTGTGAACATGATGTAAGAGATGGTCAGAGACAGCAGACATGATACAAGAGATGGTCAGAGACTGCAGACATGATACAAGAGATGGTCAGAGACTGCGGACATTATACAAGAGATGGTCAGAGACTGCAGACATGACACAAGAGATGATCAGAGACTGCAGACATGATTCAAGAGATGGTCAGAGACTGCGGACATGATACAAGAGATGGTCAGAGACTGCGGACATTATACAAGAGATGGTCAGAGACTGCAGACATGATACAAGAGATGGTCAGAGACTGTGAACATGATACAAGAGATGGTCAGAGACTGTGAACATGGTACAAGAGATGGTCAGAGACTGTGAACATGATACAAGAGATGGTCAGAGACTGCAGACATGATACAAGAGATGGTCAGAGACTGCAGACATGATACAAGAGATGGTCAGAGACTGCAGACATTATACAAGAGATGGTCAGAGACTGTGAACATGGTACAAGAGATGGTCAGAGACTGTGAACATGGTACAAGGGATGGTCAGAGACTGTGAACATGATACAAGAGATGGTCAGAGACTGCAGACATTATACAAGAGATGGTCAGAGAGTGCAGACATTATACAAGAGATGGTCAGAGAGTGCAGACATTATACAAGAGATGGTCAGAGACTGTGAATATGATGCAAGAGATGGTCAGAGACTGCGGACATGATACAAAGATGATCAGAGTCTGCAGACATGATACAAGAGATGGTCAGAGACTGTGAACATGATGTAAGAGATGGTCAGAGACAGCAGACATGATACAAGAGATGGTCAGAGACTGCAGACATGATACAGGAGATGGTCAGAGACTGCAGGCATTATACAAGAGATGGTCAGAGACTGCAGATATGATACAAGAGATGGTCAGAGACTGCAGATATGATACAAGAGATGGTCAGAGACTGCAGATATGATACAAGAGATGGTCAGAAATTGCAGATATGATACAAGAGATGGTCAGAGACTGCAGATATGATACAGGAGATGGTCAGAGACTGCAGACATGATACAAGAGATGGTAATAAATCGGCTGATTAGTAAATTTGCTCATCGCAGTAAACCCATATGGATAGAATGTCTTTTATTATAGGAGATAATATATATGTGGGTGGGTGGACATATTAACCCCTCCATACATTACTAATGTCAGACGGCGAAAAACTGAATTCCTGTAAGCTGTTTACAATTGGGATTTTGTAGAAAGGAATACATTATTTATTTATTAATTTGAGGGTCTGACTCAGTCTTATTGGCGGGAACCTCCCTACTGGGAATGGTGGAGTTGGTCGACTCCAAGTTTGTGCAGCTTTCTCATCTTTCTTCAAACCATTGCAGCATTGGAGAAGTGTCATTTGTGTGTCAATTTAAAAAAGTTCCTATAGATTCCGCATTTCTTACCTAGGTGAGAATGGGTTTTGTGTTGCCCCGCCCCTTCCCGGATTCTGCATGTGCACAGATGTGCTGCAGGGCTTTGGGCCCGGGTTCCCTCAGCACATTTGTGCATGCACAACTTTCTCCGTGTATGAGCAAAGCGCAGCCTTTCTCAACCTTTCTGGCCATTGGGAAAAATTACTTACATTGGTGGTCAGTGGGAAGAATGTTCCTTACATTGGTGGCCAGTGGGAAGAATGCTCCTTACATTGGTGATCATTGGGAAGAATGTCCCTTACATTGGTGGTCAGTGGGAAGAATGTCCCTTACATTGGTGGTCAGTGGGAAGAATGTCCCTTACATTGGTGATCAGTGGGAAGAATGTCCCTTACATTGGTGGTCAGTGGAAAGAATGCCCCTTACATTGGTGATCAGTGGGAAGAATGTCCCTTACATTGGTGGTCAGTGGGAAGAATGTTCCTTACATTGGTGGCCAGTGGGAAGAATGTTCCTTACATTGGTGGTCAATGGGAAGAATGTTCCTTACATTGGTGGTCAGTGGGAAGAATGTCCCATACATTGGTGGTCAGTGGGAAGAATGCTTCTTACATTGGTGGTCAATGGGAAGAATACTCCTTTCATTGGTGGTCAGTGGGAAGAATGTTCCTCACATTGGTGGTCAGTGGGAAGAATGCTCCTTACATTGGTGGTCAGTGGGAAGAATGTGCCTTACATTGGTGGTCAATGGGAAGAATGCTCCTTACATTGGTGGTCAGTGGGAAGAATGTTCCTTACATTGGTGGTCAGTGGGAAGAATGCTCCTTACATTGGTGGTCAATGGGAAGAATGCTCCTTACATTGGTGGTCAGTGGGAAGAATGCCCCTTACGTTGGTGATCAGTGGGAAGAATGCCCCTTACGTTGGTGATCAGTGGGAAGAATGTTCCTTACATTGGTGATCAGTGGGAAGAATGTTCCTTACATTGGTGATCAGTGGGAAGAATGTTCCTTACATTGGTGGTCAGTGGGAAGAATGCTCCTTACATTGGTGATCAGTGGGAAGAATGTCCCTTACATTGGTGATCAGTGGGAAGAATGCCCCTTACATTGGTGGCCAGTAGGAAGAATGTTCCTTATATTGGTGGTCAGTATGAAGAATGCCCAGCTTTAGAGTGGTGGTCAAAAGGTCACCCTTCTAGACAGCTATAAAAGTCATCGGTGTCACTGCGCTGGTTCTTCCATGTCCCATTGGTCCTGGATCTACGCAGGCACTGTCTATACAACTATGCAACCCTGAAAAAGCCAATTGGAACATACGGTATATCTGGTATGCTTCCTTTTGATGTTTACTGTGATTATTTATTTGTATGGCTGGCAGTATCTTCATATGTTGACTCAATGTGCATTGCCTTCTGAGCGGTGTTCCTTAAATGGGTAGTAGAAGTCAACACAACATGACATGGGCTTAGGTAAAGACATTGGGCATTGCAGCCTTTCTCAACCTTTCGTCCCCAGAGGAACTCTTAAAAAATGTTTCAAGTATCCGGGAACCTTTGCTAAAACCAATTCATTGGTGGTCAGTGGGAAGAATGATTCTTTACATTGGTGGTCAGTGGGAAGAATGTTTCTTACATTGGTGGCCTTTGGGAAGAGTAACTCTGTACGTTGGTGGTCAGCAGGATGAATGACTCCTTACACTGGTGGCCAGTGGGACTTTCTAGACAGCTATAAAAATCATTGATGTCATGCCGCTGATTCTTCCATGTGCCGTTGGCCCTGGAACTATGCAGACTCCATCAAATGGAAAGGTCAATCAGCCACAGCTTAAGGAACCCCTAACAAACACTGGAGGAACCTTAGGCTTCAATGGAACCCTAGCTGGCCTTCAGCTTTGTTTTGTAGAGAATCACGCCTATCACTCCAACCTTACTCTTATCTTTTTTTTTTAAACTGTAGACAGAGCTGGATATCCCCAAACATCCCAGCATGCTCTAATTAATTACATAATATTACTTCCTTTATATCTGCATACAGCCAATAGGCCAGTGGTCTTCAAACTGTGGCCGGGGGACAGATGTTGTCCTTTGCTAACCTTTATCTGGCCTTTGGCACACTATTGCTTCCACTGACACCAACAATGGAGCACTGTTCCTCCCACTGATACCAACAATGGAGCACTGTTCCTCCCACTGACACCAATTATGAAGCACTATTTCCCCCACTAATACCAATGATGGGGCACTATTCCTCCAACTAACACCAATGATGGGGCACTATTCCTCCAACTAACACCAATGATGGGGCACTATTCCTCCCACTGATACCAATGATGGGACACTATTATTCCCACTGACACCAATGATGGGGCACTATTCCTCCCACTGACACCAATGATGGGACACTATTATTCCCACTGACACCAATGATGGGGCACTATTCCTCCCACTGATACCAATGATGGGGCACTATTCCTCCAACTAACACCAATGATGAGGCACTATTCCTCCAAATGACACCAATGATGGGACACTATTATTCCCACTGACACCAACAATGGAGCACTGTTCCTCCCACTGATACCAACAATGGAGCACTGTTCCTCCCACTGACACCAATTATGAAGCACTATTTCCCCCACTAATACCAATG
>BLSH010478444.1:1398892-1412198 GCA_018402905.1 Glandirana rugosa | reverse complement strand
CCCCCCCCCCCCCCCCGGCATCGGATTCATTATCCTGCGGTACGCCGAGGAGCAGCGGGTCACGTTCTTCCCCCGCAATAACGCCATTTAATGTCCCCGCTTTCATGGTGGTGCCTGGTTATGGGACGGGCCAGGCTGAGTAAACACGGAGCTGGAAGCAGAACGCGGGCAGTGCCCAGGGTGCCGGGCCCGGCGTTTTTGCCTCTCTATTCACTTTAAGGCCATTCCTTTTATGGCACTTTTAGTTTAAATCAGTATTTTTTGGTAGAAAATGACTTATAAACCCCCCCAAACATTGTTTTTTTTTTTTTTTAGCAGAGACCCTAGAGAATAAAACGGTGATCGTTGCAATTTTTTATTTCACGCGGTATTTGCACAACGGTTGTTCGAATGCAATTTTTTTTGGGGGGGAAAAAATACACTTTATGCCCCATACACACGGGCGTATTAACAAAACGTCGATACCGACGTCAGGAAAAAAATTGGCGTCAAAAACGCGATTTCGTCTGCGCTTTGCATCAGCGTTAATGCGTGTTAGTGAGCGTCAGCGCTACGTTGCGTTTTGCTTAAAAAAGCATTCCTCTGCTATTTTTGAACCTGAAAGCGGCGGTTAACGCCGCTACGGCGTTAACGCGCGTTAGTGAGCGTTTTGTCGGCTCAGCTTAAAAAAATGCTCCAATGCTACAGCCTTTGAACACGCGGGTCCTGCATTAGATTTGCAGCTTAAGAACGCCGACGCCATCTTCAGCTTTAAAACATCAGCATTTGTATGGGGCCATTGAATAACATGGAGAGCTGCAAAAAAACGCTCAAAAACGCGGCGGTAAGAAACATCCGTGTGTGTGAGGCCTTAACCACTTCCAGACCGAGCCTCTTTTTGAGATTCGGTGTTTACAAGTTAAAATCAAGTTTTTTTTTGCTATAAAATTTCTTAGAACCCCCAAACATTATATATTTTTTTCTAACACCCTAGCCTAGAGAATAAAATGGCGGTTGTTGCAATACTTTGTCACAGCGTATTTGTGCAGCGGTCTTACAGGCGCAATTTATTTATTTATTTATTTTTAAATTCACTTTTTTGAGTTAAAAAATAAGACAACAGTAAAGTTAGCCCATTTTTTTCCTGTATTGTGAAAAAGGATGTTATGCCGAGTAAATTGATACCCAACATGTCATGCTTCAAAATTGCGCCCGCTCGTGGAATGGCGACGAACTTTGGCACTTAAAAACCTCCATTGGCGACGTTTAAAAATTTCTACAGGTTAGCAGTTTTGAGTTACAGAGGAGGTCTAGTGCTAGAATTATTGCTCTCGCTCTACCGATTGCGGTGATACCTCACATGTGTGGCTTGAACACCGTTTTCATATGCGGGCGGGACTTACATATGCGTTCGCTTCTGCACGCGAGCTCGGAGGGACGAGGCGCTTTAAATTTTTTTTTTTTTCTTATTTATTTTACTTTTTATTTTTACACGGTCCATTTTTTTTTAAAAAAATGTCACTTTTATTCCTATTAAAAGAAATGTAAACATTCCTTGTAATAGAAAAAAGCATGACAGGACCTCTTAAATATGAGATCCGGGGGTCAAAAAGACCTCACATCTCAGATTTACACTAAAATGCAATAAAAAAAAAAAGATGCCTGAAAAACAAAATGTCTGCTTTAAGAGCTTTGAGCGGAAGTGACGTTTGACGTCGCTTCCGCCCTGCAATGCTATGGAGCCGAGCGGGGCCATCTTGCCCTCCAGGCAGTGAGGGGAGCGGACCCAATCGTCTCTGCTGCTACCGACGGAGACGACCGGAAAGTGGCGGTAGGGGGGGCACCTCTCCCGCCCCCGATAAAAGTGATCTTGTGGCGAATCCTCCGCAGAGTACGATCGGCAGTCCGGAAGTGGGTAACGAATTAAAAAAAAAAAAAAACACTATATACCCCAATTTTTTTTGTAAAATTTGAAAGATGATGCTACACTGCATAGATAGATACTTAACATGTCATGCTTTAAAAAATTGCTCATGGAATGGCGACAAACTACAGTACTTAAAAATCTCCATAGGCGACGCTTTCAAAAAATTCTACAGGTTAGCAGTGTTGAGGTACAGAGGAGGTCTAGCGCTAGAATTATTGCTCTCGCTCTAGCGATCGCGGTGATACCTCACATGTGTGGTATGAGCACCGGTTTCATATGTGGGTGTGACTTACGTCTGCATGCGAGCACGGAGGGATGGGGGCGCTATAAATTATTATATTTTTTATTTTTACACTGTCCCTTTAATTTTTTTTTTTTAATCCCTTTTATCCATATTACAAGAAATGTGTACATCCCTTGTAATAAAAATAAGGATGAGAAGGTCCTCTTTATGGAGAGATTTAGGGTCAAAAAGACCCCAAATCTCTTCTTTATCTTAAAGGGCCAGTTCATACCATAGAAACGCCGTCCTGATGCTTTTCTGCATGCGCATTTTTGATGCGTTCCAGTGCGTTTTTGATGCAGTCCAGTGTGTTATTAGTGCGTTTTTGATGCAGTCCAGTGCATCTTTCGCATTTTTTTGATCTTTTTCTTTAAAGGGCTGATTCACACAAAAAAATGCACTCCGGATGTGTTTTTGATGCGTTTCCAGATGCATTCCAGGTGGGTTTTTTTCTTCTTTTTTCCATTTTTCTTTTTTTTTCCACTGTACTGGGGTACAGTACAGTGCAGTTTTGATGCGTTTTACCACATTTCTGTACAGTCCAGTGCAGGGAAAATGCAGCATGTTCTATTTTTTTTTTCTTGAACTGGAACTGACTGCACTGGTGTGAACGATGCCATTGATAACCATATGACCTACTATCCGTGCGTTTTTTGATGCACTGGATTCCACATGGTGTGAACTTGCCCAAAAAACAAAATAATTTGATCTTTTGCTTTTGCAAAGAAAAAAAATGTGTTTACTTCCACCCTGGAACAGAAGTGGCGTCGCCGCTTCGGTCCTTCAAGGCCATAGAGGCAATCAAACGCGATCTGGTCTCTGTTCGCCTCTGTGGCCAGCCAATCGCATGGCCGGGTCTTTTCTCGGGTGCCCCGGTAATAACGGTAAGCCCGAGGAACACTGGCGGGGGGTCACCTCCCACTGCTTCTGAAAGCGATCCAGCGGCTGATTAGCCTCTCAGACCGCTTTCATGAGAAAGCCAGCTGCTGGCTGAAAAAAAGAATACTGGGATTATGGGTGATATCTTCAGCCATAACCTTGGTAAAACGCTTGCAACCCGCAACTTATGGATGCGTATTGTAGTCGGCAATCAGCTAGGTGGTGTCCCCCGGGGCCCCAATGTTCAGCTTTTGATTTTACTGAAAGCTAGGAGCTAATGGAATGTTACAGATAACGGTCCAAAGGTTAAAACTTTCTTCATCCGCAGATACAAATTATATCATATATCCCCCCCCGCGAGGGTCAATGGAGTGTCTCACTGTGGACTGATTGAGGCTTGGGGTCTGCAAACACTGCCTGTAGTCTCTGCTTCAACCCCCCACCCTACCCAGACTTTAATGGGAACTCTGATGTAGGGGGGGTTATGATGGGGACTGGTTTGTAATGGGAGACTCTGATAGGGACCCTGATGTAAAGGGGAACTCTGATGTTAGGCGGACCTGTCATGGCGACTCTGATGTAAGGGGGGACTCTGATAGGAAGACCGATACAACGGGGGACTCTGATGGCAACCCTGATGTAAAGGGGAACTTTGTTGTTAGGGGGGCTGTCATGACGACCCTGATGTAAGGGGGGACTCTGATAGGAAGACCGATACAACGGGGGACTCTGATGGCAACCCTGATGTAAAGGGGAACTTTGTTGTTAGGGGGGCTGTCATGGCGACCCTGATGTAAGGGGGGACTCTGTTAGGAACACCGATACAATGGGGGACTCTGCTGGGAACCCTGATGTAAAGGAGAACTCTTATGTTAGGGGGGCTGTCATGGCGACCCTGATGTAAGAGGGGACTCTGATAGGAACACTGATACAATGGGGGACTCTGATGGGAACCCTGATGTAAAGGGGAACTCTGATGTTAGAGGGACTCTCGTGGTGAATCTAATGTAGAAGGAGACTCTAAAAGGGGGGGAGGGGGACTCTGATAGGACAATGATGTAAGGGGGACTATCATGGTGACCCTGATGTAAATGGAGGGACACTGATGGGGACTTTTGAGGTAAGGGAGGACCCTGATTTAAGGGGGACTCTTATGGTAACCCTGATGTATGGGGCGACTCTCATGGTGACTCTGATGTCAATGGTGGGACTCTGATAGTGGTAGAGATAAGGGGGGGCCCGGATTTAAGGGGGGGACCCTGATAGGGACACAGATACAATGGGGGTTCTAATAGGGACCCTGATGTAAAGGTGGACTCTGAAATTAGAGGGACTCTTGTGGTGACACTAATGTAATTGGAGACCCTGATAGGGACACCAATAAACGGGGGGGGGGGGGGGGCTCTGATAGGGAAACCGATACACTGATGAGAACCCTGACATAAGGGGAACCCTGATTATAGTGGGACTCTCATGGTGACCCCGATGTAAGGGGGATTCTAATTGGGGGGGACTCTGATGTAAGGGGGACTTTGGCCCATGAGTATTTGTAAATGTTAGTTTTCTGGTTTGGTGATGAGATCTCTCTCTTCCAGGTAGAGGAGTGCGCCTGTACTACATCGGCGGCGAGGTGTTTGCCGAATGCCTTAGTGACAGCGCTATTTTTGTACAGTCCCCGAACTGTAACCAGCGGTATGGTTGGCACCCGGCTACTGTATGCAAGATCCCTCCAGGTAAGACGGTCTCTGCTAGAGGACAGCGATCCCGGCTGTCAGTCTAGGGCTCATTCATACATGAGGTTGGGGGGGGCGGTAAAACCCTACGGTTGAGCTCCAGCTCCCCAATCCTACAGTCTCCGGTGACTCACGCTAAGAGGGTGCTGATAATGGAAAAGCCTGCCCCTGCCTTAAAATGAGCGAGAAGAAAGTCCAAACACCGCACACCAGCAAAAGCCCGGGTATAGACAAGTGAAAGTGAGACGAAACGCGTCGGAGGGGGTGGGGTGGAGCTGGACCCAAAGACGCTTTCACATTTGTCTTTACCCCGGCTTTTGCTGGTGTGCGACGTTTAGACTTTCTTCTTGCTCTAGTGACATGAATGAAGTGTCACTTTGTGCACTTCAAATAAAGTTGACCAAAAAAAAGGGAACTGTGCGATGTGCTGTTTGTAATTAAATGGCTTCACAAATGGTAAAAAAAACTATTTAAGATTTGTGGCTTTTTTTACATTCTTTTTATTCATTTTCTTCCAGGGTGTAATCTGAAGATCTTTAATAACCAGGAGTTCGCCGCCCTCTTGGCGCAGTCAGTAAACCAGGGATTCGAGGCCGTGTATCAGCTGACCAGGATGTGTACTATACGGATGAGCTTCGTCAAAGGATGGGGAGCTGAATACAGGTCAGTGATACCTGATACCCATTTGGGATGAACGGTAACGGCTGGGAGTGTCTTAGTAACGTCCTAGCAACAAGGCAGGATGGGATGATGTAATTTCTGTGAAGGGGTGTGGCAGTAATGGCTGGGAGTGTCTTAGCAACATCCTAGCAACAAGGTAGGATGAGATGATGTAATCTCTGTGATGGGGGGATGACAGTGTCTTAGCAACATCCTAGCAACAAGGCAGGACGTGAGGATCTCTGTGATGGTGGGCATCAGCAGTAATGGCTGGGAGTGTCTTAGCAATGTCCTATCAACAAGGCAGGATAGGATGATGTCATCTCTCTGATGGTGGGGATGAGTAGTAATGGTTGGGAGTGTCTTAGCAACATCATAGCAACAAGGCAGGAGGGGATAATGTCATCTCTGTGATGGTGGGGATGAGCAGTAATGGCTGGCAGTGACTTAGCAACGTCCTAGCAACAAGGCAGAATGGGATAATGTCATCTCTGTGATGGTGGGGATAGGCGGTAATGGCTGGGAGTGTCTTAGCAACTTTCAAGCTATAAGGCAGGAAGGGATGATGCCATCCCTCTGATGGTGGGGATGAGCAGTAATGGTTGGGAGTGTCTTAGCAACGTCCTAACAACAAGGCAGGACAGAATGATGTCATCTCTGGGAGTTTTTCTGCCAGGCTTCATGAGATTCATAAATAGCCTACAGCTATAGGAAGGACATTATCCAACTTTAGTCAAAGCTGCAGTTTGTTGTTCTCTATAGGCAGTATTTGGTAAAGGGGAAATAACGCTTTAAAGGCCGCCTCTGGGACATTGGGATTCCCACTGCCCCCCCCCCCCCCATCTAAACTAATAATGTGACAAACCAAAAAAACCCGTTACCTGAACCACGTGACCCTGCTGGGCCTGTGGGCTCCTTCTTCAGGGGTCCACGTCATTGCTTGCATGACATGGACACTTCCTATTGGTTGTTCAGCAAAGGGGTCATCTCCGGACCCAAGGAGACGGCAGGGGACCGAGCAGCAGTACCCTCCACCCCCGCACACGGAAATGGTGTTGCAGGGGACCTGGATGGGGGACTTGTATATTTCACCAAGTAAGCACAGTAAAAACCCTGGCAGGATTGGTTAGGATTTGGTGGGAGGGAGGGAAGAGAGGGTGGTCATGCGTAGCCTGGAATCCTCTAACTTATTGGATAGAGTGAGGAACATCTGTCTGGGTTTATACCGGTCTGTGTCTCTCTTCTTTGGTTTACAGTTATTTTGCCAATCGCCTTTAGATGGATAAAATTTAACAATTCTAGAGGACGCTAGAGGGAATAAATGGTTGAATTTATTTGCCAATTCCCTCTAGCCTTCTCTAGAATTGTTACATTGTGTCTCTTGTTACATAAACCACTGTATTTCCTATTCTCCTCAGCTCCATCTAGATCACATGTGTCAAACACAAGGCCCACAGGCCGAATCCAACCCGCCAGACCATTTTATGCAGCCCTCGCACCTCTCCTGCAGCTGCTGCACCCCCCTCATTGCCACCCCCACAGAGCAGAGGACAGAAATCCTCCGCCAGATCCTACGCTTCTCCTTACAGCCACGGAGAGGCTTGTCTCTGCCCAACCCAGTCTGAGCAGTTTGCAGCAAGGGGGAGAGAACTCCTCCTACAGATCCTGCGCCTCTTTGTGCAGCCACAGCAGCCCCTCCGCATCCCCTGGTCTCTGCATTCAGCAGACTTTGGTAGCTGACTCCAGTCCTCCTGCAGACCCCGCATTTTCTGCTTCCCTAGTCTCAAGCAGTTTGCAGCAAGGAGGAGGACAGAACTCCTCCTACAGATCCCGCACCTCTCTGTGCAGCCACAGCACCCCCTCCTCTGGTCTCTGCATTCAGTAGACTTTGGCAGCTGACTGTGGCCCTCCTCTGGTCCTCCTCCAGACCCTGCACTTACTGTTTCCCCAGTCTCAAGCAGTTTGCCGCAAGAAGGAGGACAGAACTCCTCCTACAGATCCTGCGCCTCTCTGTGCAACCACAGCACCCCCTCCTCTGGTCTCTGCATTCAGTAGACTTTGGCAGCTGACTGCGGCCCTCCTCTGGTCCTCCTCCAAACCCTGCACTTCCTGCTCCCCCAGTCTCAAGCAGTTTGCAGCAAGAAGGAGGACAGAGCTCCTCCTACAGTTTCTGCACCTCTATGTGCAGCCACAGCACCCCCTTCCTCTCTGCTTCCCCTGGTCTCAGACTTTGGGAGCTGACTCCAGCCCTCCTCCAGAACCTGCACTCTTTGCTTCCCAGCTTCTTCCTAGCAACAGCACAAGGTAAGAGGGGTACACTGTGATGTAAGGGAGGGTGGGGGGACTCTTGATTTCTAATGGTGGTAAAGGGGCTCTTGACATCTGATGCAAGGGAGGGGGGGGGCTCTGGACATCCAGTCTTACAGATACAACCGGCCCTTTGAAGGCAACCATAATGCAGATGCAGTCCGCAATTAAAAAACTTGAGTTTGACACCCCTGACCTAGGTGGAGTTGAGCTCTATCTAGTGAACCAATTCATTTAATTCCCTCTAGCGTTCTCAAGAATTTTTACTTTGTATCTCTTGTTACAAACACCTGTGTATTTCCTATTCTCCCTAGCTCCAAAGCCTGAGTTTGACACCCCTGACCTAGGTGGAGTTGAGCTCTATCTAGTGAACCAATTCATTTAATTCCCTCTAGCATTCTCTAGCATTTTTATTATGTATCTCTTGTTACAAACACCTCTGTATTTCCTATTCTCCTTGGCTCCAAAACCTGAGTTTGACACCCCTGACCTAGGTGGAGTTGAGCTCTATCTATTGAACCAATGAATTTGTTAATTCCCTCTAGCGTTCTCAAGAATTATTACTTTGTATCTCTTGTTACAAACATCTCTGTATTTCCTATTCTCCTTAGCGCCATCTTGTGGCCATAATGCCGTGATTTACTACTGCCCATAGTAAAAGAACATTCGTTCTTAGGACAGAATAGCCTGAAGAACATTCGTTTTTACCTAAATCCCACAGAACGAATGTACATGCCAATTATTTGTTTTTATAAATATACTCGTGTGTTCTGGTTGGACATTAAAAGTCAGCTGACGGGCCGGCGACTCATTTAACTCCTTCCTTCCAAGCCAGCAAGGGGCGGAGGTGCACCGGCTGCGTTGGCAGAGCCTGGATGCGATAATCTGATGACTAAAGCGAGTTTGAGGAAGTCGGCCCAGAAAGCTTCTTCTTCCTTCACGAGAAAACAAAATGTTAGTTTTTCTTTCAGTTCCCTGAAATCTGTGCCCCCTCCCCCGGTGTTTACCGCCCGGGGAAAGTGACTTTTTATTTCTGCGGTCTCGCTGGTTTCTGGCGGTGCCCAGGGAGGCGGCGGCGCTGCGACGCATTTCATTATGTGGGGGGGGGGGGTGGAACACACGCTGGCTGCCAGAGTCCAACCTTCTGCTATTGTGGGAGAAACTCCTGCCTGCTGGCTCCCAGATGTTGGGTGACCGTTTACACCGCTTAACCGCTTCACGCCGGGGCGCTCTGTGGCCGGAAAGCGGAACTTTGAGCGCGATCGGCGCGGCGCGGGTTAAATCTCGTCCTCCGCACTTTGACAGCCAGTCTCAGTGCTTGGCCGGGAGCCAGGGGAGCTAATGGAACCCAGATGTGCCTCCGTTTGGCAGCCTCATTACCGATCCTGAGGTTCCTCCGCTCACATTTCACTTCTCCCTTCCTTAACCCTTTCAGTGCCGAGGCGCGCTAAGAATCCTCCGCAAAGCGGCAGCTTGGACCCACTCTGTTGTAATAATAAAGGAATCGGACGTGCAAATAGTTTCCTTCCCAAATTCGTTTTTTTTTTTTTACGAAATTTGGAAAAATATTCGAATTAACAAAAACCCCGTTTAACCACTTCAGCCCCGGAAGGATTTCCCCCTTTAGGACCAGAGCACTTTTTGTGATTCGCCACTGCGTCGCTTTAACTGACAATTGCGCGGTCGTGCGACGTTGTACCCAAACGAAATTTGCGTCCTTTTTTCCCACAAATACAGTTTTCTTTTGGTGGTATTTGATCGCCGCTGCGACATTTCTGATCACCGCTATAAAAAAAAAGAGCAACAATTTTGCAAACAAAAAAAAAAAAACATTTCTTACTTTTTGCTAAAATACAAATCCAAAGAAAAAAATATAAAAAAACAAATCGACTTTTATTGATTTGCGCCAAAGTTGCTGCGTTTACAAACCATGAGAATTAATTTCTGGCGTTTTTACATCTTTTTTTTTTAGTAATGGCGGCGATCTGCGATTTTTATCGGGACTTTGATATTGGGGCGGACATGTTTGACACTTTTTTGGGACCAATGAAATTTATACAGCGATCAGAAATTGAAATATCCCCTGATTACTGCTTGGGATAAACATAAATCCATAGTCAGACAACAAGGTTAATGGAAAAATATATATATATATATATAAAAATAAATAAAAAGGGGCAGACTCGATGGACTACTCAGTCTTTTTCTGCCGTCACTTTTCTATGTTTCTATTACTGTATAAATGTCATTGGCAGTGAAGGGGTTAACCTGCAGGGGGCAGTGAAGGGGGTAACTGTGTTCCCTAGGTGTGTTCTAACTGAGGGGGCTGGGCTGCCAGGGGCACCAGAGATCTAACTTATGCCAGTGACAGGAATCAGTAGATCTCTTACATGCCGCCTGACAGCTCAGCCTCTGGCAGCTCATCGCGGCTCGCCGGCGGACATCGGGTCCACCTGAGCCGCGGGCACACTCCAGAGTGCGGCGGGCACGAGCGCGCGCTGGCGGCGATGTGCTCTCGCCCCCTAGCTGCGCGTCCGTGAATCTCCGCCTATTTACGGCGATTCACGGTTTGCGTCCACACTGTCGCCATAAATAGGCAGCGCACGGTCAGGAACCGGTTAACAAAATTTTTCCCAAAAAATTCAAAAGAACAAAAATCAGAGAATTCAATAACCCAAAAACTCCAAAATCCAAAATAATAACTAATTTATTTTAAGGTACTTGTATAGCACTGTCAATTTACTAATAAATAACTATTACTAACTATTAGGCTCGATTCACATCAATGCATTTTGCTTTTCAGCGTTTTTTCACTGCTTTTTGCTGTGCTTTCCTTGTTTTTTTACTGCGATTTTTACACGGTTTGCGTTTTTTTATATTCAATTTTTTTTATAAAACTTTTTTTTTTTTGGGAACATTTTATTGCTAGGCAGATTTAAAACACAAATTGGTGGTAAAATTGCATGCCCATTGAAGTCTATTACATGCAAAACACTGCTTTTTGCATGACAAAAGTCCCTGACCCTTTCCAAAAACGCAGAGGCACAAAAAAAACTTTGATGTGAACGTCTTCCATAGGAACCCATGTTAAAAAAATTCCCTGCATTTCTGCAAACTGCAACAAAAAACGCACTCAGTGTGAATGGAGCCTTAACCATTTTTTTTTTTTGCTAGAAAATTACTTAGAACCTCAAAACATTTATATATATTTTTTTCAAATACCCTAGGGCAGTGATGGGGAACCTTGGCACCCCAGATGTTTTGAAACTACATTTCCCATGATGCTCACGCACTCTGCAATGTAGTTGAGCCAAGGTTTGCCATTGCTGCCTGAGAGAATAAAATGGCGGTCGTTGCAATACTTTAGGTCACACCGTATTTGCACAGCGGTCTTACAAATGCAATTTTTTGAGTTAAAAACGAAGAAAACAGTAAAGTTAGGCCAATTTTTTTCCATATTGTGAAAGATAAAGTTACGCCGAGGAAATTGATACCCAACATGTCATGCTTCAAAATTGCGCCCGCTCCTGAAATGGTGACAAACTTTGGTACTTAAAAGCCTCCATAGGCAACGTTTAACATTTTCTACAGGGTACCAGTTTTTTTTTTTAAATCTTGTATTAAAAAAGAAGAAAATAGTAAAGTTTGGCCAAATTTTAGTTGCATAATGTGAAAGAGGATGTTATGCTGAGTAAATAGATACCAAACACGCCACGAAATTGCGCACACTCGTGGAATAGCGCCAAAGTTCGATATTTAAAAATCCCCATAGGCGACGCTTTAGAATTTTTTACAGGTTACATGTTTAGAGATACAGATGAGGTCTAGTGCTAGAATTATCGCTCTCGCTCTAACGATCGCAGCGATAACTCACATGTGTGGTTTCAACGCCGTTTACATATGCGCGCGCGACTTATGGGTTGGGTTCAATCGGCGCCCAAGCTCGGAGGGACGGGGCGCTTTAAATTTTTTTTTTTTCTTATTTAATTTACTTTTTATTTTTACGCTGTCCTTTCTTTATAAAAAAAAAATGTTTTTGATCGCTTTTATTCCTATTACAAGAAATGTAAAAATCCCTTGTAATAGAAATAAGTAGGATGGGGCCTCTTTATTGTGAGATCCGGGGTCAAAAAGACCTCACATCTCACATTTACACCTAAAAGCAATAACAAAATAAATAAAATACCTTAGATTGTAAGCTCCTTGAGGGTAGGGACTGATGTGAATGTACAGTGTATATGTAAAGTGCTGCGTAAATTGACAGCGCTATACAAGTACCTGATATAAATAAAAAATATGTCATTTAAAAAAAAAAAAAAAATGTCCCTTTAACCACTTCAGCCCCGGAAGGTTTTGCAGCTTTAGGACCAGAGCACTTTTTGCGATTCGGCGCTGCATCGCTTTAACTGACAATTGCGCGGTCGTGCGATGTTGTACCCAAACAAAATTTGCGTACTTTTTTTCCCACAAATAGAGCTTTCTTTTGGTGGTATTTGATCGCCTCTGCGTCATTTCTTATCGCCGATATAAACAAAAGAAGAGCGACCATTTTGCAAAAAAACCCAAATTTCTTACTTTTTGCTAAAATTCAAATCCAAAAAAAAAATATAAAAAAACATTTTTTTTCACCGTTTTTGGCCGATTTATATTCTTCCTCATATTTGTGATAAAAAAATTGCAATCGGCGTTTATTGATTGGTTTGCGCAAAAGTGGCCGCGTTTACGGATGATGAGAATTAATTTCTGGGGTTTTTATTTTTTTTTTAATTTTTTACTAGTAATGGCGGCGATCTGCGATTTTTAGCGGTACTGCGATATTGGGGCGGACATGTCGGACATTTTTGACACTTTTTTGGGACCAATGACATTTATTCAGCGATCAGAAATTTAAATGTCCACTGATTACTGTATAAATGTCATTGGCAGTGAAGGGGTTAACCTGGGGGGGAGAGCTAGGGGTTAACTGTGTTCCCTGGGTGTGTTCTTACTGTGGGGGGGTTGGGCTAACATGGGCATGAGAGATCTAACTGATCCCAGTGACAGGGATCAGTAGATCTCTCATGCCCCACTGACAGGGCGGGGAACCGCCGTGTTTACATCGGCGGTTCCCCGTTCTTTTCCCTGTAGCCGCTCATCGCGGCTCGCCGGTGGACTTCGGGCACACTCCCCCTGGTGGCCAAAAGCAAATCGCCGTTTATTTACGGCGATTCGCGCAGGGCTCCCCCACTGCCGCCGTAAAAACACGGCGCGCGGTGGGGAACCGGTTAAGACTATTGGGCGGAAGTGACGTTTGACGTCACTCCGGTCCTCCAAGGACCGCATCTAAACGAATGGAACATAACAAATTTGAATTTTTCCGAAGTTACGAATTTATTCGAACTAACGAGTTTCAATCATAACGAATGACCCGAAAAATGAAAAGAAAAAAAAAAGAATGAAGCGAAAAAGAACTCATTTTTCGGCAATGTCTAAAAGGAATCCTATCATCAGTGGCGGCTGGTGCCCAACCAACCTCCAACCCCCCCCCCCATCAATCGC
>BLSH010478444.1:1381512-1393819 GCA_018402905.1 Glandirana rugosa | reverse complement strand
ATCTGTGCAAGGAGGAAAGGAGGAAGTCAGCCGACGATATGATCACAATCTCGGCTGTGGGATGAGGTATTTGCAGAATTTATATTTATAAATCACACACAGAGGGAGACACTTCAATAGGAGGCAGTGCTAATGGTGTATATATGTTAGAGTGGCTTAACAACCACTTTAAGTGATTTCTTGATTCAACAGGTCTGGCAGTAATCATGTTTAGGCAGCATTTATATTTATAAATCATATACGGGGGGGACACTGCATAAGGAAGCAGTGCTAATGGTGTGTATATGTTAGACTCTGAGAGTGTGCCATGTGAAATTTAACTCGGCTTTTCAAAAAAATGTGTTTAATCACAGTTCATTCATGATTTAGCGAGGGGGGGGGGGCAATTATTTTTTCCCATACGGCCAGGCAGCTTCGGACAGCTTTTTTTCCTTGATAAATTACATCACCTTTTAAAAACTACATTTTGTATTTAATTGGGTTATCTTTGTGTAATAAAATTTGTTTGATGATCGGAATCATCAGTCTTCGGAAGCCATGGGGAGGGAGAGTTCCTCGGAGTGCACATCGCTGGATCGCAATGGGGCTCAGGTTAGTATTATGGGGGGGGGGGGGGGCTGCTGCACACAGAAGATTTTTTTAACAACTTTAACTTTTGAATGTTAACTACAGCATTGTGATTTATGGTGAATTCTGTCTCCGCAGGCGCCAGACAGTGACCAGCACACCCTGTTGGATCGAGCTGCATTTGAATGGTCCGCTGCAGTGGCTTGATAAAGTTCTGACACAAATGGGCTCTCCAAGTATTCGCTGCTCCAGCGTCTCGTAGGCCAGCATGTCCAGGTCACATTATCTCACCGACCTGGAGAATCCCAATATCAACCAAGCACAGAGCAAGAGCCCAGCACACTGGCTGCCATCCCATCTTAAGATCTTCCCGACGATCACGTGACAGAGCAGGGATGTCAGCCCCTAAATTCTTCTCTGTGTGGAACTATGACAGTACACCGATCTGGAACACTCAGCCAATTTACACGGTGCATCACCTGGCTCTGAGCACCCAGCATTACCACAACACAGAAGCAGCTGCTGTTCTCCATTTTTATTGCTGAGAATAAGCACAGGTCCATATAACACTGAGAAAACAGTGCTGATAGACAATTCATCAAACTTGACCGGTAAAATTTGGGAAAGTCTCTGAAAGCCAGTGAAAAGACGAGTCTCACGTTTTACGATACAGGGTACAGTTTCTACAAAAGTTCTCAAACTTCTCATCTATGGATTCCTTGGCTCGGATCTCCCCAGAGATGTGGCCATGCCTTTCACATGTCAACCCTGTCATGAACCTCCCCAACATTGGTGACTTGTCCCTTCCTTCTGGACTATTCTCTTTGATTTTTATGTCCCATGTGCTATATAGATAGTTATTCTATAGTCAGTTAAATACATATCTTACACGTGGGGCCGGTGTCTACAGAAGGGCTCACAGCACCATTACTTGGGTAGGAGCTCCCAGAAAGCAGGTAAATCGGCTCCGAATTTGACAACTGGAGAAGCAACGTTCATTCTTAATGTGTTTTTATATGTGTATCTTATGGTATACCCCGCCTGAGCATGAAGCCTGCTGCTATACAGGTACATCTCACTAAAGCCAGCGTATGGAGCCTATGACTTCTTTCCTATCCCAACATGATGAGACCTGGTTCCAATTTTTCTGGATACCATATTATTATTGATCTTAAAGCAGCCATTCTCAACTTTGGTTCCTCCAGAGGTTGCTTGGGGGTTCCTTGAACTGTGACTGATTGCCCTCCTATTTGAGGGTGAGTCCAAAGTTCCAGGGCCAACTCCACTTGGCCGAGCCGGCTGCATGGTCCCCCTGATTGACCTCCCGTTTGATGGTGCCTCCATGGTTCCAGGGCCAGCTCCACTTGGCCGAGCCGGCTGCATGAACCCTCTGATTGACCTCCCGTTTGATGATGCCTCCATAGATCCAGGGCCAACTCCACTTGGCCGAGCCGGTTGCATGAACCCACTGATTGACCTCCTGTTTGATGGTGCCGCCATAGTTCCAGGGCCACCTCCACTTGGCAGAGCCAGCTGCATGAACCCAATGATCTTTTTAGCTGTCTTCAAGGGTTGCATTCTGACCACCACTACAAGGAGGTTATTCTTTCCACTGGCCAACAACATAAGGAGGGTTTTTCCATTAACCTCCGATAAATTGGTCCTAGTAGGAGTTCCCTGAGAGCTGAAATTTTTTTCAAGGGTTCCTTTGGGACAGAAAGGTTGAGAAAGGCTGTCATACAGAAATGAATTAGGTTAGTGACACAGACTTTCTTGTATAGACAATGTAGCAGCCTCTTGATAAGAGGCGGGTGGCCTGTGACCCATAATGCTGTGCTGTAGGTAAGCAAAGCCTTGTTACCTCCACAGGTAGAAGGCAGGCATGGGAAAGTCACAATGTCCACCCAGTGGCAGGCAGGTCTTGCTGGCATTGATGTTGAGGCCAAGGGTGACCATATGCAGCCTAATAAGGCAACAGATTTGAGCATCATTGTTTGATATAATCTGGTCTTGTAGGCATTAGCAAAAGATAGAGAGCACTTCCAAAGGTAGGATGTGCTGGCACTCAAGGATTTCCCAATATGTAGGAAAATCCATTTTAAACCTTTGCCAGTCCATTTCCCATATAGGATGGGGAAGGAATATCATGCATGAAAGATTATGGAGGATCCTGGCAATATGCAATTCCAGGGAGAGCTGGCAGATCTCCCATAACCCTTCATTTTCATTGAGGGATCTGCCAACATGCGTCACCCTAACCAGTACGCGATCCTAACGTGTTTTTTTTTTTCCTCGTCTGGATCTGAGATCTCAGGGTCTCCTTATCTTTTAGACACAGCATGAGTTGGAAGCCATTCTTTCTGCTCTGTATATTTATTTACAGAGAATGCCAGTGAAATGTCGCTGCGGCAAGTGTCCTCTTCTGTACCTCCTCTCCAGAGCATGGCCAGCTGTTCCCAGAAGCGGCAGCTATGACCACATGCAGCGGTCCCCAATTGGAGATATTGGGGGGGGGGGCAGCGCACTCGTAGCACAGATGGGGAGATTTCTCCCGGTATATTTGTAGCATGAAAAGGACAGGCTCCCTCAGTCTGTAACAACTCCATTTCATGGGTTAAGCTTTATTTTACATAAAATAACCTTACCGTTTCTTTGTTTTAGTCAGTGTAGGAAATATTTTTTTTTTTTTTATTCGTATGCATTTCTGGGAAAACTGTGTTTTTGGTTCGTTTTCCAAATTTGTCTGTTTTGCTTGTATGTGTCTCAATTATTGTTAAGATATACACATAATATATATCTATCTATCCCCCAGAATTACACTCTAGGCTCTGATTAGCTGAATTTTTATCTGCATCATTCAATCACCGTAGCCAGTAAGAGAGAATATTCAGTTATTTGTGTTATTCAAGATGAGTAAAATGCATTGCATCCAAGTTACTTCTCCCATTTCCCCCATTCCCATTATGGCGTCTTCATTCCTTGTGTTAATGCAAATACATTTTTTCCCCCTTGTATTTCCTGTTTATTTGATGTCTCCTGAAATATCTTGCCCTAATCTTGTTCTGCATGTGTTACAAATGGATCAGATTTCTTGATTTACATTGATTACCGATATACAGGTACGGTATACAGCAGTGGCCAAAAGTTTTGAGAATGACACAAATATTAAATTTTCAAAAGTTTGCCGCCTCTGGTTTTTATGATGGCAATTTGCATATACTCCAGAATGTTATGAAGAGCGATCAGATGAATTGCAAAGTCCGCCTTTGCCATGAAAATGAACTTAATCCCATAAAAAACTTTTCCACTGCATTTGTGAAGAAGGCTTCAGGGCATCCAAGAAAGTCCAGCAAGCGCCAGGACCGTCTCCTATAGTTGATTCAGCTGCGGGATGGGGGCACCACCAGTGCAGAGCTTGCTCAGGAATGGCAGCAGGTAGGTGTGTGGGCATCGGCACGTACAGTGAGGAGAAGACTTCTGGAGAATGGCCTGGTGTCAAGAAAGGCAGCAAAGAAGTCACTCTCCAGGAAAAACATCAGGGACAGACTGATATTCCGCAAAAGGTCCAGGGATTGGACTGCTGAGGACTGGGGGAAAGTCACTTTCTCTGATGAATCCCCTTTCTGATTGTTTGGGGCATCTGGAAAAAAACCTTGTCCGGAGAAGAAAAGGTGAGTTTTACCATCAGTCCTGTGTCATGCCAACAGTAAAGCCTCCTGAGACCATTCATGGTTGGGGTTGCTCCTCAGCCAAGGGAGTCGGCTCACTCACAATTTTGCCTAAGAACACCGCCATGAATAAAGAATGTTCCAAAAACCGTGAGCAACTTCTCCCAACCATCCAAGAACAGTTTGGTGAGGAACAATGCCTTTTCCTGCATGATGGAGCCCCTTGCCATAAGGCAAAAGTGATAACCAAGGGGCTTGGAGAACAAAACATGGACATTGTGGGTCCATGGCCAGGAAACTCCACAGACCTTTATCCCATTGAGATCTTGGGGTCAATCCTCAAGAGACGAGTGAACAAAAAAACCCCTCACAAATTCTGACAAACTCCAAGCATTGGTTATGCAAGAATGGGGGGGCATCAGTGAGGATGTGGCCCAGAAGTTGACAGCATGCCACGGCGAATTGCAGAGGTCTTGAAAAAGAAGGGCCAACACTGCAAATATTGACTCTTTGCATAAACTTAATGTCATTGTCAATAAAAGCCTTTGAAATGCTTGTAATTATACTTCAGTATCCCATAGTAACATCTGACAAAAAACATCTAAATACGCTGAGGCAGCAGACTTTGTGAAAATTAATATTTGCGTCACGCTCAAAACTTTTGGCCACGGGCTGTACATATACGAGGTGTGACAGTTTAATTCCCGGAATGCCCTGCGGCGTAGCACTATTGTGGTGAGTGTCACAGCCATTCGCACTCGAGCGTGTTCGGACATGTTCTAACTTGCACTCGCCTGGGTTGACTGGGGCCCAGTTGCCTTGCTCTTTAGTAGTAGAAGAAGTAACGTGTGTGTGTTGCGCTGTTGGCAGAAAATGAGCATCGGGAATCTGGAGCAGCGAATCAACATCTAATTTTGCATGAAAATTGGCAAAAGCGCAAGTGAAACTTTAGGTCTGTTACAACAGGCTAATGGTGAATATTCCATGAGGAAATCAAGTGTTTCTGAATGGCATAGGCAGTTTAAGGTGGGGTGGGAAGATGTCCATGAATGCGCAAGAAGTGGGCAGCCAAACTGACAAAGGACGGATGCAAATGTTGATAGAGTGTGAACCCTAGTACGCTCATGCTGGTGTGTTTCTTTGGTCACAAGGGTATAGCTCACTACAAGTTCATAGAATATGGTACAACGCTCAACCAACATTGTTTGGAAATCCTGAAATGGATACGGGAATCTGTTTCGGAGGAAAGGACCAGAACTCTGACCTGACAAGTGGATTCTCCACCACGACAATGCTCCTGCACAATTTTTTTGTTCTTATAGTCCATTCCGGGAATTTAATTATCACACCTCCTACGAGTTTGCACTTGGCATCAGGTTTCTTCCTCCCCTGTCTTGGGGGGTGGTCTTTCTTCGGGAGAGCGCCCACTCAGTACTCATTGGGTTTGCTTTGGCTGATCATGAGGAGCAGGGCCTACTAGGCCTTTTAGCTAGGTAGACCTGAGTGTGCTTTGCCCGTTCAGGAGTCTTGGGCTAGGGAGGGGACCATCACACGCCCTAATGCACTTTCTGGGTTTACTTTAGTGTTTTGCTTTTATACACCATACCACAGGCAAAAAAGAAAACGAGCACTTGGCAAATGTTCTCTGTTATCTTACTGGGTCAAGGCGAAGTCAAATTATTTTTGTTACAGAGCAGAGGCTTAAACGTCTGATAAAAATTAAACACAGTGAGTGTATATAGTCAGATTTAGGGAGCACTAAACTCTCAGGGCCTAAGGTATTGCATTACATAAGGCCTCTTTCATAGACAGAAGATTATGGGTCAACAGCCTAGACCAGTGTTTCTCAACTCCAGTCCTCAAGGCGCCCCAACAGGTCATGTTTTCAGGCTCTCCATTATTTTGCACAGGTGATTTGATCAGTTTCACTGCCTTAATAATTACCGCAGCCATTTGATCTTTGATCCTGAAAACATGACCTGTTGGGGCGCCTTGAGGACTGGAGTTGAGAAACACTGGCCTACCATTGTTTGGGCCCATAGGTCCTGAGAGAGGAAAACAAGGGCATAGGACAGGGATATGCAATTAGCAGACCTCCAGCCGTTGCAGAATTACAAATCCCATGAGGCATAGCAAGACTCTGCCAGCGCAAGCATGACACCCAGAGGCATGATGGGACTTGTAGTTTTGCAACAGCTGGGGGTCCTGCTAATTGCATATCCCTGGCATAGGAAAAGCTATGGAAATAACCAATGAAATAAAGGAGCAGTACTGACACCAGAGAGAGGGGAAGATCATGGAAGGAAAGCAAAGGGGTAAGGGGCCAGGGGTCAGTAGAGAGATGGGTTAGGGCAGAGGTTCTCAACCTCAGTCCTCAAGTACCCCCAACAGGCCATGTTTTGTTAATTTCTCTTAGATAAAATAGCTGTCCACAATACCAAACCATTAACTCTGATTTAAAGAACCTTTGCAAGATAAAGGAAAAACTGCAGAGTTAATGGCTTGGTATTGTGGACAGCTATTTTATCTAAGAGAAATTCCCAAAACATGGCCTGTTGGAGGGTACTTGACAGGGTTGAGAACCACTGGGTTAGGGGAGAGGGATACGTAGGAATAGTATTCCCCCTCAGACACTGGTGCAGGAGCCCAGTAGGTAGGCTTTAAGTAACTGAGGCTCAAAAAGTTCAAAGGTGAAGTGGAGTTACCTCAAACCTTCTAACAAACCGTTGGCAACAATTCAGATGTGTCCTGGTCTGTTGTGGTGTGTTAATGGACATGCATTGCTTTAAGGGAGCCAGTTCATTATGAAGGGACTGCCAATGCACCTCAACAGACCAATCAATATACATGCACCTCCCTCCCCGTCACATACATTGACAGCTGCTCTACAATGTGTTGGGGTTCCATTTAAATGAAATGGAGTGTTGACCCATATTACTACAATGCATTAACCTGAACGGAGTTCCACCCAAAAATGGAACTTCCGCTTTAAGGGAAGGTGACCCCCCCCCCCGACATGCCACGATTGGCATGCCACTTTTTTTGGGGGGGGGGGCGTGGACCCTGTTTTTACAGGGTCCCAGGTCCACTTTCTTTCCTAGAGCCACAGAACCGGAAGGAAGTTCACCTTCCTCCTCCTCCCTCTGGACGATCTTTTGGGACACATCACAGGTCCTGAAAGATACGTTGGCCATTCACAGTGTGACTCGCTGCCGGGTGCCCACACTTGTGATGCCGGCGCCGCCATACGGGGAGGAGGAGAAGAGCAACGCTGCGGGCGGCCGCATTGCTGGAGCCTGGGACAATTGATTGTCCAATTATTAAAAGTCTAAAGTTTAATACTTTTAATAGGGTGGAACTCCGCTTTAAAGTATAAGGCAATACAGCACGGAAGGGGTAAAACCCATCATATTTTCAAGGTTGTGAGGGTCCAGCTATGGAGATCTGAAATCTCCCCAATTTGGTGCCTAAAAAAATGAGCAGTTAACGATTCCAAGTTTTAAATATCTCTCTGCTTGGTCATGGGAATAGGGGGTTCTCTTCTTGGGTTCACTCTACTTGTTTTTCAGAACAAAAAAAGGAAATTAGCCCTAGAAGGCCAAGTAAACACCTCAAACTCGTTATGTTCCTCAAACCATTCTTGAATCAATCTTGCTGTGGGCAGGGCACGTTATCCTGCTGAAAGAGGCCATTGATATCAGGGAATAAAGTTTCTATGAAGGGGTGTACTTTGTCAGCTACAATGTTAAGGTAGGTGGTGTGTGCCATAACCTCTATATGAATGGTAGGAGCCAAGGCTTCCCAGCAGAACTTTGGCCAACGCATCACACTGCCTCTGCCGGTTTGTCTTCTTAAACAGCATCCTGGTGTCATCTCTTCCCCAGGTAAGTGACGCAACCGGCCATCCACCTGATGTAAAAAAAAAACACGTCAAACATCAGACCAGTCCACCTTCTTCCATTACTCTGTGGTCCAGTTCTGATGCTCATGTGCCCATTGTAGGCACTTTTGGCTGTAGACATGGGTCAGCATGGCCACCTTGACCGGTCTGTGGCTACGCAGCCCCCATGCACAACAAACTGCGATGGCTATTTTTTCTGCTTTCAATGCAACAAAGTCAGGGACATGTTATTTTGCTGCCATATATATTTTAACCACTCGCAGATGCCATTATAACAAGATAATCAATAATATTCACTTAAGCCAGACATTGATGGATCGAATCTTGGGCATTTCAACAGAGATTCGATCCATCAATGGGCAGGCTGGTTGTACTGAAGTCAATTTTATCGATCAACTTAAGTAAACCAGCTTGTCAGATTTTTTTTGCATGCGTTTTCTGCTGGTGGCTATAGCTGCTAGCAGTGATACTTGTGTTCTGACTGTGGTAGAGTGCCTCTCCTGTGCCGGATCACTTGCCTAATACAAGATCTGGCACTTTCGTGTAGGGGGCATGCCACTCCTACTGTGATTAGTCACAGCAGAAGCCAATCAGCAGGTGCCGGCCAATGGGCGACCGCTGGCAGCCGCTGATTGCCGAGGAGATAACGACAGAACAGAGCTCTGCCTATGTCAACAAGGCAAAGCTCTGTCCTGTCAGCGGGGACGTGCTGGATTGGGTTTCCCTGCAAAGCACATCCCTTAGTAAAAGCAGCACACACAGTACACAAAAACACTGGCTAGGCACACATATAACCCTTTGACCGCCCTGGATGATTAACCCCTTCCCAGCCAATGTATTTAGTACAGTGACAGTGCATTTTTTTTAGCACTGATCACTGTATTAGTGTCACTGGTTCCCACAAAGTGTCAGTTAGTGTCATATTATCCGCCGCAATATCGCAGTCCCGCTATGTGTCACTGATCTCTATTACTTGTATAAAAATTCCAGTATATATTCTCATGCAACTTTCTCAGTGCTTCAAAGTGTCTCCAAAGCCTCCATAGAAGTCACTTTCGGTTCATGTGTGTATATTCTGGGAGTGTCTGGTGCAGACATCACACCCGGTGTGCAGCATGGAGCAGTAGGAAGGTGAGTGGTGTCTGGACTAGAGAGAAGCAACTAGCAGACGGCACACATGGTGTGCAACATGGAAATGCTATAGTGGAAGGTGAGCCGGGACTGCAGAGAGAGGGCGACTGAGTGGCAGAGTATTAGCAGAGCTAGGGGATAGGAACAGGAGAAACTAGCAGATGTCACGCGTGGTGAGTAGCGTGGGAACAATATAGTGGGAGGTGAGCGGGGATCGATAGAGGAGGATCAGCAGAGCTGGGGGCTACTACTAAGTGGGGAATTGGCAGAGCTGGGAGCTACTACTGAGCAGGAGATTGGCAGAGCTGGGGGCTAATACTGAGCGGGAGATGTCCAGTGCTGGGGGCCACTATTGAGCAGGAGATTGGCAGGGCTGGGGGCTAATACTGAGCGGGAGATGTCCAGTGCTGGGGGCCACTATTGAGCAGGAGATTGGCAGGGCTGGGGGCTACTACTGAGCATGAGATCAGCAGAGCTGGGGGCTACTATTGAACGGGACTTGTCAAGAGATGGGGGCTACTATTGAGCAGGAGATTAGCAGGGCTGGGGCTACTACTGAGTGGGGGATCAGCAGAGATAGGGACTACTACTGATCATGAGATCAGCAGAGCTGGGGCTACTACAGAGTGGGGAATCAGCAGAGATAGGGACTACTACTGAGCATGAGATCAGCAGAGCTGGGGCTACTACTGAGGGGGAGGTCAGCAGAGCTGGGGGCTACTACTTAGCAAGAGATCGGCAGAGCTGGGGGCTACTATTGAGCAGGAGATCTTCAGAGCTGGGGGCTACTAAATGGGGTATCCGAAAATCTGGGGGTTGCTACTGATCATGACATCTGCAGAGCTGGGGACTACTACTGAGCATGAGATCAGCAGAGCTGGGGCTACTACTGAGGTAGAGGTCAGCAGAGATGGGGGCTACTACTGAGCGGGGGATCCGCAGGGCTGGGGGCTACTACTTAGCAAGAGATCAGCAGAGCTGGGGGCTACTATTGAGCAGAAGATCTTCAGAGCTGGGAGCTACTACTGAATGGGGTATTATAAAAGCTGGGGGCTACTGCTGAGCATGACATCTGTAGAGCTGGGGACTACTACTGAGCAGGAGATCTGGAGAGCTGCTGGCTACTATTGAGTGGGGGATCAGCAGAGCTGGGGGCTACTACTGCACGGGGAATCAGAAAACTGGGGGCACTAAGAATAAATGAGCCCTAGGCTGAAAAATAAAACTAGCTCCTGTGATAGGATGCAGCGCACATCGCTCCTTTAGTTCTCTATGAAGAAGCTTGCGCCATTGCAGTGTGGTTGAGCGTTTTTTACGCCCATCATGCCCAATACCACGCATTTCACAGCACAGCGCTCGTCCATGTTTACAGAATTCAGAAGACGGTTACTCATCCATTGAAGGGAGATTTGCATGATTACAATTCCCATCGTGGCCGACGCGCCTCTCTCACAATTCACCCTTTAATGCTCGCGGCTTCATTTTTTCCACATGCCGCTTCCAAGCCCAGAGTCATAAAAGTGCTGAATTGGGAGCCGGGCGGTGCGCATGCCAGGAGCACACGGAGGCACATCGTCTTCATCATCAGGAAAGGTTTCCAGTGACATCATAGTATGAAGTAAGGCTGTAAAATAAAACAAGACCCCAAACTGGGAGCGCGATGGGGGAAAATGCTGGGATCCTTCCCCGGGAAGGATTATCAGACGCTGATGGCTGTGAGGTGGAAGGGGAGACAAAGGCCCAATAAATAAAGAGCGCCGATCTCCCAGGATTTACTAATGAAATGCACAGCGGTGACCTCATTCTTTCCAATAGCTCATTTTTTGGAGTAATAGATAACAGATCCAATTTATGGAGATATAATTGGCAAGACTTTTCCTTTATTATAACAGATCTCGTATATTCTTCCTAACACTTTTTGTTTTTTTTAAAGTTCTCCTACGCAAAAGTTTTAGCAGATTTCTCATATATAGTTGCAGCCGGCTGCATCGAAAATACCATTGTACTGTGGGGGGGCGACTAAGTAAATGCAGAACCTGAAGTAAATCATATTAACACCTTCACTACCAGGCACTTTTTCCTCCTCCCTGCCCAGGCCAATTTTCAGCGCTGTTGCACTTTGGATGACAATTGCACGGTCATGCAACACTGCACCCATATGACATTTTTACCATTTCTTTCACACAAATAGAGCTTTCTTTTGGTGTTTAATCACCACTGGGGTTTTTATTTTTTTGCTAAACGACAAAAGACCAAAAATTTGGGAAAAAAAACGTTTTTCTTAATTTCTGTTATATTCCTCCCACTGATACCAATGATGGGGCACTACTCCTTCCACTGACACCAATGATGGGGCACTATTCCTCCCACTGACACCAATGATGGGGCACTATTTCTCCCACTGACACCAATGATGGGGCACTATTCCACTGATACCAATGATGGGGCACTATTCCTCCCACTGATACCAATGATGGGGCACTATTCCTCTCACTGACACCAATGATGGGACACTATTCCTCCCACTGACACCAATGATGGGGCACTATTCCTCCCACTGATACCAATGATGGGGCACTATTCCTTCCACTGACACCAATGATGGGACACTATTCCTCCCATTGATGGGGCACTATTCCTCCCACTGATGCCAATGATGTGGCACTAATTCCTCCCACTGTTACCAATGATGGGGCACTATTCCTCGCACTGATACTAATGATGGGGCACTATTCCTCGCACTGATACCAATGATGGGGCACTATTCCTCCCACTGACACCAATGATGGGGCACTATTCCTCCCACTGATACCAATGATGGGGCACTATTCCTCCCTCTGACACCAATGACGGGGCTCTATTCCTCCCACTGATGCCAATAATGGGGCACTATTCCTCCCACTGGCACGAATGCTGGGGCACTATTTTTCCCACTGATACCAATGATGGGACACTATTCTTCCCACTCACACCAATGACGAGGCACTATTCCTCCCATTGATACCAATGTCACCCTTTTTATCACGGGGTCGTAAGCACG
>BLSH010478444.1:1355554-1367706 GCA_018402905.1 Glandirana rugosa | reverse complement strand
TGGACTTTCACTTCTCTGCAGAACAAACGTGGGTGCAGATGACAGATTCATAAGTACTTGTCTGGAACAGGATTCATAATCCAAGCAAGCTGATTATGTGCTTGGGGATTTTTTTTAATTTTCAAAATTTTATTAAATTTAACCACTTCACCCCCAGAAGGATTTCCCACTGTAGGACCAGAGCACTTTTTGCGATTCGGCACTGCGTCGCCTTAACTGACAATTTCGCGGTCGTGCGACGTTGTACCCAAACTAAATTTGCGTCCTTTTCTCCCCCACAAATAGAGCTTTCTTTTGGTGGTATTTGATCCCCTCTGCGTCATTTCTGATCAACGCTATAAACAAAAAAGAGTGACAATTTTGCAAAAAAAAAAAAAAAATAATATTTCTTACTTTTTGCTAAAATACTCATTTTTTTTACTAGTAATGGCGGCGATCTGTGATTTTTATCTGTGATATTGTGGCGGGCATGTCGGACATTTTTGACACTTTTTTGGGACCAATGACATTTATACAGTGATCACACATTTAAATATCCACTGATTACTGTGTAAATGTCATTGGCAGGGAAGGGGTTAACCTGCAGGGGGTGATCTAGGGGTTAACTGTGTTCCCTAGGCGTGTTCTAACTGAGGGGGCTGGGCTGCCAGGGGCATAAGAAATCTAACTGATCCCAGTGACAGGGATCAGTAGATCTTTTACATGCCGTCTGACATGGCAGGGAACCGGCGTCTTTACATTGGCGGTTCCTCGTTCTTCCTCTCTGCCAGGCAATCGCGGCTCGCCGGCAGAGATCAAGTCCACCCGAGCCGCGGCCACACTCCTGCAGAGTGCGGCGGGCACAAGAGCGCGCCACTGGCAGGGCGCTCCCGTCCGCTACAGCGCACCCGCAAGGCACCGTTTATAGATGGCGATTCGCAGGACAGTGCCACTCTGCAGCAGTAATTTGGTAATTTTTTAAGATTACATTCAATTCCAAATTTTTAAAGATGGCCTTTAAATCGGAAATCCACCCAAAAGTGGAACTTCCGCTCGTCGGATTCTCCCCCCCCCTCAGGTGTTACATTTGGCACCTTTCGGGGGGGGGGGGGGGTGAGGATACCTGTCTTTAACAGGTGTCCTTTTCCACAACTTCCGGGAGCCTGGGCCGCGGCCGTCAGCCCAGCTCCCTCCTCCTCCGCCGGGCCAGTGAGAAAGTGTAGCGGCGGCTCCTGCCTGCGCAGCAGGGGCCCGCCGTGAAGCCGAAAGGTTCCACTGCCAGGTTCCTTTACCCTCGATGGCAGCGGCTGCACTCGACCAGCCGATCCGAAGATCGGCGGCAATGCCAACATCCCTGGACTCCAGGACAGGTAAATATCCTAAAGTTAAAAGTCAGTAGCTACTGTATGTGTAGCTGCTGACTTTAAATTTTTAAAGGGGCGGCGACGGAGAATCTCCGCTTTAACTGCTTTCTGTGATGTAAAAAAAAAAATGAGACAAAGAAATCATTTCAGAACTTTTTCCACCTTTAACCACTTCCATACTGGGTCTATTATGGCACTCCTTTCCTACTAAAAATCGTCATTTTTTTGATAGACAATTACTCAGAACCCCCAAACATTTTATATATAAATGTTTTTTTTAGCAGAGACTCTAGGGACTACAATGGCGATCATTGCAACTTTTTAAGTCACATGGTATTTGCGCAGGAATTTTTCAAATGCTTTTTTTTTTTTTTTTTAAAAACTGTTTCATGAATTAAAAAAAAAAAAAAAAAAACAGTAAAGTTATCTCAATTTCTTTGTATAATATAAAAGATGATGTTACGCCGAGTAAATAGATACCCAACATGTCACGCTCTAAAAATCTCCATAGGCGACACTTTAACATTTTTTACAGGTTAACAGTTTAGAGTTACAGAGGAGGTCTTGGGCTAGAATTATTGCTCTCGCTCTAACGCACGCGGCGATACCTCACGTGTGGTTTGAATGCCGTCTACATATGTGGGCGCAATTTACGTATGCGTTCGCTACTGTGCTCGAGCAAGCGGTATGGGGCGCTTTAATTTTTTTTTTTATATATATTTTTTATTCCACCTTTTTTTTTTTTTTTTTTTTTAATACTGTTTGTTTAAAAAAAAATTTCTTTGGTCACTTTCATTCCTATTACAAGGAATGTAAACATCCCTTGTAATGGGAATAGTGCGTGACAGGTACTCTTTATGGAGAGATGCGGGGGAAATCAGACCTCACATCTCTCCTCCAGGCTGGAAAGACCGAGATAAAAAATAAAAATAAAAAATGAACGATCCCGGCCTTTCCAGCCACGTCCATGGCTTTGTTTACTAAAGCCGGCCCAGACGTGATGTCATAACATCGCGCACGTGCCTCCGAGGATGGTCACCAGTCAGCTCTCCGATCAACTTCCAGCGACGACGCATTTATTCGCTGGGGTGCTGATCGTATGGACTACCAGGGAGAAGCACCTAAGCGCTGCCTATAAGAATGATTAAGCGGCTGAACTGCCACTATGATCGTTCTTATGGTGCAGGGAATCGTGGGCTGGAAAAAAATATCTGAATGATGCCGGTAGCTGCCGGCATCATTCAGATATCACCGCTCAAAGTCCTGGACGTCCATGGGCGGGAAGTGGTTAACCGCTTGCCACGCACAGTAGTTGTACTGCGAGCGGATGGCAGCTACAGGCCAGGCAATGTACTGGTACATTGCGGGAGTTCTTCCGGGTTCGTGCTGCCAACACAAGTTTGGCAGCTGATTTCAGCCAATGATTTGCTGAAGTCAGCTGATCGGCTGTGGCCAATCACACACAGAGTTCTGTGCTTACAAAAACACAAAACTCTGTGTACAGGGAACAGCAATCTGGCCATTTCTTATCTCTGCTTAGCAGGGAGAAAAGAAGAACCAGATAGTTAAAGTAATATTCACCGCTTAAAGCCCACCTTATAGCAGTTTAACTGCTACAGGGCAGCACTTTAAATGATGGCAAGTGTGTACTGACTCCTATTTACCATGAGTTTGAATGTGATTGCTTAATTCTGAACCCAGTTACATCCCCACTTATAAGAGGGTGTGCACACTTATGCAACCGCATTATTTTAGTTTTTAATTTTACTCCCCCCCCCACCCTCCTAAAAGACTTTAGCAATATCACATTCCTGCTTTAAGTCGCTGATCGCCGTCATTACTAGTATAAATAAAACATTTTAAAAATCCAATATATATATATATATATATATATACACATATATGTATTTTATGTATGTATGTATATGTAGCAGAATGCATATACTTGCCTGCTCTGTGCAGTTGGGTTTTGCACAGAGCAGCTCTGATCCTCCGCTTCTTGGGGCCCCTGCTCATGCTCCTAGCTCCTCCCTCCTTCCAAGTGCCCCCAGAGCAAACAGTTTGCTGTGGGGGCACCTGAGCAGGATCACTCCCAAGCCGTTGCTCTGCGTGTCCTTTCAGACACGGAGCCACCCCCTCTCTCTTCTCATTGGCTCACTGGCTGTGATTGACAGCAACGGGAGTCTGGATACAGTAAGGCAGGCCGAAGATATCATGTCAGGCACTGGATACAGTAAGGCAAGCCTGCAGATATATCAGGCACTGGATATAGTAAGGCAGGCCCGCAGATACCATATCAGGCACTGGATACAGTAAGGCAGGCCTGCAGATAACATATCAGGCACTGGATACAGTAAGACAGGCCTGCAGATAACATATCAGGCACTGGATACAGTAAGGCAGGCCTGCAGATATATCAGGCACTGGATACAGAAAGGCAGGCCCGCAAATACCATATCAGGCACTGGATACAGCAAGACAGGCCTGCAGATATCATGTCAGGCACTGGATACAGCAAGACAGGCCTTCAGATATCATGTCAGGCACTGGATACAGTAAGGCAGGCCTGCAGATATCAGATTAGGCACTGGATACAGTAAGGCAGGCCCGCAGATATCATATCAGGCACTGGATACAGTAAGGCAGGCCCGCAGATATCATATCAGGCACTGGATACAGTAAGGCAGGCCCGCAGATATGAGATCAGGCACTGGATATAGTTATGCAGCACCAACACTCACCCACAACAGAATCAATCTGAGAATCGCAATGACTTCCAGAATCTCCACCTCGTCCTGGATCCGCAGGATGTACTGCAGCCTCCCCGCTGGACACAGAGACCTGAGAGACAGATAAAGGCTTTGACTCAATTCAATGGGCATGGCTACTTTATAGGAATGGAGCCACTAATATCTAATAAAAAAGAGGTACTGAAAAAAACAAACAAACAAACAAAAAACATCCATACTCACCTCTTTGCTGCAGTTGTTCCATGCTGACACTAAGCCTTAAAACTGAGCGATCGCATGACCACTGATTACTCGCATATCAGTCAGCTCTGAGCAGAGAGCAGCGACTTGTCAGCTCTCTCCTCAGCCTCTCCAGCTCACTGGGGCACTGGGCTGTGGAGAGGACGGGAGCGGCTGTCTCAGGCTCTCAGCGGCATACTAAATCAGGCACCTGGGAGGATCCCGACATTAATGACAGGCTTCTCTTCCAGAGCCTAGAGCTGCTCTGTGATGTCAGCAGACAGTGGACTTTAGCCCACTGTCGGCTGATTCTGGGTCACAGGTCAGCACAAGTGCACTCCTATGACCCATAAGAGAAACATGGCTGAAAAAAAAACCAACAACAAAAAATATATAGAATTATTGACAGTTACATACAGTTGTATGCAAAAGTTTAGGAACCCCCTGACAATTTCCATGATTGTCATTTATAAATATTTGGTTGTTTGGATCAGCAATTTCATTTTAATCTATCGAATAACTGAAGGACACAGTAATATTTCAGTAGTAAAATGAGATTTATTGGATTAACAGAAAATGTGCAATATGCATCAAAACAAAATTAGACAGGTGCATAAATTTGGGCACCCCAACAGAAAAATCACATTGATATTTAGTAGAGCCTCCTTTAGCAGAAATAACAGCCTCTAGACGCTTCCTATAGCCTGGAATGAGTGTCTGGATTCTGGATGAATGGATTTTGGAGCATTCCTCCTTACAAAACATCTCCAGTTCAGTTGGGTTTGATGGTTGCCGAGCATGGACAGCCCCCCGCTTCCAATCACCCCACAGATGTTCAATGATATTCAGGTCTGGGGACTGGGATGGCCATTCCAGAACATTGGACTTCTTCCTCTGCATAAACGCCTGAGTAGATTTTGAGCAGTGTTTTGGGTCGTTGTCTTGTTGAAATATCCAGCCCCGGCGTGACTTCAACTTTGTGACTGATTCCTCAACATTATTCTCAAGAATCTGCTGATATTGGGTGGAATCCATGCGACCCTCAACTTTAACCAGATTCCCAGTACCGGCACCGCCACACAGCCCCACAGCATGATGGAACCTCCACCAAATTTTACTGTGGGTAGCAAGTGTTTTTCTTGGAACGCTGTGTTCTTTTGCCGCCATGCATAACGCCCCTTGTTAGGACCAAATAACTCAATCTTTGTCCAAATGTGCGTTTTCATACCTCAAGCGACTCCGTTTGTGACTGTGTGCAGAAAAGGCTTCTTTCCCATCCCCCATACAGCTTCTCCCTGTGCAAAGTGAGCTGAATTGTTGAACGATGCACAGAGACACCATCTGCAGCAAGTTGATGTTGAAGGTCTTTGGAGGTGGTCTGTGGGCTGTTTTTGACCGTTCTCCCCATCCTTCACCTTTGCCTCTCCAATATTTTATGTGGCTGCCACTTCTGCCCTTAACAAGAACTGCGCCAGTGGTTTTCCATTTCCTCACTATGTTCCTCACAGTGGACACTGACAGCTTATATCTCTGCCATAACTTTTTGTAGCCTTCCCCTAAACCATAATGTAGAACAATCTTTGATTTAAGGCCATTTGAGAGTTGTTTTGAGGCCCCCATGTTGCCACTCTTCAGAGGAGAGTCAAAGAGAACAACAACTTGCAATTGGCCACCTTAAATACCTTTTCTCGTGATTGGATGCTCCGGTCTATGGAGTTCAAGGCTTAATGAGCTCACCAAACCAATTGTGTGTTCCAATTAATCAGTGCTAAGTAGTTACAGGTATTCAAATCAACAAAATGACAAGGGTGCCCAAATTTATGCACCTGTCTAATATCGTTTTGATGCATATTGCGCATTTTCTGTTAATCCAATAAACCTCATTTCACTTCTGAAATATTACTGTGTCCTTCAGTTATTTGATAGATCAAAATGAAATTGCTGATCCAAACACCCAAATATTTATAAATGACAATCATGGAAATTGTCAGGGGTTCCTAAACTTTTGCATACAACTGTATCTGCATATTTATTGGTATTTTTCTTATATGGATTAATGTGTGATAGAATACAATGGGGTTGATTTACTAAAAGTGGAGAGTGCAAAATCTGGTGTAGCTGTACATAGAAACCAATCAGCTTCTAACTTCAGTTTGCTTTTAAGCTTAAGCTTTGACAATGAAACCTGGAAGCTGATTGGTTTCTATGCAGAGCTGCACCAGATTTTGCACTCTCCAGTTTTAGAAAATCAACCCCAATGCCTTAACCCCCCCCTCCCAGCCCTGATTTCACCATTTTGCTCCTTTGAAATAATGTTTATTAAATGGCAACTTAAAGACTTAGGCTGGATTCACACTATCCGATTTAAACGGTCCGACTTTGATCCTACTTTGCTGTTCAATTTATGGTCCTACATAGGGTCAAAGTCAGTCCGATTTTCTGTGAACAGGGATCCGACTTTGATCCCGACAATACCAGGCACCTTGTGCTCTGGGATCTTGAAGGGGAACCCCCGCCAAAATGTAAATAAAAATCTGGCATGGGGTTCCCCTCCAAGAGCATACCAGGTCCTTCAGTCAGGTAAGGATTTTAAGGGGAACCCCCACGCCAAAAAAAAAAAAAAAAAAAAAAGGCGTAGGGCCCCCCTCAAAATCCATGCGAGCACGCAGCCTACCAAGCCAGGAAAGGGGGTGGGGGCGAGCAAGCGCCACCCCCCCCTTGGACCACACTAGGCCGCATGACCTCAATATGGGGAGTATGGGTGCTTTGGGGCAGTGGGGGCTCTGCGCCACCCCACCCCAAAGCACCTTGTCCCCATGTTGATGAGGACAAGGGCCTCTTCCGAGATAACCCTTGCCGGTGGTTGTCGGGGTCTGCGGGCGGGGGGCTTATAGGAATCTGGAAGCCCCCTTTAACAAGGGGACCCCCAGATCCCGGCCCCCCCACCCTGTGTGAATGAGTATGGAGTACATTGTACCCCTACCCATTCACCTGAAAAAAAAAAGTGTAACAAAAAAAAAAAAACACACACTACACAGGTTTTTAAAATATTTTATTAAATCAGCCCTGGCGTCTTCTCCTTCTCCCCTCTACGGCATCTTCTTTCTTCTGCTCTTTTGCCGGTCTTCTCCGCTGTCCTCTTCCTTCTGTTCTCCCTCTCTTCTTCTTCCCATGTTGATGAAGTGATCTCCCACAAGAACGCCGTCTCCGCTGTGTGCTGCTACTTATATTGACATGGGGTGGGCCATCATGTTCCAATAAGCCCCCCGCCCGCAGACCCCGACAACCACCAGCAAGGGTTGTCAGGAAGAGGCCCTTGCCCTCATCAACATCCCCTTTCCTGGCCTGCCAGGCTGCGGGCTCGGATAAGGGTCTTGTATGGAATTTGGGGGGGACCCTACGCCGTTTTTTTCAGCGTGGGGGTTCCCCTTGAAATCCATACCAGACCGAAGGGCCTGGTATGCTCTTGGAGGAGGACTCCATGACAGTTTTTTATTTAAAATTTGGCATGGAGTTCCCCTTCAAGATCCTCAGTTAAGACAATGATCCGACTTTGATGTGACTTCAATGCTTTTCAATGGGCTGAAGTAGGATCAAAGTCAGACAAAAGTAGTACAGGAACCTTTTTGAAAAACACAAGTCGGACCAGTTAAGACGGCTGTTTTTAAACTGCCAGCCCTTTGCCGTCTTTGGTGTCTGTGCGGTTTTATCCACAAGCTAGGATGACAGACAGCTGCTCACTGACACGCAAATTTATACAGTTTAAACTGGGTCAATAAAAGGCAATTACTGGAAGGACGCCCGGCAGGATCATACATTTGTCCCAAAACACCGCCACATTTGTTGGGCATGTTGGCCTGCCTATAAATAAATGAGATAAATAAGGACTTAATTTACGAGATACGGTTGTTGCCAGAACACAATCTCTGAAATTCAGAAAGAGTGGAAGAGTGGACACTTAGAATTCCGGCGATCCACCACAGGACAAGTGTTGGTGCTGGGGACAGATTTATGTACCGGTCAGACCAGGTACAGGAATCTGCCACATAGAGGGGGGCAGCACGGAGGCTGGAGTGTCCATACTACGGACAATCTGTCATCACGGTTTATTCAGAAGACCTTCGCTCCTGAATGGGGGTAGCACTCAGTAAAGCATTTAGCTCCGTCCAGACGCAGCCAGCCTGCCAGACACGGCACCTGTCATTCCTGGGCACACTGCACCTAGATGGACCCTTGTGCAAGGGGCCTTATAGGATAGAGCAGTGGTCTTCCAACTGAGGCCCACAGGTAGGATTAAGCCATTTGCTTGCCTTTATCAGGCCTTTGGGGCACTATTCCCCCCACTGATACAAGGCACTATATACCTACCACTGACACCAAAGATGGGGTACTATTCCTTCCACTGACACCAAAGATGGGGTACTGTTCCTTCCACTGACACCAACGACAGGGTACTATTCCTCCCGCTGACACCAATGATGGGGCACTATTCTTCCCACTGACACCAATGATGGGACACTATTCCTTTCACTAACACCAATGATGGGACACTATACCTCCCACTAACACCAATGATGGGACACTATTCCTCCCACTAACACCAATGATGGGACACTATTCCTCCCACTGACACCAATGCTGGGGCATTATTCCTCTCACTGACACCAATGATGGGGCACTATTCTTCCCACTAACACCAATGATGGGGCACTATTCTTCCCACTGATTCCAATGATGGGCACTATTCCTCCCACTGACACCAATGATGGGGCACTATTCCTCCCACTGACACCTAGGGTGGGGCACTATTCCCCCCACTGATACCAATTATGGGGCACTATTCCTCCCACTGACACCAATGATGGGGCACTATTCCTCCCACTGACACCAATGATGGGACACTATTCCTCCCACTGACACCAATGATGTGGCACTATTCCTCCCACTGATACAAATGATGGGATGCCATTGTTTCCATTGACACCAATGATAGGGCACTATTCCTCCCACTGACACCAACCCAATGATGGGGCGATATTCCTCCTCCTACTGACCACATGTGCCATGTAATTTACTTACCCCCACTGACCACCAAGACTGAAACCTTGTCTACTCCCACTGATGCCTGGCATTTACTATTCCCAGTGGTCCCTTAGTTTGGAATGCTTGTGGGAGAGTATTGTATATCAACACATTCAATAACCAAAGGTCAAAAGAAAAACTATTTATAAGGCCTCATTCACACTAACATAATCATATAGCATTCTGGAATGTGAAAGATCCTGTCTGCATGTACAGAAAACAAAAAATATTTTACTGGTTTACAAGAGATTTACATTTAGTACAATGGATATTCAGCGACCTGCGGGAAAGCATCAGTGGTGAACTAGCAGAGCAATATGTAGATGAATTACTTGGTCAGGTTGCATCAATGGGAATTTATTACAACTAAAGCAGACAGAATCTGGAGCAGCGGTTCATAATACCCAACCAATCAGCTTCTAATGTCGGCCTGTTCAGTTAAAGTGGTTGTATCCATTTTTACCTACAGGTAAGCCTATAATGCAGCCTATAATAAGGCTTACCTGTAGGTAAAAAGAATATCTCCTAAACCTGTACTGTTTAGAAGATATTATTACTGTAAGCGCCGCTGACGTCAGCAGCTGCATACGCAGTGATGGCCCGGCGAAGGCCTGGCGCATAGCACCGGACCCTGCCGGAAAGTCGGCCGTAAAGACGGGCTCCCGCGCATGCACAGGAGTGACGTCTCGCGGCTCCGGCCACTCACAGCGCCGGAGCCACATACCCGGAAGGATCCACAGCGAGAAGATGGCAGCTCCCTTCTCGGGGACCGGGCGGCCCTGTTGGAGCTTCGGTCTGAGGTAAGTACTTCATAATGAGCTAGTATGCAGTGCACACTAGCTCATTATGCCTTTGCCTTGCAGGTGTTTTTTTATTTTTCTAGGGGATACAATCGCTTTAAAGTGGTTGTAAATCTGAGACATGAAATATGAACAAAGCATATCCCTCTATAGTGTGTACTTGTCTCCATCCAGAGCACTAAGTGTCATTTCTGTCTGCTGCCTCTTTCCTCTGCTATCAGCATGAGTCACTTCTGACAAGTTTTCCTAACACCAAGACAAAAAATAGAGGACATGTGTGGGGGTGGGGGGGTCCCCTCCCTCCAAATCAGCTCTCAAGGCTCTCCTCCCTGAGCTCTGCAGAGTGTAACTTTTGACTGCTCAGACTAGCTTTAAATATTCTGGAATTTGAACGGATGTAGAGAAGAGAAGGCTGCAGATAAACAGATACAACTTATGTAGGAGGGTTTGTTTTATCTCTGTGTATCACCAGTCACTTCACTGGGTATATGTAAGGGTTTACAACCACTTTAAGCTTTAAAAATTAAAGCTAGCAGCCGATTGGTTACCATGCACAGCTGCTCCAGTCTTGGTAAATACCCTTCATTATTTTAGGACAGAGTGTATAGTTCTTGTATCTGTGTTATGAGTGGTGGTGTATTTTTAAAGGACCACATTGCAACTGACTTCAGTTGCACATTTTCATGCCATGTTTCCCTGCTCTGGAAAATGCTTCAAAATACACAACAATACATCTGGCGTGGATCAGCCCTCACTACACACTGCTGCCATTAGTAGCCTCTGACATAATGAAGATACCCACTCACGTTATCCTGTGGATCTCCGCTGCTCTCTGTGCTAAGGTTCACCGCCGCCAAGGAGCCGAAGATCCCAAAGGACTGTTCTGGAAATACATAGACATGATTTACCAACTCAGTATCTCAGCAAGCAATGTGCATGTATGGCTGGCAAACACACAGACAATCCTTAAAGGAAGATCTGCAAAATACAGGGCCTTGAAAAAGTATTCATACCCCTTGAAATGTCCCACATTTTCTCATGTTACAACCAAAAACGTAAATGTATTTTATTGGGATTTTATGTGATAGACGACACAAAGTGGCTCATAATTGCAAAGTGGAAGGAAAATGATAAATCATACAAATCTGTGAAAAGTGTGGGGGGCATTTATATTCAGCCCCCTTTACTCTGATAGCCCTAACTAAAATCTAGTGGAACCAATTAGCTTCAGAAGTCACCTAATTAGTAAATAGAGACCACCTGTGTGTAATGTAATCTCAGTATAAATACAGCTGTTCTGTCAATGCTTTGTAGAACCGCTTTTCTCCGCAATTACAGCTGCAAGTCTTTTTGGGGAAGTCTCTACCAGCTTTAAGTAATAATAATGTAGGAATGGCGCTGTCTAAAAATGAATAAAAATTAATTAAGAATATATATATACGTGGGGTAATGACCCTAAGAATACTGGATTATCAAATATCAAAAATATTGGTAAGAAGAAGTGCTAGTAAAAATCCGTAAATATCCGTAAAAAGTCCGTAATAATAAATCCGTAAATGTCCGTAATATTAAATCAATCTAAAAACATCTAAAACCTTATTAAAATTGGTCCAACTAGAGAAGATGATAAGATGGTGGTTTAAAAGATGTTGTAAAATAGAAAGGAGAATATAATGCCTGTAAATGCCTAAATAATAATGCCTGAAAAATGCCTATAAATGCCTAAAAATGATCGTGAAGAAGAATGGTTATAAAAACTATAAACTATTAGGTCATAAGAATCCCAGTAATGGGGTGCATATATATATAAGAATTAATTAAAAATAAGTAAAAATCTGTCGCGGTAAGGATGTAATAATAATGAATTTCGACCATCTCTGAAGGGGTTTTTCTGAACGTCGACATTAACGCCTCTTTTCGCCAAGATGTTTCGTAACTGTCTTGTCGACATAAATATG
>BLSH010478444.1:1296292-1307752 GCA_018402905.1 Glandirana rugosa | reverse complement strand
AAAGTAAAATGATAATAATAACAAAAAAAAAAAAAAATTAAAGTCCCCCCGTCCCCGCGAGCTCGCACGCAGAAGCGAACGCATACGTAAGCCCCGCCCACATATGTAACCGGTGTTCAAACCACACATGTGAGGTATCGCCGCGTACGTTAGAGCGAGAGCAATAATTCTAGCACTAGACCTCCTCTGTAACTCTAAACATGTAACCTGTAAAAAATTTTAAAGCGTCGCCTATGGAGATTTTTAAGTACCAAAGTTTGGCGCAATTCCACGAGTGTTCGCAATGTTAAAGCATGACATGTTGGGTATCAATTTACTCGGCGTAACATCCTCTTTTACAACATACAAAAAAATTGGGCTAACTTTACTGTTTTGTATTTTTTTAATTCACTAAACTGTTTCTCTTCCAAAAAAAACGCGTTTGAAAAATTCCTGCGCAAATATCGTGTGATATAAAAAGTTGCAATGATTGCCATTTTATTCCCTAGACTCCCTGCTAAAAAAAATATATATAATGTTTGGGGGTTCTGAGTATTTTTCTAGCAAAAAAATGATGATTTTTACATGTAGGAGAGGAGTGTCAGAAATGGCCCGGTAAGGAAGTGGTTAAGAGAACCTGTCATGCTTTTTTCTATTACAAGGAATGTATACATTTCTTGTATTAGGAATAAAAGTGATCTTTTTTTTTTTTTTAAAAAAGAACAGTGTAAAAATAAAAAGTAAAATAAATAATTAAAAAAAAAAATTTAAAGCGCCCCGTCCTTGCGAGCTCGCGTGCAGAAACGAACGCATACGTAAGTCCCGTCCACATATGAAAACGGCGTTCAAACCACACATGTGAGGTATCGCCGCAATCGTTAGAGCGAGAGCAACAATTCTGTCACTAGACCTCCTCTGTAGCTCAAAACTGCTAACCTGTAGAATTTTTTAAACATCGCCAATGGAGATTTTTAAGCTGCAAAGTTTGTCGCCATTCCGCGAGTGAACGCAATTTTGAAGCATGGCATGTTGGGTATCATTTTACTCGGCGTAACATTTATCTTTCACAATGTGGAAAAAATTGGCCTAACTTTACTGTTTTCTTATTTTTTTTAACTAAAAAAACTGAATTTATAAAAAAAAAAAAAAAAAAAAAAAAAAAAAAAAAAAAAAAAAGCACGCTTGTAAGACCGCTGTGCAAATACGGTGTGCAATGACTGCCATTTTATTCTCTAGGGTGTTAGAAAAAAAAAAAATATAATGTTTGTGGGTTCTAAGTAATTTTATAGCAAAAAAAAATGATTTTAACTTGTAAACAACGAACCCAAAAAACAGGCCCCTGACTGAAGTGGTTAAAAAAAAAAAAAAAATAATTCAGATTTTTTTGATTTAAATTGGATTTTTTTTTTATTTTTATCAAATTTATTTTTATAAAATGCTTATGGAGTGAGAATTTATCCAAAGATAGTTTTCTGTTTAAGATACATTTTGATAAACTCATTCAATGAATCCAAGCTCTGCAAGCTGAGATAACATGCACTGCATTGATGCATTCACACAATGTCACAGTAACCATGAGATAAAACAAAGTTCAGGAATATTCCTTTATCCCATTGTTTTGCAAATCTATGTACACTACAAACTGTATGATTGAATCGGTTCTGATATCGCTGTTTTACTAACCTGACGGCTTATTTTTCTAAATAGGAAACCTTCATTTTGTTTGCAAATATTAAAGATTCTAACAACCAGCAAGAATAATTCCTTACATTTAAAGAGCACCGGTCATTTCAGATTCATCATGGCAGCGCCTGTTAGGGGGCATCCACTCACCCGCTGCCGCCACGTCCCTCACCTTGTTGTGTCACTGCCGCATCACCAGAGGCTCAGAGGAGGAGCCTCTGCGGGGCAGAGATGACAGTGGCTCTTTAACCACTTGCCGACCGCTGACCGTTGTCTGACGGCGACAAGGTGGCTCGATATCACAAACCACCGTCAGCTGATGGCGGCTGCGATATCCCGCACTGTGAGCGCGCGCTGCCGGAGGCGCGCTCACTGTGTTCCGTGGGTGGGCCAGGGAGTGGGTAGGGCGGACTCGATCGCCGCTGGCTACCCGTGATGGTCCCCCCCCCCCGCAGTGACAGAACAGAAGTCCATGTAAGTAAACACGGATCTCCGTTCTGTTACAGGGGGAAGGGCGGTGATCACAGGCTTTCTCTATATGGGGGCCGTGATCACTCCCCTCCCCCAGCCAGCCCAGCCCACATACAGTTAGAACACACCGAGGGAATGCAGCAAACCCTTACATCGCCCCCTCCAGGTTAACCCCTTCACTGCCAATGGCATTTACACAGTAATCAGTGCATTTTTATAGCACTGATCGCTGTATAGATGCCAATGGTCCCAAAAAGTGTCAAAATGGTCCAACATGTCCGTTGCAATATCGCAGTACCGCTAAAAATCGCAGATCGCCGCCTTTACTAGTAAAAAATAAAAACCCCAGAAATGAATTCTCATCAACCGTAAATGCGGCAACTTTTGCGCAATCAATAAACACCAATTGCCATTTTTTTTTACCAAAAATATGAGGAAGAATATAAATCGGCCAAAACCGATGGAAAAAAAATGTTTTTTTTATATTTTTTTTGGATTTGTATTTTAGCAAAAATTAAGAAATTTGTGTTTTTTTGCAAAATTGTCGTTCTTTTTATGTTTATAGCGGTGATCAGAAATGACGCAGAGGGGATCAAATACCACCAAAAGAAAGCTCTATTTGTGGGGAAAAAAGGACGCAAATTTCATTTGGGTACAATGCTGCATGACCGCGCAATTGTCAGTTAAAGCGACGCAGTGCCGAATCGCAAAAAGTGCTCTGGTCCTAAAGTGCAAAATTCTTCCGGGGCTGAAGTGGTTAAAAATGATTTAAATCAAATCCACCCTGACGCATTGCAAAACTTTCCATCCCGGCTTTCCGGCTATGAGTCCCGGCCGAAAGTCTGTGATGTCACTTCCTGGGTCACAGCAAGAAGGGGAGCGGACATGTGTCCACTCCTGCTCCCCCCCCCCAACCTCCATCTTGCTCCCAAGCCCGCAGATGGGCAAGCGGAGCCCAGAAAACATGGTGGGGGCGCCGCTACCAGGGTTGTGTGTGTGAGCAATCGGGCAGCAGTGGATCGTGTGTGCAAACTCCTGACGTCATGCGGACCTGGCAGCAAAAGGGTTAAGTCATTTGTTACCCCCAACACTTCATATTGCTGATATGTGGCTGCCGTACAGTGTACTGGTATGAGAAAATCTCCTGTTCTCTTTGTATTAAAATCCTGCTAGTCCCTCTACTTTCCTATTAAAAACTGACCACACTAAGCAGGAGAGCTCACTGTGGTCAGTTCTGTAGCCTGCTCTCCTTCAAGGATCAGACTTGTCCTTACACAGCCATTCACTGGGAAGCTCAGTGTACATCATTTTCTCCTCCCCCAGCTGATATGCAGCTGAGAACAGAGGGAATGTGATCACTAATATATAAAAAAAAAAAGGAAAGAAAAAAAAAGATAAATATAAAGGTTTTTTTTTAATATCTATACACAAATGTTATGCCTTTCATTAAAACTGAATAGATTGTTTTACAAGATGATCGTTTACAATCACTTTAAGTGGTTAGGTAGCACTTTGCAGTAACTTTGTAGCTCCAGTTCTTTGTTCCAGCAATGTACAATTATACAGGCAGCAGTGATATGAAACAAATGATCCCGAATGGCTGATCGGAGAATTGCAAAACGGGATTATAGCTGGAAATGATCGGATTTAGAGTAAGAGAGGACGGGGAGAGCTCACATGACCAGTAAAGAAAGCTTTGACAGCCACCTGGTGGAGTAAATCTACAGACCGGTCACCGTGTATGCGGGTGATCCAATCCAGAGGAAACCACAACCACTTCAATGGGTTCTAAACACTGCAGGCTTTCATTAAGGTTAAAATAATGCCGGACAACACCAAACTGCATTACACAATAGCATCTCTAGTCTGACCTTGGAATGTCTCTGGTCTGTCGCCACCCAATCTGCTGCCCCTTTGCCCCAATCTGCTGCTGCCCCTTCACCCCAATCTGCTGCCCCTTTGCCCACAATCTGCTGCCCCTTTGCCCACAATCTGCTGCCCCTTCGCCCACAATCTGCTGTCCCTTCTCCCCAATCTTTTGCCCCTTCACCCCATTCTGCTGCCCCCTCACCCCAATACAGCAAAACGATGATTATGTGATGGCAAATAAAATGGTATGATATTGGTATTAGTTATTAGGCAAAAGTAACAATATCAGAGAGGAGTGATCCAAAACAGATATGAAGGAAATTGTTCTATCGGGTCACTCCTCTCTTCCACACAACAGCTCACTTCTAGGGTTCACTTCTTGTGATTAGCGCAGCGCAGGGCTCATTTCCTGCGATTGGCGCAGCGCAGGGTTCACTTCCTGCGATTGGCGCAGCGCAGGGTTCACTTCCTGCGATTGGCGCAGCGCAGGGTTCACTTCCTGCGATTGGCGCAGCGCAGGGTTCACTTCCTGCGATTGGCGCAGCGCAGGGTTCACTTCCTGCGATTAGCGCAGCGCAGGGTTCACTTCCTGCGATTAGCGCAGCGCAGGGTTCACTTCCTGCAATTAGCGCAGCGCAGGGTTCACTTCCTGCAATTAGCGCAGCGCAGGGTTCACTTCCTGCAATTAGCGCAGCGCAGGGTTCACTTCCTGCGATAAGCGCAGCGCAGGGTTCACTTCCTGCGATTAGCGCAGCGCAGGGTTCACTTCCTGCAATTAGCGCAGCGCAGGGTTCACTTCCTGCAATTAGCGCAGGGTTCACTTCCTGCAATTAGCGCAGCGCAGGGTTCACTTCCTGCAATTAGCGCAGCGCAGGGTTCACTTCCTGCAATTAGCGCAGCGCAGGGTTCACTTCCTGCAATTAGCGCAGCGCAGGGTTCACTTCCTGGTGGGCCCAGGCACGTTCGGTTTCGAACACGCCCAAGTCCATCTTTACTGCCCACCTTATCCCAGATAATAAACAGCGTTCATCCCCCCCATGGGGATATAGAACGACCACCCAAATTCCACACTGATGATCGGCTCCTTTCCAGCTGGGAACTCACCCTATAGGGTCCTTTCAGGTCCGCCTATCAGTTTTTTAGGCGGACCTGAACGGATGCTCCATTGTCCTCTATGGAGCGACGGATGTCAGCGGTGCATGTCCGCTGACCTCCGATGCCCTAAACAAAGACGGATGGAAACCCTATTTTCCATCCGTCTGGCGGATCGGATCGGATGAACACGGACAGACAGACCGTGTTCATCTGACTCCCCATAGAGGAGAGCAGAGCTCTGACAGGTCCATTTCTGCATGGAGTGCAGAGACGGTGCTGTCATCCGCCGGCTCAGCAGGGATCCATGGATGGATCCCCGCCCAGCAGCGGAGCCGTCCGCTGGTGTGAAAGGACCCTTAGATAGGGGAGCTGAGTCCTCTCAGACGTATATGTATAAAAAGAAAGGGTAGATCTAGTGCTCTCTGTTCAAAATGTAATTTATTTTCCAATAAGATGAAACACACGTACAAGGATAGCCCATCAGATATCCAAGGGATATTGTATATGTACCAATTATTCGAAATTGACAATTTAAAGACATTTGGACAACGAAGTCGTGAGTTTGGAATTCCTAATCGTAGGTTTTCCCATTACTTACAATTACGACACGCTATGTACACACAGACCCACTTTGTTTATTATGCCATTCACCGTTGGAGATATTTTTAATCGACTGTTGTATATTGGCACTTGCACTTTATGAATGACATTTTTTGCGCATATCTTTAATTAGGATTCATGGTTGATAGTGCAGCACCTTTTGTTTGTAAAGAGTAAAGCCTTGTACACGCGATGCGAGGGTCGTACGACTGAACGGCCCAAATAGTATGTTGGCTGTTGTGTCTCGCGTACTAACGTGCACTAAGCGATTGTACGACCAAGCCGAACGTAGTGACGTGTTACGAGCGTATAAAGAGCAAGTTCAGGGGAATGTGATTTGTGAATTAGGAATGTAGGTTTCCCAGAACGGACACTTCTGGGCGTTCCTGACTTCTGAGCATGCGTGTTTTGCACGTACAACTTTGTTGGCCCAACTTCTCTGTACACACGATACAACCTAGAGCTGCACGATTAATCGTATTAAAATCTCGATTTACCCACCCCCCTCTGCGATCTCCATTGGGCATTACTGCAATTTTCAGTGCAGTTAATGAAGTCCGACTTGCGGGCGACTCGGCATGACTTGACTGTAATAGAAGTCAATGGAAGTCGCCTGAAGTCTCCCCAGGAATCTTTTTCAAAAGTCGGAGCGGCTTGAGTCTCGGCAGAGAGCCAAGTCAAGTTGATAAAAGAAGTAAAAAGATACAATGTTTCAAATGATCAAAGGGTTGAACTCTCTGCATAGAAGAGTTCAGTTTAACCATTTAGGCCTCATACACACGGACGTTTTTTGACGCCGGCGTTTTTTTGCAGCTCTCCATGTTAGTCAATGGCCCCATAAAAACGCCGGCGTTTTTGAGCTGTAGATGGCGTCGGCGTTAGTGAGCTGAAACTAGTACCCACGGCCATCGCGTTCTGAGGCTGTAACGTTTTGGCATTTTTTGACGCCGACGCCACAATATGCCAACAAACGCCACCTAATATTGTACCGGCGTTTTCCAGCGTTTTTTGACGCCGACGTTTTTAGGTTGAAAAATAGAGGGATGGTTTTTTTAAAAAAACGCCTATTGACGCCGACGCTCAAAAACGCCGATGCATAACGCCGAAAAACGCCGACTTTTTTTCCTTGACGTCGGGCCCGACGTTTTGTTTATTTTTTTTAGAAACGTCCGTGTGTATGAGGCCTTAAAGACGAAATCTTTTCTGACATTTGATGCTTACAAGTAAAAATCCAGTATTTCCTGCTAGAAAATGACTTAGAACCCCCAAACATTATATATATATATATATATATATTAAAATCACGATCTCGATTTACCCCCCCCCCTGCGATCTCCATTGGGCATTACTGCGATTTTCAGTGCAGTTAATGAAGTCCGACTTGCGGGCGACTCGGCATGACTTGACTGTAATAGAAGTCAATGGAAGTCGCCTGAAGTCTCCCCAGGAATCTTTTTCTAAAGTCGGAGCGGCTTGAGTCTCGGCAAAGAGCCAAGTCTAGTTTTTTTTTTAGCAGAGGCCCTAGAGCACAGGTGTCAAACACAAGGCTCGGGGGCCGAATCCGGCCCTCCAGGTAATTTCATGTGGCCCTCACACCTCTCCTGCAGCTGCAGCACTCCCCTCATCTCCACCCCCCTGTCTCAGCAGTCAGCCTCTCTGTGCAGCTGCAGCACCCCCTCATCTTCACCTCCCCTGGTCTTAGCATTCAGAAGACTCCAGCTCTCCTCTGGTCCTCCTCCAGACCCTGCACTTTCTACTTCTCAGCTCTGCACCCACTGTGATGTAAGGAAGGGTGGGGGACCCTTGACTTCTGATGGTGGGGGGAGCTCTTGGCGTCTGTTGTAAGGGGGGATGGTGCTTTGAACATCTAGTCTTAGCTATACAACCGGCCCTTTTAGGGTGACCATAATGCTGATAGGGCCCACGATGAAATCAAGTTTGACACCCCTGCCCTAGAGAATAAGATGGCGGTTGTTGCAATATTTTATGTCACATGGTTTTTGCACATCGGTCTTTCAAACGCAATTTTTTTGGAAAAATTAAACTTTCAAAAAAAAAAAAAACAGCCCAATTTTTTTGTATATGTGAGATGTGACGCCGCGAGAATCGTGATCTTTATTCTAAGCAAAAAAAATCATGATTCTCATTTTGGCCAGAATCGTGCAGCTCTAGTACGACCGTTTTCATACGACCGTCGCACCGTGTGTTCCACCCAAAAGAACTTCCACTTTAGGGGGAGGTGACCCCCAGACATGCCATAACTGGCATATCATTTTTGGGGGGGGGGGGGGACCGTGGACCCCATTTTCACAGGGTCCCAGGTCCACTTCCTCCCCTGGCGCCGAGGAGCCGGAAGGAAGTTCACCTTCCCCCCTCCCACCCGCGATCTTCTGGGGCGCGTCACAGGTCCCAGAAGATGCGCTGAGCCACTCACAAGCCGCAGCGCGACTCCCGCAAGCGCAGTGAGCGCCCGGCTTTGAAGCCAAAGCCGGGTGCCCACACCTGTGAGAGGGGAGGGGGAGAGGAGCGATCCGTCGGGCGGCCGCATCGCTGGAGCGAGGGACAGGTGAGTGTCCGATTGTTAAAAGTCAGCAGCTACACTTTTGGTAGCTGCTGACTGATAACCGGGTGGATGGGCTCAGGTGCGTTCGGAGCTGCAGGAACCCGAAGCCGCCAGGAAGTTTGCACTGCGCTGCGCCGATCACAGGCAGTGAAACATCTCCCGATGCGCGGGCGCAGTGCGAACTTCCTGGCGCGCCCGAGCCCATTCCTGGTAAAGAGCACCAAAGATGCCGCCTTGCATGACTTCAACGCAGCACAGCGATGAAAAGTTGCGGAGGACCCAATCACATTTTGCGTAGCGGCAACTCGCGCTTTTTTTTTTTAAATGTTGTGCATTTTTCACTCGTTCTCCACGCGTCGCACACAGGGCAGCCCGACGAGCGCCAAAAACACTCTGGAACCTTCACGGGCGTGGAGCGTTTTTGCGTTTAGTCAGCCGGCATTTGTGGCGCTGTAAAACTCGCGTCTGATAACTTCACCTGGGGTGCAATTAATGGCGGCGTGCTTCCGAAACGCACTTTTCTGTGCGCCACCGGAGCGGAAGCCCGCGCCAGACGTTACTGACGCTTAATTACGTTTGGGCGCGCCGCTATTAACCCCTCCCCCTACCATCCTCCATTGGTGGGGAGGGGGGTACAATTATTGGTAATGGGGTACCCCAGGTTGGCAAGGCCTCTATCATTGGGTGACAGCCCCCCCACAGACTGGGAGAGACAATACAACCCATGGCAGCCCCTTCCTCCCCCTGCCCCGGCTTACCCGTCACCAGCTTCTCCTCATTGAACCCGGTGGCGCAGCTGGTGAGAAGCACACAAGGCACAGAGGCCATGGCTGCCTCCGCTGTCCCTTCCTGTACGGCTAAGAGAACCACTTCCGCATGGCAACCGCCCAACTTCCGCTTGGCAACCGCACTACTTCCGCCCGAACTACTCGTAGCAACCGCTGCGCTTCCGCCCAACCTCCTCATGGCGACCGCTGCACTTCCGCCCGACTGGGGCTTCAGCCAGGATTGGACGGGCCCGGCCTCAGGCGGCACAGCCCACTGAGCGTCCCGTCGTCATAGCGACGAGCGCATTCTCCCTCGCTATGGCCGCATCCTCCGGGGCCGCCGATCCCGTGGGGCTTCTCCTGGTGCAGGTACATCGCTCAGGGTGTCATTGAAAGTAGAACTTTAGGCAAAACGTTTTCTTTTCATTGTAGGTAGAATAATGGAGAGTTATTGTCATTGTTTTGTTTTGCCATCTGTGTCCCCATTGGGGGGATTTCCCTTCACTTCCTGTCCCATAATCACAACAGGAAGTGAGATGAAAACCTTCCAAAGTGTCACCAGAAATAGTGTCCCCAATTGGAAGATTTCCCCTGTATTCCTGTTCTGAGGGCAACCCAAAATGTGGCATTTTCTTTCATTTTTAGTGTCACTGAGACCAAAATATAAGGTCAGTCTCTCTAATGAGGACACAGACAGCAATAAAAACTGATAGGGGTCCCAATCCCTCTCCGCTTTATCCATCATTTATGTAGAAATAAAGGCAACACGCTTTATAGTTATCTGTGTCCCCATTGGAAGAATTCTCTTCACTTCCTGTCCCATAACCACAACAGGAAGTGAGAGGAAAACCTTCCAAAGTGTCACCAGAACTAATGTCCCCCATAAGAAGATTTCCCCTGTATTCCTGTTCTGGTGACAACCCAAACTTTGGGACTTTCTTTCATTTTTGGTGTCACCGAGACCAAAATATAAGGTCAGTCTCTCTAACGAGGGCACAGACAGCAATAAAAACTGACGGGGGTTCTAATCCCTCTCCACTTTATCCCTAAATAAGGTAAAGAAAGGCAAAACATTTTATTGTTATCTGTGTCCCCATTGTAGAGATTTCCCTTCACTTCCTGTCCCATTGCCACAGCAGGAAGTGAGAGTTAAACTTTCCAAAGTGTCACCATAACTAGTGTCCCCAATTATAAGATTTCCCTTCACTTACTACCCCATAGCCACAACAGGAAGTGTTAGGAAATCCTTCCAAAGTGTCCCCAGACTTTTTGTCCCCATTGGAAGATTTCCCCTCTCTTCCTGTTCTGGGGGCAGCCCAAAATTTTGGATTTTGTTTCACTTTTAGTGCCACCAGGACAAATAGAGAGGGAGAATATCCTTAACGGGGACACAGACAGCAATAAAAACCTGATAGGGGTTCTCTAATCCATCTCCACTTTATCCAAAGCTAATGCAGAAATAAATGCAAAACTTTTTATTGTTATCTGTGTCCCCATTGGTGAGATTTCCCTTCACTTCCTGTCCCATAGCCAATAACAGGAAGTGAGAGGAAAACTTCCAAAGAGTCACCAGAACTAGGGTCCCCTATTAGAAGATTTCCCCTGTATTCCTGTTCTGGTGACAACCCAAAATTTGGGACTTTCTTTCATTTTTGGTGTCACCGAGACCAAAATATAAGGTCAAGCTCTCTAACAAGGGCACAGACAGCAATAAAAACTGATGGGGGTTCTAATCCCTCTCCACTTTATCCATAAATAATGTAAAGAAAGGCAAAACGTTTTATTGTTATCTGTGTCCCCATTGGGGAGATTTCCCTTCACTTCCTGTCCCATTGCCACAGCAGGAAGTGAGAGTTAAACTTTCCAAAGTGTCACCAGAACTAGTGTCTCCAATTATAAGATTTCCCTTCATTTCCTGTCCCATAGCCAACAACAGGAAGTGAGAGGAAAACCTTCCAAAGTGTCACCAGAACTAGTGTCCCCATTGGAAGGTTTCCCTTTATTTCCTGTCCCATAGCAACAACAGTAAGTGAGAGGGAAAAGCTTCCAAAATGTCACCAGAAGCAGTGTCCCCAATTATAAGATTTCCCTTCACTTCCTGTCCCATAGCCAGAGCAGGAAGTGAGAGTTAAACTTTCCAAAGTGTCACCAGAACTGGTGTCCCCATTGGAAGATATGGGGTTTTTTTTTCCACTGCTCTGTTTCTCATTATTTTTATTTTATTTTCTTCACCTGTGACTTTATTCTCTCTCTGTCCTCCCTTCCATTCTACTGACAATGATGACATTGGAGTTTTCATGTCCAACAACGATACCCTGTCCTTTATTTCCCTTTGGAAGGTTACCCCTGTGATCAAGACCACTGTGAAACCTTCCAAAAGGAGAGTGAAGGACAACAACCGATACCCTGTCCTTTACTTCCCTTTAGAATATT
>BLSH010478444.1:1280172-1296230 GCA_018402905.1 Glandirana rugosa | reverse complement strand
CAGATATTTCCTGGCTTCTTTGCGTGCAATCTGATATTTTTATATAAATTTACAATTCTTGACCCCTTGCCTCCCGGGCACCGTCACCCCCTTCCTGCCCAGGGCAGTTTCCAGCTTTCAGCGCTGTCGCACTTTGAATGACAATTGCGCGGTCATGTGACGCTGTACCCATGTGACATTTGTATCATTTCCTTCCCACAGGTAGAGCTTTCTCTTGGTTGGGTTTGATCACCGCTGGGTTTTTATTTTTTTACCAAATAAACGAAAAAAGTCCGAAAATTTTGAAAAACTGATAATTTTCTCCTTCATTGATGTGCGCTGATGAGGAAGCACTGATAGGCACTGATAAAGCGGCACTGCTGCACACTGATAGCTGGCACTGCTGGGCATTGATGAGGCGGCATTGGTGGGTACTAATGGGTGGCACTAATGGGCACAGGTGAGTGGCACTGATGGGCGGCACTGAAGGGCACTAATAGGTGGCACTGATAAGCAGCAATGATAGTTGGCACTGATGGGCACTGGTAGGTGACACTTATAGGCAGCACTGATAGGTGGCATTAATGATGAGGCACTGATGGGCATTGATAGGTGGCACTGCTGGGCACTGATAGGCGGTACTTATAGGCAGCACTGATAGGGGGCATTGATGATGAGGCACTGATGGGCATTGATAGGGGGCACTGATAGGCGGTACGTATAGGCAGCACTGATAGGTGGCATTGATGATGAGGCACTGATGGGCATTGATAGGTGGCACTGATAGGCAGTATGTATAGGCAGCACTGATAGGTGACATTGATGATGAGGCACTGATGGGCATTGATAGGTGGCACTGATAGGCGGTACGTATAGGCAGCACTGATAGGTGGCATTGATAGGGGGCACTGATAGGCGGTGTGTATAGGCAGCACTGATAGGTGGCATTGATGATGAGGCACTGATGAGCATTGATAGGGGGCACTGATAGGTGGTGCGTATAGGCAGCACTGATAGGTGGCATCGATGATGAGGCACTGATGGGCATTGATAGGTGGCACTGATAGGCGGTACTTATAGGCAGCACTGATAGGTGGCATTGATGATGAGGCACTGATGGGCATTGATAGGTGGCACTGCTGGGCACTGATAGGCAGCACTTATAGGCAGCACTGATGATGATGATGAGGAACTGATGGGCATTGATAGGTGGCAATGGTAGGCGGCACCGCTGGGCACCTGTAGGTGGCACATGTGGGCACTGGCATAGCAGCAGTGCCTCTCCGTATGCGGGACCGGTGTCCCTCGGTCCTCAGTTGGTGATCTGCTTTTTTCCCCCTCCTGCCGTCAGCTGAATACCGATTCTTTATTTACATCACATGATAAGCTGTCATTGGTTGACAGCTGATCACATGGTAAGGGGCTGGGGCCGGCCCCTGACACCGATCTGTGATCAGCCGAGTCTCATTGATTCGGTGATCACAGAGCGCGCCGCATGGGACATCCATGGACGCCCTCTCGGCAATTCAGGTCTGCGCTGTAGCCGTCTTTCAGTTATAGCGCGGAGGGGAAGTGGTTAAACATCCTTTTAATACCCGTATATATATACACAATATCTCACAAAAGTAAGTACACCCCTGACATTTCTGTAAATATTTTATTCTATCTTTTCATGTGACAACACTGAAGAGCTGACACTTTGCTACAATGTAAAGTAGTGAGTGTACAGCTTGTATAACAGTGTAAATTTGCTGTCCCCTCAAAATAACTCAACACACAGCCATTAATGTCTAAACCGCTGGCAACAAAAGTGAGTACACCCCTAAGTGAAAATGTCCAAATTGGGCCCAATTAGCCATTTTCCCTCCCTGGTCTCATGTGACTCAAGGTCTCAGGTGTGAATGGGGAGCAGGTGTGTTAAATTTGGTGTTATCGCTCTCACTCTCTCATACTGGTCACTGGAAGTTCAACATGGCACCTCATGCAAAGAACTCTCTGAGGATCTGAAAAAAAGAATTGTTGCTCTACATAAAGATGGCCTAGGCTATAAGAAGATTGCCAAGACCCTGAAACTGAGCTGCAGCACGGTGGCCAAGACCATACAGTGGTGTAACAGGAGAGGTTCCACTCAGAACAGCGCCTCATTATAGTCAACCAAAGAGGTTGAGTGCAGTGCTCAGCGTCATATCCAGAGGTTGTCTTTGGGAAATAGACGTATGAGTGCTGCCAGCATTGCTGCAGAGGTTGAAGGGGTGGGGGGTCAGCCTGTCAGTGCTCAGACCATACGCCGCACACTGCATCAAATTGGTCTGCATGGCTGTCGTCCCAGAAGGAAGACTCTTCTAAAGATGATGAACAAGAAAGCCTGCAAACAGTTTGCTGAAGACAAGCGGACTAAGGACATGGATTACTGGAACCGTGCCCTGTGGTCTGATGAGACCAAGATAAACTTATTTGGTTCAGATGGTGCCAAGCGTGTGTGGTGGCACCCAGGTGAGGAGTACAAAGACAAGTGTGTCTTGCCTACAGTCAAGCATGGTGGTGGGAGTGTCATGGTCTGGGGCTGCATGAGTGCTGCCGGCACTGGGGAGCTACAGTTCATTGAGGGAACCATGAATGCCAACATGTACTGTGACATACTGAAGCAGAGCATCCCCTCCCTTCAGAGACTGGGCGCAGGGCAGTATTCCAACATAACGACCCCAAACACACCTCCAAGACGACCACTGCCTTGCTAAAGAAGCTGAGGGTAAAGGTGGTGGACTGGCCAAGCATCTCCAGACCTAAACCCTATTGAGCATCTGTGGGGCTCCTCAAATGGAAGGTGGAGGAGCGCAAGGTCTCTAACATCCACCAGCTCTGTGATGTCATCATGGAGGAGGGGAAGAGGACTGCAGTGCCAACCTGTGAAGCTCTGGTGACCTCCATGCCCAAGAGGGTTAAGGCAGTGCTGGAAAATAATGGTGGTCACACAAAATATTGACACTTTGGGCCCAATTTGGACATTTTTACTTAGGGGTGTACTCACTTTTGTTGCCAGCGGTTTAGACATTAATGGCTGTGTGTTGAGTTATTTTGAGGGGACAGCAAATTTACACTGTTATACAAGCTGTACACTCACTACTTTACATTGCAGCAAAGTGTCAGCTCTTCAGTGTTGTCACATGAAAAGATAGAAGAAAATATTTACAAAAATGCGAGGGGTGTACTTACTTTTGTGAGATAGCGTATGTATTTAATCCCCTGCAGATGGTGTAAATTTGCCCGCTTACAAAGAAATGAAGGGTCTATAATTTTTATCATTGGTGTATTTTATATGATAGAGACAGAATATCAACCAAAAATCCAGAAAAAACCCATGATACAAATGTTATAAATGGAGTTGCAGTTCAGTGAGTAAAATAAGTATTTTGTCCCCTTAGTAGTTGGTGGGAAACCCTTGTTGGCAGCACAGAGGTCAGACGTTTCTTGTAGTCGGCCACCAGGTTTGCACATCTCAGGAGGGATTTTGGTCCACTCTTCTTTACAGATCTTCTTGGCTGTCTCTTGGCAACTCGAATTTTCAGCTCCCTCCATAAATTTTCTATAGGATTAAGGTCTGGAGTCTGGCTAGGCCACTCCATGACCTTAATGTGCTTCTTCTTGAGCCACTCCTTTGTTGCCTTGGTGGTATGTTTTGGGTCATTGTCATGCTGGAAGACCCATCCATGACCCATCTTCAGTGTTCTGGCAGAGGGAAGAAGGTTCTCATCCAAGATTTTACAATACATGGCCCCGTCCATTGGCCCCTCAATGCGGCAAAGTACATTTAGCAGAGAAACAGCCCCCTCAGCATCATGTTTGCACCTCTGTGCTTGACTGTAGGGATGGAGTTCTTAGGGTCATAGTCAGCATTTTTCTTCCTCCAATTCGAGTTGATACCAAAGAGCTCAATGTTGGTCTCATCTGACCACAGCACTTTCTCCCAATCCTTCTCTGAATCATTTAGATGTCCATTGGCATGACTGTACATGTGCCTCCTCGAGGAGGGGGACTCGCCGTGTTATGAGGAAGAAAAATGCTGACTATGACCCTAAGAACTCCATCCCTACAGTCAAGCATGATGGTAGGGATGGTGGTGGAAACATTTTGCTGGGGTGCTGTTTCTCCGCTGAAGGTACAGACTGACTTTGCCGCTATTCTGCTGCATATTTTTGGTTAAAAAAAACCCCAGTAAGCGTATATTGATTGGTTTGTGTGAAAGTTATAGCGTCTTCAGACTATGAGCTATATACTGGAATTTTTTTTTATAAATTTTTGATTTTATATGGTAATGGCGGCGATCAGCGAGTTATAGCAGGGCTGGGATATTGTGGCGGACTATCTGACACTAACTGATTCTTTGTGGGAACCAGTGACACTAATACAGTGATCAGCGCTAAAAGAATGCACTGTCACTGTACTAATGATACTGGCTGGGAAGGGGTTGACACCTAGGGCGATCAAAGGGTTAACTGTGTGCCTAGCCAGTGTTTATGTGTATGCAGTGTGCTGCTTTTACTAAGGGATGTGCTTAGCAAGCACACAGCCCTGCTGACAGAACGGAGCTCTGCCTTGTTTACATAGGCAGAGCTCCGTCCTGTGTGTAGTCCCGACGAAGGTGCTGGTGGTCATTCATTGGTCGGCAACCGCAGATTGGCTTATGCTGTCACTAATCACAGCAGAAGCAACACGCGCCAGCGCCTCCCCTAGACGGAAGTTCAGAATCGCATGTATTCTGCACAGGACAGCCGCCTTGTAGCAGTAAATCTGCTATAGGGAGGTCATTAAAGTGGAGTTCCACCCATGTAAAAGTCAGCAGCTACAAAAAGTGTAGCTGCTGACTCTTAACAATCAGCCACTCACCTGTCCCTCGCTCCAGCGATGCGGTCGTCCGAGGGCTTGCTCTTTGCCCTCGGTGGCGCCGGCATCATAGGTGTGGGCACCCAGCTTTGGCTTCACAGCCGGGCGCGCACTGCGCATGCGCAAGTCGCGCTGCACCTTGTGAATGGCCGGCGTATCTTCTGGGACCGGTGACGTGTCCCAGAAGATCGCCGAGAGGGAGGGGGGGAGGTGGACTTCCTTCCTGGAGCCGTGGGGCCAGGGGAGGAAGTGGACCTGGGACCCTGTGAAAACAGGGTCCCTGGTCACCCCCAAAAAAAAGACATGCCAATTGTGGCATGTCGGGGGGTCACCTTCCATTAAAGCAGAAGTTCCACTTTTGGGTGGAACTCCGCTTTAAGCTGTTAAAGTGGTTGTAAACCTCAGACATGAAATATGAACAAAGTATATCCCTCTATAGTGTGTACTTGTCTCAGTCCAATGTGTCATTTCTGTCTGCTGCCTCCTTCCTCTGATATCAGCATGAGTCACTTCTGACAAGTTTTCCTGACACCGAGAGTTTCAGCACACAGCCTGCGATTTACAGCCGTAGCTCTGTTCTTGTGTGCTGTGTGAAGGGGGAGGGGGGTGTCCCTTTCCTCCAATCAGCTCTTAGAGCTCTCCGCACTGAGCTCTGCAGTGTGACTTCAGCTCTCCACCCCCTTTTTTTCTGACATCTCAGACAAGCTTTATAAATTCTGAACTTTGAATGGATATGGAGAAGAGAAAATGGCAGATAAACAGGTACAACGTATATGGGAGGATATGTTTCATCTCTGTGTATCACCTGAGGCCAGTCACTTCACTGGGTATATGTGAGGGTTTACAACCACTTTAAAGGGTGGCTGGGAGGCGGTGTGAAAGGATTAAGGATGTTTTCATGTGTATACATAAAAATGTTTATTTTGGAACATTGTTCACATTTTTACCTATTTTATATGGCATAAAAGTTCGTATTTATTTCTTCAAGATGTATCAATGAATGCAATTCGTTCCTCTATAGGTACAGAATGATCTGGAACATTTAAAGAAGAAATTAGCGAACTCCAATCAGCAGAACGGGGCGACGGTGGATATCCAGACCCTGGAGACGGCAATACAGAGGACGGAGCATGGAATAAAGGTGAGTGAGGAATCTCTGTGTGTGCAGCCTATAGCATTAGGGTGCGCACCACAAAGCGCAAACACACATTAGAGTGTGTATATATATGTCAGAAGGGCAGAGATCGGGGTCAGTAGTTTATTTTTATTTTACTTATTTTTTTACAATTTTGTTTGTTTTATTATTTTCTACAATATTATATTTTATTATTTTTTTTTACAATTGTATTTAGGAGCCCTGCTAGGGGGCTTTGGTGAAATATCAGGGGTCTAAACAGACCCCTGATGTCTCACTTTTGAGACAGAGAAAGGGACTGAGGACAGAGATCCCCCATCCCTTTCTCTGCAGCCAAGCAGCAGGGGGAATCTGTACAGTACAGGGCGATTAGGGTGTGCCCAGGCACACCTGCCACCCTATTTGCGCACGCCTATGACATCCAGTTTAAAAACAGACTTAACAATGACACTTAATATGATCCGTGCTGCATGTGGGTCCCCATTTCACAGCTAGATGCCTGCAGGCCACCAAGAGGTAGACACGTGCGATTCGTTTCGTTACAAATCGAAATTCGGATGAAGTTCGCATGATTTATTTATTTCAGGTACTTATATAGCGCCATCAATTTACGCAGCGCTTTACATATACATTGTACATTCACATCAGTCCCTACCCTCAAGGAGTTTACAATCTAAGGTCCCTAACTCACATTCATACATATACTAGGGCCAATTTAGACAGGGGCCAATTAACCTACCAGCATGTCTTTGGAGTGTGGGAGGAAACCCACGCAGGCACAGGGAGAACAGGCAAACTCCAGGCAGGTAGTGTTTGTGGTTGGGATTCGAACCAGTGACCCTTTTGCTGCCAGGCAAAAGTGCCATCCACTACACCACTGTGCCTCCCGTGTTACGCCCCTGTCAAGGATGTCACAAGTATCCTCGCTCTTGGTTTCTGTGCAGCTGATTCAGATGCAGGGCCGGCTCTACCACTAGGCTGATGTGAATGTACAATGTATATGTAAAGCGCTGCATAAATTGACGACGCTATATAAGTACCTAAAATAAATAAGTAGGCGGCCGCCTAGGGCGCACTGCCGCCTGGCCGCTGTCCATCCATCACTGGTGCTCTGCATCCTCATCTCATCACCCCCCGAAGAAGCGAGAGCCGCAGCTGTATCCACCTGCTCCTTTCCTCCCCCTTCCTCCTCCAATGGCCACTCTGTCCTCTGCTCTCTGTGTGCGGGTGACAGCTCAGGAGGTGGAGCGGTGATAGGTGGAGCGGTGATCCATTCCTCACACTGCTCCTTCCCCTCCACCTCCAGGGTGCCTGCATTCTGCCTTGAGCACAGAGGCGTAACTAAAAGCTTCAGGGCCTCGGTGCAAGAAATTATGAAGGGCCCCCCTGACTTTCCAAAGAGTGTAGAAAGGGAAAGACTTATGCAGGGAGATTTGTTTCATCCCTGTGTATCATCTGAGTAGCGATGGCTTCAGGCGTGTTCTGATCGAACGCCCCAGGAAGCTGTCACTGCACATGGCCAATCAGAGGCAGTGAGGTATTTCCCGAGCGGCAGTTGCACATACATATGCTGCCTATCCACTTGCCGCCCGACGACGTCATATGATGTTGTTGACTTTGAGTGGGGATATCTGAATGATGGGTGCAGCTACAGGCATCATTCAGATAGCTTATTTTAGATCCGGCGATTCCCTGCACTGTGAGAACAATCATAGCGTCTGTTCAGCCACTTTATCATTCTTACAGGCAGGCAGCAGGAGGGGACGTCGGAGGCCGGGCGCGATATTATGACCTCACGTTCGACCTCTGCATTTGAAAAAATGCCGCTGCCTAGGCTGGGAAGCCGAGATCGTTTTTCTTTTTTTTTTTCAGGCTTCCCAGTCTAAAGGTGAGATCTGGGGACTTATTGACCCCAGATCTCTCTGTAAAGAGGACCTGTCACACACTATTCCTATTACAAGGGATGTTTACATTCCTTGTAATAGAAATGAAAGTGATAAAAAAAAAAAAAAGGAAAAATGAAAAGTCAAAATAGAAAAATTAAAGTAAAATAAACAAAATGTATTTTTTAAAGTGCCCCCGCGAGCTTGCGCACATACTTAAGTCGCGCCCACATATGTAAACAACTTTCAAACCACACATGTGAGGTATCGCCACGTGCGTTAGAGCGAGAAGAATAATTCTAGCACTAGACCTCCTCTGTAAGTCTAAACTGGTAACCTGTAAAAAAAAGCATCGCCTATGGGGATTTTTAACCACTTCAGCCCCGGAAGGATTTCACACTTTAGGACCAGAGCACTTTTTGCGATTCGGCGCTGCGTCGCTTTAACTGACAATTGCGCGGTCGTGCGACGTTGTACCCAAACAAAATTTGCGTCCTTTTTTCCCCACAAATAGAGCTATCTTAGCTATAAACAAAAGAAGAGCGACAATTTTGCAAAAAAATCTATATATCTTACTTTTTGCTAAAATACAAATCCAAAAAAAAAAAAAAATTAAAAAAACATTTTTTTTTATCGGTTTTGGCCGATTTATATTCTTCCTCATATTTTTGGTTAAAAAAAATCACAATTGGCATTCATTGATTGGTTTGCGCAAAAGTTGCAGCGTTTATGGATGATGAGAATTAATTTATGGGGTTTTTATTTTTTTTTATTTTTTACTAGTAATGGCGGCGATCTGCGATTTTTAGTGGTACTGCGATATTGCGAACATGTCGGACCATTTTGACACTTTTTTGGGACCATTGGCATTTATACAGCGTTCAGTGCTATAAAAATGCACTGATTACTGTGTAAATGCCATCGGCAGTGAAGGAGTTAACATGCAGGGGGCGCTCTAAGAGTTAACTGTGTTCCCTAGGCGCATTCTAATTGTATAAGGGCTGGGCTGGCAGGGGGAGGGGAGTGATCACGGCTTCCATATACAGGAAGCCTGTGATCACAGCCCTTCCCCATCTATGAGAACGGACATCAGTGTTTACGTACACGGACCTCTGTTCTCTCACTGCGGGGGGGCCATCGCGGGTAGCTGCTTTACCCACTCCCTGCCCCCCCCGGACACAGTGAGCACGCGCGCACCTCCGGAGGCACTGGTATGCTGCACTGATGGGCAGTAATACACAGCACTGATGGGCAATGATAGCCTGCACTGATAGGCTGCACTGATGCACAACGATATGCTGCACTGATGGGCAATGGCATGCTGCACTGATGGGCAATGATAGCCTGCACTGATAGGCAATGATACGCTGCACTGATGGGCAATGATACGCTGTACTGATGGGCAATGATACGCTACACTGATGGGCAATGGTATGCTGCACTGGTAGGCAATGATACGCTGCACTGATGTGCACTGATAAGTTGCACTGATGGGCAATGATAGGCTGCACTGATGGGCAATGATACACCGCTCTGATGGGCAATGCTATGCTGCACTGATGGATAATGATAAGCTACACTGATGGGCAATGGTATGCTGCACTGATGGGCAATGATACGTTGCACTGATGTGCACTGATAGGCTGCACTGATGGGCAATGATAGGCTGTACTGATGGGCAAAGATACAGTGCACTGATGGACAAAGATACACTGCACTGATGGGCAATGATACATTGCACTGATGGGCAATGGTATGCTGCAATGATGGGCAATGATAGGCTACACTGATGGGCAATGGTACGCTGCACTGATGGGCAATGATATGCTGCACTGATGGGCAATGTCCCATGTTACACTGCACTGAAGGGCAATGATACGCTGCACTGATGGGCAATGATACGCTGCACTGATAGGCACTGAAATGGCTGCACTGATCGGAAATGATACACTGCACTGATGGACAATGATACACTGCACTGATGGGCAATGATACGCTACACTGATCGGCAATGATAGGCTGCACTTATGGGCAATGGTATGATTGATGGGCAATAATAAGCTGCACTGATGGCCACTGTTAGGCTAAACTGATGGGCACTGATATGGTGCACTGATGGGCAATGATAGGCTGCACTGATGGGCAATGATATGCTGCACTGATGGGCAATGCTATGTTGCACTGATAGGCAATGATGCACTGCACTGATGTGCAATGATATGCTGCGCTGATGGGTAATGGTAAGCTGCACTGATGAGCTGCACTGATGGGCAATGATAGGCTGCACTGATGGGCAATGGTATGCTGCACTGATGGGCAATGATAGGCTGCACTGATGGGCAGTGGTACGCTGCACTGATGGGTAATGATACACTGCACTGATGGGTAATGATACACTGCACTGATGGGCAATGATACACTGCACTGATGGGCAACGATATGCTGCACTGATGGGCAATGATATGCTGCACTGATGGGCACTAATATGCTGCACTGATGGGCAATGATAGCATTGCCCATCAGTGCAGCCTATGTTGCACTGATGGGCAATGATACGCTGCACTAATGGGCAATAATACACTGCACTGATGGGCACTGATAGGCTGCACTGATGGGCACTGATAGGCTGCACTGATGGGCACTGATACACTGCACTGATGGGTAATGATATGATGCACTGATGGGCACTAATATGCTGCACTGATGGGCAATGATAGGCTGCACTTATGGGCAATGGTACGCTGCACTGATAGGCAATGATACGCTACATTGATGGGCAATGATAGGCTGCACTTATGGGCAATGGTATGCTGCACTGATGGGCAATAATAAGCTGCACTGATGGCCACTGATAGGCTAAACTGATGGGCACTGATATGCTGCACTGATGGGCAATGATAGGCTGCACTGATGGGCAATGATATGCTGCACTGATGGGCAATGCTATGTTGCACTGAGAGGCAATGATGCACTGCACTGATGTGCAATGATATGCTGCGCTGATGAGTAATGGTAAGCTGCGCTGATGAGCTGCACTGATGGGCAATGATAGGCTGCACTGACTGATGGGTAATGATACACTGCACTGATGGGCAATGATACACTGCACTGATGGGCAACGATATGCTGCACTGATGGGCAATGATAGGCTGCACTGATGGGCAGTGGTACACTGCACTGATGGGTAATGATACACTGCACTGATGGGTAATGATACACTGCACTGATGGGCAATGATACACTGCACTGATGGGCAACGATATGCTGCACTGATGGGCAATGATATGCTGCACTGATGGGCACTAATATGCTGCACTGATGGGCAATGATAGCATTGCCCATCAGTGCAGCCTATGTTGCACTGATGGGCAATGATACGCTGCACTAATGGGCAATAATACACTGCACTGATGGGCACTGATAGGCTGCACTGATGGGCACTGATAGGCTGCACTAATGGGCAATGATACACTGCACTGATGGGTAATGATACGCTGCACTGATGGGCAATGATATGATGCACCAATGGGCACTAATATGCTGCACTGATGGGCAATGATAGGCTGCACTTATGGGCAACTGTATGCTGCACTGATGGGCAATGACAAGCTGCACTGATGGCCACTGATAGGCTAAACTGATGGGCACTGCTATGCTGCACTGATGGGCAATGATAGGCTGCATTGATGGGCACTGATAAGCATTGATGAGGCTGCACTGATAGGCTGCACTGATGGGCACTGATAGGCTGCACTGATAAGGCTGCACTGATGGGCACTGATAAGGCTGTACTGATGTTAGAGCTGCATGATTAATTGTAATAAAATCATGCTCTCAATTCACCCCCCCGCAATCTTCATCAGGCTTTACTGCGACTTTTAGTGCAGTTAAAGGAGTCCGACTTGCGGGGCGACTCAGCACGACTTGACTGTAATAGAAGTCAATGCAAGTCGCCTGAAGTCTCACCAGGAACCTTTTTCTAAGTCAGAGCGATTTGAGTCTCTCCTATCTGGGTAGACTGCCAAGTCTGAGATCATTGCTGATAAAAGAAGCAAAGAGATACAATGTTTCTACTTATCAAAGGAATTTACTCCCGTGTATAGAAGAGTTCAGTTTAACCATTTAAAGACTAAATCTTTTCTGACATTTGTTGCTTACAAGTAAAAATCCAGTATTTTCTGCTAGAAAATTACTTAGAACCCCCAAACATTATATATATATATATATTTTTAGCAGAGACCCTAGAGAATAAAATGGCAGTTTTTGCAATATTTTATGTCACACAGTATTTGCGCAGCGGTCTTTCAAACGCAATTTTTTGGGAAAAATTACACTTTCAAAAAAAAAAAAAAACTAAACAGTGCTGTTAGCCCAATTTTTTATATATGTAAGATGTTACACCATGAGAATCGTGATCTTTATTCTAAGCAAAAAAATTGTGATTCTCATTTTAGCCAGAATCGTGCAGCTCTAACTGGTGTCCAATGATAAGGCGGAACTGATAAGCTGCACTGATGGGCACTGATAGGCTGCACTGATGGGACTGTACTGATGGGCACTCACAAGTCTGCACTGATGTCCACTGATGAGGATGCACTGATAAGCTGCACTGATGGGTACTGATGAGGCGGCACTGATAGGCTGCACTGATGGGACTGTACTGATTGGCACTAATCGGCTGCAATGATGGGCACTGATAGAACCCTTTACATTGGTGGTCAGTAGAAGAACCCTTTACATTGGTGGTCAGTAGAAGAAGAACCCTTTACACTGGTAGTCAGTTAGAGGAGAACCCTTTACATTGGTGGCAAGTAGAAGAAGTTCCCTTTACATTGGTCATCAGAAGAAGAACCCCTTTACATCGGTGGTCAGTAGAAGAGGAACCCTTTACATTGGTTGTCAGTTGAATGAGAACCCTTTACATTGGTTGTCAGTTGAAGAACCCTTTACACTGGTAGTCAATAGAAGGAGAAACCTTCACAATGGTGGTAAGTAGAAAAAGTTACCTTTACATTGGCCATCTGAAGAAGAACCATTTACATTGTTGGTCAGTAGAAGAAGAATCTTTTTCATTGGTGGTCAGTAGAAGAAGAACCCTTTACATTGATAGTCAGTAGAAGAAGGTTTTACATTGGTGGTCAGTAGAATAAGAATCTTTTACATTGGTAGTCAGTAGAAGAACAACCCTTTACATTGGTAGTCGGTAGAAGAAGAACCTATTACAATGGTAGTCATTAGAAGAAGAACCCTTTATATTGGTGGTCAGAAGAAGAAGAACCCTTTATTTACATTGGTAGTTGGTAGAAGAAGAACCCTTTATATTGGTAGTCGGTAGAAGAAGAACATTTTACATTGGTGGTCAGTGTAAGACAGTGGTTCTCAACTCCGGTCCTCGGGACCCAACAACAGGCCAGATTTTAAGTATTACCTTGGAGAGATGCAGACTAGAATACTGCAATAACTGAGCAGCAAATGATATCACCTGTGATGCATTTCAGTTATCCTGCAAACCTGACCTGTTAGTGGGTCCCGAGGACCGAAGTTGAGAACCACTGGTGTAAGAAGAACCCTTTATATTGATTGTCAGAAGAAGAACCTACATTGGTAGTCGGTAGAAGAAGCACCTTTTTACATTCAGTGGAGGAGTTTCCCTTTAAATTATTATTGAAAGTGCCCTCTTACATTAGCTGTATCATACCCCCTTTCATTGCTAATCAGTGTAGAGCAGTGTTGCCAACCTCCCGCAGCATTTTTTACTGGCAAAACATGGGAAATTTACTGCCGGAGCGCATTTTCTACTGGCAACCTTAAAAATAACAGAACTCCTATTAAAAACGCAGACAATTGATATTTAAACACAACATGGAAACACTGACAATACCCATATCAAGTAATTTGCTTGGTTTACACTTAAAAAGTCAGCACAGCACAGCAAATTATCAGACCCTAAAATTTATAGACAGTTGTAAAAAGCACTGATTTTTACAAACTGTCTGTAAATTTACTGACGGTTGGCAACCCTGGTGTAGAGGGGACCTCTACCATTGGATGTCAACTCTACCAACTCCTCTTATACTAATACGTCATTTTTTAAAGACAGGGCAAATCTTTCATACGGGGTACCTCCAGTCCCTAGAACCACTCTTTAGATACATAAAAGAGAAGGATGTAAAGGACTGCTGAACATTTTGCACTTTTATCAAGCCACCCAGCTTTTATCCCTGATTACCCTTCATCAAACGAACCCCCATCCAACGTGAATTTTTCTGGAAATCCCAAATGTACATCCTATCACCTTGCAAGTACTACCCTGGCTACCACTTCATTATAGACCTAGGGATCTTAGCCCACTAATAAAACACAACCTAAAAAACTGGCCCTTAATTACTCTTCTGGCCTTTAATCTCCTCACTTAACCCTGTTGCCGCTGATCTCACAACCTCTTCTCCTGCTGGGATTTTCTGACCCTAGACTGTCTGCCTGGTGGAGAACACAGGGCTATCATAAAGTCGACCACTTTATACAACAATCCACTCTAATTTCCTGGCCCTCTGTTGAAGAACATAAGAAAGCCCCAGCAATGGAATTATTTTGGTATAGACAAATACAAATCTTAAATCTAGGGATGAATAAACCCCATATCCTCCTTAGAGCAGGCTTGCTGCCTATATACCCTAGGAGGCCACCAGCTGTTTGCACTTTTATATGCCCAACTGATTAATGACAAACCTATAAGGTAACAATGCAATAGCATATGGTCCCTTGTTGACTTACTTACCTAAAGTCTGCACTTTTGGGTACACGTTTGCAAGGTTGTGCGCTGCAGGGCACATGTTACATATTTGGTGGACATGCTCATTTGCTACCCCATTCTGGACCCTCCTTTGTCAACCAGGGTGCCGTGGAACCCTAGGGTTTGCCAGAAGTTACCAGGGATTCCTTGAAGAATGGGCAGTTCACACCTCTCAGATAAGTAACCATTGACACCAATAATGGGGCAGTATTCCTCCCACTGACACTAATGATGGGGCACTATTTCTCCCATCTACAACATCGATGCCGCACTATTCCACCCACTGATACCAGCAATGCCACACTATTCCACCCATCGACACCAGCAATGGGGCACTATTCCTGCCACTGACACCAGCGATTAGCGATGGGGCACTATTCATCCCACTGACACCAGCAATAGCGCACTATTCCTCCCACTGACACCAGCAATGGGGAACTATTCCTCCCACTGACACCAGAAATGGGGCACTATTCCTCCCACTGACACCAATGATGGGGCACTATTCCTCTCACTGATTCCAATGATGGGGCACTATTCCTCCCACTGACACCAATGATGGGGCACTATTCCTCCAAATTATGCCAATGCTGGAACACTATTCCTCCCACTGATTTCAATGATCGGACACTATTCCTCACACTGACACCAATGATGGGGCATTGCTTATTCTCAGGGCATGTTCTACTCACACAGGCTAAAGTCAGGCCCCTTCAATGTCTGAAGGACAGTAAACTGGCCCTTTGTTTGGAATGTTTGGAGACCCCTGGTCTAAGGGATCCATCAGGGAGCTGTCCAGAATCTCAGGAGGCTCAGCAAGAAGATTTACTGCTAGACCCAGCAGAGGTCCCGTGTTCAGATCCAGGTCCTGATAGCTGTAGATTTAGTAATAATAAAAGGGGTATCATAAGCTTGGAACGTTATTTCAAGGGTCCCTCCATGTTGAAAAGGTTGACAAAGGCTGTTCTGGACCAAAGTATTCAGTCTCAAAGCAATATTTCACAAGGTTATCCCTAAAGACCCCAGACAGGCTCTCCTGAGTTGTACATCTGATTAGTTGACTAAAAAGCAGCAAATGCTTGTCCATCATATTTTGCTTGCAGCAAATAAGCACTGGCAGAGAGTTTGAAGAAACAACTTATCCCATTCCGGGAAGTCAACAATATCATGGTCATGAAAGACTCACCAGTATCCTGGATGACAGACAAATTCCTGAAAATCTGGAAACGTTGGATAACATTATATTACCCAGAAATGGAAACTGATAGTGTTTGCAACCTTTGATGCACCTCATGTTGAGGGGAAGGGCGTCCTCACTTCTAACCTCCCTAATGACCAGGTGCTTTTGCTCCTTGCACATTCCAGTGGGGGGGGGGGGGGGGGGCAT
>BLSH010478444.1:1255051-1280162 GCA_018402905.1 Glandirana rugosa | reverse complement strand
CAACGGTACCACCAGAGGCGTAACTGGAACATCTGGGCCCTGGTGCAAGAAATTATGTAGGGCTCCTCTGACCCCTGGCCAGGGCCCTTCCCTCTTCCCACTGATCCTGGGGGCCCTTTACTTCCGCCACGGGTCCCTTTATTACGGTCCCACCGAATAAACGGATAGTTGTGTACCGAGCCTCCCATTCATTCAGAAACGGAAGTATAGTAAAAACAGTTTACTATGCTTCAGTTATGAGTGAACCGATTGGTACCAATCACTGACTCTGTCCATTCAGAAAAGGAAGGAGCCGGTAAATGACAAATTTACTGACCAGTGCCCATCTCTCCATCATGACTCATCTTCTACAGCAGCTGGCAGTAGAGAGGGGGGGCAGCTCTGTGGGGGGACCAGGGAAGCACACAGGGACCCTGGGAACAGCAGAAGACAAGTAAGCTGGATAGGAGGGGCAGCGGGGGAAGAATATAGAGGAACCAATCTCCTCCATGGAAGGAAAATGGAGGAGATTGGTTCCTTTAAATGCCACCCTCGCCATCCCTCCTATTCAGGTGTACAAGGGAGGGACACGGGCCCCCTGGAGCACAGGGCCTGGTTGCAATTGCAACCCCTGTAGTTACGCCCCTGCGTACCACCAATGCTTGTGCCAACCTCATATTTCAAATGTCCTCTTCTACTCTTCTACTTCTTCACCCTTAGACTCTATTTTTTCTTTCTTTTATTATATTTCCTTTTCTCCTCTCCCTGACGTTACATAAGTGTTGTATTTTTCTTACTGGTTAATATTGCATGCAGTGACCATCCTCCCTTCAAGGCCACTTCATACATCTATCATACAATGCTACTGACAGCCTGCTTTGTCTACATGTTTTATCTGATGTCATGCAATGGCGGTATCTCTTTGAAACTTTAAACATGTTCTGACATAGTGCAGGCTCACCGCTCAGAGGGCAGCACAGCTCGTGTGGATCTGGTGTGCTGACTCACAAGGGCAGGTGCAGGTTGATGAAGCAATCAAGTAGTAACAGCAACAAGGTTGGAAGTAGCCGCACTCAAACGATCCAATTTCCAAAAACTATTTTATTGCATCAAAGGGTGATATAGACAATGAACAAAAGGTCCAGCTGACGCGTTTCGCACCCTACAGTAGGTGCTTACTCATATGTTCTGACATATATGAAAATATGGACTGATGAAATGAATTTGTCTGATGCAGTTCATCACCACTAGGAGTCTGCTGTGAAACGTCTGCCTCTACTCAAAATTTGCCCCATTAATCCAGATAGCAAGCAACTGAGCTGCAATGAAAATGACTTGCTAAGCTATTGCTAGACTTGCCACGCTTCACAAGTTTGCTGCACAATTGCAGCAAGTCTGCATTGCATGACTCCAGATCAACTTTCTTTGCAAACATTCTGCAAGTCCGCTGCAAGTTCTGGTTCAGTTGTGTTGTGCAATAGTCATCCCACCACAGGGGGCACTGTGACTGAATTTAATTTTCATGTTGTAGTCTTGCAGAGCTCTTGCTGTAGACTCACCACGGCAACTTTGCTCTTGCTAGAGACTCGCCACGCAAATTTGCTACAAATTGGAAAAATGTCAACTAAAACTTGTGCTTTAAGTGCTCTGCAAGTGTACAACTTTCCAGTGAAAATGTGCATTGAGTTAACAGACTTACAATTCAACACTGCCACAAATTTGTGGCAAGTTATCTTCTCTATATGGGAATTAAATGAGTATTGCTCACTGCATGCAAAGCCCAATTAAAGAGGAAGTAAACCCTGATGGGTTTTTCTTCCTTTTCTCTTCCCTGCAAAGTAAAGGCATAATGTGCTAGTATGCATCTCATACTAGCAAGTTATGTGGCACTTACCTGCAAAGGAAGCCAGCGCCGTCCCCGCTGCAGGCAACATCCATCTTCCTTTACAGGCCCGCGGACTCCGGTTGTGTTACTGTCTTGGCACTGACTCCTGAAGAAAGAGCGACATCATCGGCGCAATATACAGTAAATAACTCCTACACAGTGCACGTCTAGGAGATATTTACAGTACCTATAGGTAAGTCTTATTCTAGGCACCAATTACACAGGGAGGAGGAGCCACTTGCTGAGGATTCAAATATTTTACATACCTGTCTTCCGTTCCCTATGGTAAGGGGGGGGGGGGGCTGGTGCCTCTGAACACCGGAGCACAGAAAGCCAATCCTCACCTGTGTCAGCAGCGACCAGTGTGTCCTTGTCACGGGGGGTCAGATCTCTATAGAAGAAGGCCAGTGTGCTGATTGGAGGTCCCCGGCCAGATGTGCTAGGGGTTTTTGGCAGTCATGATCCAGGATGTGACAAGAGATTAGCATCATTGGTTGCTAAGACTGCTGGCGTCCTAGCAACCAATGACGCACTTTGCAGCTGAACACAGCAGGAGGAAACCTCCTCTATGCAGAACTGTTTTGCCTCGTAGCAAAATGCACCTTTGCCTTTGTAGATAAAAATCCCCTTCCTTCCTCAGAACCCTTTCACACCGAGGCGGTTTTCAGGCGCTTATTGCAATGAATGGGCAGCGCTTCCAAAGCGCCGGAGCTTCGCAAAACGGGTCTTTTTTGGGTCTTTTTAAACTGGCCCGCTAGCGCTCGAAAACCAGCGCAAAAATGCCGCTAAAGCACGGCCAAAAGGACCACGCTTTAGCGCTGTTTTACCGGCGCTGCAGTGTGAAAGGGGTCTTAAAGCGGAGTTTTTGTGTTCATTAAAAGTCAGCAGCTGCAAAAATTATACCTGCGGACTTTTAATAAACACGCACTCACCTGTCCCACAGTCCAGCGTTGTGGCCACCCGAACTCCCGCCTCTCTCTATTGTCTCTCCCCAACACCAGCATGGCAAGTGTGGGCACCCGGTTGTGACAGCGTGCGGCTTCACAGCCGGGTGTGCACTGTGCATGCGCGAGTCGCGTTTGGTCGTGCAATCTTCTGGGACCTGTGACGTGTCCCAGAAGATTGCAGGGAGGGTGGGCAGGGGGAGAGAGGAGAACGTCCACTCGACCCGCCAAGGTGGCCCGAGTGGAAGTGGTAGCTGGCACCTGTCAAAACTAAGTACCTGCTCCTCCCCCAAATAAAATGACATGCCAAATGTGGCATGTCAGGGGGTAAGGAGGGTGTAAAGCGGAACTTCCACTTTAACCACTTAACGCGAATCACCGTTTATAAACGGCGGCAGCTTTAAGTTGAAGTGTCAGGGTATAGCATGCAGCTACAGACTATACCCCGGTACTGTTTTTTAGAGTGGGCGGTCGACTATCCGGCGATAACGGCCGATCCGGCTCGGGAGCAGCTCGCCCATTATCCAGGGCCACGGGAGGGGACATCCCTTCCTCCCGCTGCTCTTCTCCGGCCTCCCGTCCCACTGAGAGACCGGATCTCTGATCCGGAATGTTCGCCGGCTATGTGGAAAACTGAAGGAAGCCGAAATCGGCTCGGATCGGGTCTCCTTCGTCAAATTCCAGAAGCGACGTCACAACGTCCCTTCCGGTTAACTCGGCGGCTAACGGCGCCGGCTTTAAAAAAATGACAGCATTCAGAATCGCCATTTTTGGCGATGTGAATACCATGAAGTGCAAAGGAGGGATGGGGGGTCTTTTAGACCCCCCATCCCTCCATAAAGAGTACCTGTCACCATATATTACTTACTAGGATGTTTACATTCCTTATGATAGCATAAGATCAGAATTTTTTTTTTTAAAGGAACAGTGCTAAAAAAAAAAAAGCACCACCGTCCCCATGAGCTTGCGTAGCAAAAAAAATGCATAAAAAAGTCGCGCCCGCATATGAAAATGGTGTTCAAACCACACATGTGAGGTATCGCCGCAATCATCAGAGTGTGAGCAGTAATTCTAGCAAAAGACCTCCTCTGCACCTCTAACCTGGTAACCGTTAAAAATTTTTAAAGCGTCGCCTATGGAGATTTTTAAGTACTGGAATTTGTCCTCATTCCGCAAGTGTGCGCAATTTTTAACCGTAACATGTATGGTATCTATTTACTCGACGTAACATTCTCTTTCACAATATACAAAAAAATTGGGCTAACTTTACTGTTGTTTTATTTTTTAACTCAAAAAAGTGATTTTTTTTTCCAAAAAAAAATTGCGCTTGAAAGATCGCTGTGCAATACCTTGTGACAAAAAGTATTGCAACAATCACCATTTTATTCTCTAGGGTGTTTGAAAAAAATATATAATGTTTGGGGTTCTAAGTAATTTTCTAGCAAAAAAAATATGATGTTAACTTGTAAACAACAAATGTAAAAAAGGGCACCAGGACTTAAGTGGTTAACAATACAAGTGTGCATAGAGCACTGGAACTGGAGAGCAGGAACTGCATTTCTACAGAAAAATACATAGTAAACTCTAAAGCATTATAAAAAAAAAAAAGTTTAAAAACACAAAACATCATTGCAGACTTCACCCTAAGCGTTTCGTCTGTTAAGACTTCTTCAGGAGCTGCCTACTGTCTTGTCCTCTCTTAGACAGGAATGTCATTTTTAAAGGTTTGAAATGTTAGACAGAATTGATTTAACCTCTATATACAGATAAAATAGAGGAAGTTCTACATTTGCTTTGTTTAAAATGTAATATAAATGTTCTTGGCTTGGCAGAAGCATACCCAGGATTATTTGGCTTACATCAGCTGCAACCCAATGACAATCCTCCATGAGCAGAGCAAGGAGAAGTATACTCCACGTGCATCGAAATGGTAAGTTATCACACAGAAGGGAGGAGGTGTATTTTACTAGTTCTAATGCAAGGTTAACCACTTCAGCCCCAGAAGGATTTCCCCCTTTAGGACCAGAGCACTTTTTGCGATTCGGCGCTGCGTCGCTTTAACTGACAATTGCGCGGTCGTGCGAGGTTGTACCCAAACAAAATTTGCCTCCTTTTTTCCCCATAAATAGAGCTTTCTTTTGGTGGTATTTAATCCCCTCTGCGTCATTTCTGATCACCGCTATAAACAAAAGAAGAGTGACAATTTTGCAAAAAAAAACAATATTTCTTACTTTTTGCTAAAATACAAATCCAAAAAAAAAAATAGAAAAAAATTAATTTATTAATCAATTGGTGAATATTGTTTGCGCAAAAGTTGCCGCGTTTACAAACCATGATAATTAATTTATGGGGTTTTTATTTTTTTTACATTTTCTCTAGTTATGGCGGCAATCTGCGATTTTTAGCGGTACTGCGACATTGCAGCGGACATGTCGGACACTTTTTTTGGGACCATTGACATTTATACAGCGATCAGTGCTATGAAAGTGCACTGATTACTGTGTAAATGTCACTGGCAGGGAAGGGGTTAACACTAGGGGGCAATCAAAGGGTTGACTGTGTTCCCTCAGTGCGTTCTAACTGTATGGGGGCTGGGCTGGCAGGGGGAGGGGAGTGATCACGGCTCCCATATACAGGAAGCCTGTGATCACATTCCTTCCCCCTCTCTCAGAACGGAGATCCGTGTGTTTACATACACAGACCCCCATTCTGTCACTGCAGGGGAGCGAACGCAGTAGACATCGAGTCCCCCCTACCCGCTCCTTGGCTCCCCCCTCTACAGCCATAATCTCGCAGCCGCCGGCAAGTGACGGCGATGTGCGATATCGAGCCATGTTGCTGCCGTCAATCCACGACGGGCGGTTGGCAACTGGTTAAACCAGAACTAAACTCTCCCAAGCAACAGGAACTATTTTTAACCACTTGCCCTCCAGAAGATTTACCCCCCCTTCATGACCAGGCCATTTTTTGTGATACGCCACTGCATTACTTTAAGTGACAATTGCGCAGTCCTGGGACACTGTACCCAAATAAAACATTTAACCCACAAATATAGCTTTCTTTTGGTGGTATTTGATCACCTCTGCATTTTTTTATTTTTTTTCGCTATAAACACAAAAAATACCGACAATTTTGAAAAGAAAAAAATATTTTTTACTTTCAGCTATAAAACATCCTATAAAAAATTTGTAAAAAAAAAAATCAAATTTCTTCATTTAGGCCAATTTGTATTCTGCTACATATTTTTGGTAAAACAAATCCCAATAAGCGTATATTGATTGGTTTGCGCAAAAGTTATAGCATCTACAAACTATGGGATATTTTAATTTTATTTTTTTACTAGTAATGGCGGCGATCAGTGAGCGGGAATGCGATATTGTGGTGGCCATTCTGACACTGACACTTTTTGGGAACCAGTGACACTAATACAGTGATCAGTGCTAAAAAATATGCACTGTCACTGTACTAATGACACTGGCTGGGAAGGGGGTTAAAAATCAGGGGCGATCAAAGAGTTAAATGTGTTAGGGAGCGCTTACTAACTGTAGGGGAGGTGCTTTTACTGTGGAAAGGCAAAGATCCGTGTCCCTGCTTTGCAGAAACACAGGACCCATGCCTTCCCTTCCCGCAGAACGGCGATCTGCCTTGCTTACATAGGCAGACCACTGTTCTGCTTCTCTCCCGAACGATCGGGGGCACTTATACTGTACTAATGACACTGGCTGGTCTCTTGTCACGTTTTTGGGGTTGTGTTTGATATGTACAAAGAGAGATCACACAAATACTTAAAAATATAACATTTATTACAAGTAATGACAGATACAGATAAAGATAAAGAAAATATCAAGAATACTTAACTAAAGGTGCTTGTTTTCAGGGGAGGGCTGGGCCAGAGGGCAGGGTGGCAATTGCCCCCCAGGCCACCCTAACTTACATTCAAAATGGCCAACAGCCGCTGCCCGCTCACACTTTTTTCTTCTTGTGGAGGAAGGAAGCAGGGGCCAGGTGCGCAGCCACCAACTAACTGCAGGCAAAGGGGGGGGCGGCACCCAGGGCTGGCTGTGCTGATGGGCACTGGCGAGCCTGCATGATGGGCACTGATCAGATTGCATCTGATAGGCACTGGTGAGGCTGCATTGATGGGCACTGATGAGCTGATGAGCTGCATTGATGCATTATTTTTGTTAAACCTCCTTTGTTGCTATTAACATTAAATTATGTTACCAAATTGTATCATATTTGTCTTGCTTCATAACATCAATATCCATTCTAAAACCAGGTGGCCATGGATGGTAGCTGATTCGGTGGTTCAATGGGCCACTTGACTGAACTTGCCCCCCAGGCCTAAGGCTGCCAGCCCTCCCCTGCTTGTTTCCCACCATGGGTCCCTTTCATGGCACAGGTGACCAGGACCATACACATGCCTCATGGCTGTTCTTGGTGAGACTGACTCATATAGGTTTTTGCTGTGGTAATATAGAACTTGTATAAGGGAAAAGCCCACCCCCCAGCCAACACCCTGTAAGCAACAATATGACCTTTGCATTCCTGAGGAGAGGGGGCTAGCTTGACCATATAAGGCAGTTCAAATGCCAATAAGTTGAGTCATGCAAGGTAACCAGGATATTAGAGGCTATAATAGATATTTGTGAGCCAACCTTAATGAGGAATATGAAATATGCAATTTCCCCAACAGCTGGGAAGGGGTTAAACATCAGGGGCGATCAAAGGGTTAACCGTGTGCCTAGCCTGCGGTTTACTAAACTGTGGGCGGGGCTTTTACTAGGGGAAGAGATGGAATTTATTGCAGGGACAAAAATTCCGTCCATCCGTCGTCTGCTTTGTTTACGTTTTTGTCACAATCGGCGGTGGGTGCCGGCGGACATCGAGCTTGCGGTACCCGCTGCGTGTAATCACAGCAGGAGCGAGCCGCCACTGAGATGTTGTAACACTGACAAGTTACATGACACCAGGGAGGGAAAATGGCTAATTGGGCCCAATTTGGACATTTTCACTTAGGGGTGTACTCACTTTTGTTGCCAGCGGTTTAGACAATAATGGCTGTGTGTTGAGTTATTTTGAGGGGTCAGTAAATTTACACTGTTATACAAGCTGTACACTCACTACTTTACATTGTAGCAAAGTGTCAGCTCTTCAGTGTTGTCACATGAAAAGATAGAATAAAATATCTACAGAAATGTGAGGGGTGTACTTACTTTTGTGAGATACTGTATATATATATATATATATATATATATATATATATAAAGAAACAAAACAAAGGATTGCTGGGTGCAGCAATCCTTTGTTTTGTTTCTTATGTAGACAATCCTAGGGAGGATTTGATTGCTTGATGCCATTCACCTGCACTGAGTGCACCTCACCTTCCACATTCAGTATATATATTTATATACATTAGGGTTGCCACCTCATCCCTTTAATCCATGACACATATGAATTACACAGGTTGTTGTTCTGAGGCTAATTTAATGCAGATGAGGCACCAAGTGAGTTTAATTATCACCTTAATCAGCCACAGGACAACCTGAGTAATTCATATGTGTCCTGGATTAACCGCTTGCCGACCGCTGATCGGCATTTGACGGCGACAGAGTGGCTCTTGAAGGCGAAACGCCGTCATATGACGGCGGCTGCCAGATCGCGCACAGTGAGCGTGCGCGCACCGCCGGAGGCGTGCCCGCGCGCTCACTGTGTCCAGGGAGGGCCAGGGAGCGGGTGTGGCGGATTCGATCTCCGCCGGCCACCCGTGATGCCCCCCCCCCGGAGTGAAAGAACGGAGGTCCGTGTAAGTAAACACGGACCTCCGTTCTGTGAGGGGGGAAGGACTATGATCACAGCCTTCCTTTACATGGAAGCTGTGATCACTTCCCTTCCCCTGTTAGGGCAGTCCCCCCACAGTTAGAACACGTCCAGGGAACACAGTTAACCCTTAGAGCGCCCCCTGCAGGTTAACCCCTTCACTGCCAATGGCATTTACACAGTAATCAGTGCATTTTTATAGCACTGATCGCTGTATAAATGCCAATGGTCCCAAAAAAGTGTCAAAATGGTCCGACATGTCCGCTAAAATATCGCAGTACCGCTAAAAAACGCAGATCGCCGCCATTACTAGTAAAAAAAAAAATAAATAAATAAAAACCCCAGAAATGAATTCTCATCATCCGTAAACGCGACCACTTTTGCGCAAACCAATCAATAAATGCCGATTGCGATTTTTTTTTATCACAAATATGAGGAAGAATATAATTCGGCCAAAAACGGTGAAAAAAATGTTTTTTTATATTTTTTTTTTGGATTTGTATTTTAGCAAAAAGTAAGAAATTTGGGTTTTTTTGCAAAATTGTCGCTCTTCTTTTGTTTATAGCGGCGATCAGAAATGACGCAGCGATGATCAAATACCACCAAAAGAAAGCTCTATTTGTGGGAAAAAAAGGACGCAAATTTCGTTTGGGTACAGCACCGCATGACCGCGCAATTTTCAGTTAAAGCGACGCAGCGCCGAATCGCAAAAAGGGCTCTGGTCCTAAAGGGGGAAATCCTTCCGGGGCTGAAGTGGTTAAAGGGATGATGTGGCAACCCTAATATACAGTATATTGGTAATTGTCTTGATTTGCTGCAATGTTACTGAATGTAGCCAGCAATAGACTCGAAGCCCTGAGCATATATTTCAGAAAACAGAGAAAGTTGAATGTTGGGTGTGAAAAGTGACGTACATCGGCGTGCTATTAAATGTTCTCTGCCTTCATAGGGGTCCTCAACTGGAGCCTGCAAAGCAAAACCAGACACTTCATCTATCAAATATTCCAGGGACGAGAAGACAACCTCTAAGCACAACTCTAAGTCACATCTCACCAGGGCAGAAGGTTAGTTCACAGCCGCCATTTTTGAATATGTAAAAGAAAAGTGCAGGAAACCAAAATAATACACATTTATACTCACCTAGATGGCTGTAGCATCGATCCAATGCTGCATTTGTCCCCTACCGCTTCTACACTGAGAACTGAGCGATCAATGACTGCCGATCACTCAGTTCTCAGGACTGAGCACAGAGCAGTGGTTGTCAGTCAGTGGCTCTCTGCTCTGCCCCTCCAGGGCTCATTGGAGCGCCAGGCTGTGGAGGGGGCGAGAGCAGCTGGCTCAGGATCTCAGCTGCACACTGAGAGGCTGAGCCAGCTGCCGGTCAGACATCTAGACATATCCCAACATTATTGTCGGGATCCCTGCAGAGCCTGGACCGGCTCTGTGACGCCAGCCGACAGCAGATTGTAGCCTACGCTGTCGGCTGAACCTGGGTCACAAGAGTGCAGAACTAAGTGCACTCCCATTACCCACAGGAGAAGCACGGCAAAAAGAGCTTTGGTCATAATTCCACTTTAAAATGTATTTCTATTTTTATTGAGGGAAAACCCTCAGGACAATCAGTGTACATTGGAGGGATTTTAACAAACTTTGCTGCAGATTTCTTCTTTTTGCTATTGTGAAGAAATAGCTGTTTGTATCACCATGTCCTCTGCAGGCTGACTTTGAATGGAAGAGTCTGGTTCATTACAATCACCTGGTGCACTCTTAGTGTTCTGATGAGAAAAGCTGCAGTGTTGTCATCCCAATAGAAGTATTTAACCCCTGCAATACTGAAAATGCATCATTTTTTGTTCCACTAAAGTGGACTTTTCCTTAAAGGCCAATTCTGGGAAAATATACCCCATGTAGTGGCGCTGTGCCCACACTAACAGGGTTAATTGCTTGTTTTTTTGTGTAGGGGAGAGGAGAAACAGCTTGACTTACCTGAAGTACTTCAGTTTATGGTCCATATAAAAAGATTATAGCAATGTGATTGGTTGTGTAACCATAAAATGTTCATCTACAAATGGGCGCCTCCACAAGGGGAATAGAAGCTAAATCCAGCGGCAGCAAGAGCTACAGTGTACAAGAGCCGGTTCACACAGAGGCGATCCGACTTTAGGGGCGACTCAGCGTGACCCCGCACAGCGCGACTTCAGCGCCGCTTGCAAGCGACTTATGTAATAGAAGTCAATGCAAGTCGCCTGAAGTCGCTCCCAAAGAAGTACAGGAACCTTTTCCTAACTCGGAGCGACTTAAGTCATCCCTATTAGAACGGTTCCATTATAATGCATGGAGCGCGACTTGTCAGGCGACTCAAGTCGCCCCTGTGTGAACAGGTTCTAAAAGAGAAGAGAGGCGCCTCTAAGTGTAGCAATATGGTTACATTTAATGAAGGTTCAACATTTTAGCAACTCACATGGTTGATGATTAAAAGATGCAAATCTAAGCATGCAGGCATCCGGGGTAAAGATGTCCACATAGACCATCCTGATAGCGAGGCTTGAAGTGCTCATGGGGCTCAGCGTGGAAGGGATGACCTTGATGGCGGCGCGAAGGACAGTCTATGTGGACCTCTTTACCCCGGATGCCTGCATACTTAGATTTGCCTCTTTTAATCATCAACCAGGTGAGTTGCTAAATGTTGAACCTTCATTAAATGTAACCACATTGCTACACTTAGAGGCGCTCTCTTCTCTTTTATAGTCGGTGGTGACGTGACGCTACTCTTATGTCAAGTCAAGGTTTGTAAAAATTTTGCAAAAAGCTCTGAAACCAAGGTTTTACTTGTATTCCAATAGAAAAATGGCAGCTTGGGCTGCAGACCCTCAGGGAGATGCCCCCCCCCCTTAGAAGTCTATGGGGATCTACTCTACAGTTGCAGCAGGCACAGAGAAGGCTGTCCCTAAAAGATGTGTGTGGCGCCCTCCTAGTGGAGAGCAGCCTGCTGGGTAAATTTAGATTAGCTCCTCTGTAATCAGTGGAGCAGTGGTTTATTGTTTAGGTCTGCTCAGTGTCTCACAGGCTGCTGCTCTGTTACTTCCCCCTGTCTTCTTGAGAATTCTAGAAAATAGTGGGAGGAAGAACAGGGCATGCAGCCTAAATATTTATGGCACTCCAGCCAATCCCTGGGGATGTGCGCCCAGAAGGTGGAGGAAGAGCTCCTAAATAGGCCTGAGCAGCATATTGCAGATTTCCTGGGTCCAGTCCTGCTGGAGGGAAGTGCTTGTGGAGGGGCTCTGCCCCCGGGGCAGCTTTTGGAGGGATCTGCGAGGAAGACACAGAGGTCCCAGTTAGGCTTACGCTGAGAATCAAGGATCAAGTTGGGTCTGGAGAAGCTCACTGGAGAGAGTCAGGAGGAAGTTGGTGGGAGAGAGTCCAGCTGTCCTATGGTGAGTCTACATCTCCTTCACTAGGAAGAGCCCGACGGACATCGGCAGGAGGTAACTGATGATCCTGTGGCTGAGTGAGTAAGCGACCCCATTGCCGAGGGAGGAGAATTAGTGTGACAATAGCCAAAATTCATTCACTATTGTCACACGAACTGGGTGGGCTCGGAGATCAGTGCTCTTCGCCCCGATCCCACCCTATTTTGCAGCCTATTGGAATGGGGGGCGGTGCCCGTGTGCCCCTATGGATGGGCCACCACTGACAGTGACAGTGCATATTTTTAGCACTGATCACTTTATTAGTGTCGCCGGTTCCCACAAAGTGTCAAAAGTGTCAGTAAGGCCCCTTTCACACTTGTGCGACTTAAACGTTGCACGATTTTGTCATGATTTTGATGCGACTTGAAGCAATGCCTGTGTAATCCTGAGGTCTATGGACCTCAAGTCGTATCAAAATCAGACCAGGAACTAAAACTTTGAAGTCGCTAGGACTTGAAGTCACATCGATATGAACGGTACTCATTGGAAATCATGGGGTAGGACCAGGGCTGGATTAAGAGAATCATGGGCCTGGTGCTGAGGAAGTTACATCCTCCTCCAATTCGCAATAGTGTGAACCCAGCCTAAGTATCAGACTGTCCGCCGCAATATCGCAGTCCCGCTATAAGTCGCTGATCGCCGCCATTACTAGTAAAAATAAATAAATAAATCTATACCATAGTCTGTAGACGCGATAACTTTTGCGCAAACCAATCAATAGACGCTTGTTGGGATTTTTTTTACCAAAAATATGTACAAGAATACAGATTGGCCTGACTTGATGAAGAAATTAGATTTTTTTTTTTACATTTTTTTTTTTTTTGGAAGTTTTATAGCAGAAAGTAAAAAAAATATATATTGTACCAGGCCCCTTTTTTACATTTGGTGGTCTCAAGCTAAAAACAGTTTTTTTTACTTAGAACCCCCAAACATTATATATATATATATATATATATATATATATATATATTTCAAACACCCTAGAGAATAAAATGGCGATCACTGCAATACTTTTTGTCACACGGTATTTGCACAGCGGTCTTTCAAGCGCCATTTTTTTGGAAAAGTTTTACTTTATTGAGTTAAAAAATAAGACGACGGTAAAGTTATCCCAATTTTTGGTATATTGTGAAAGAGGATGTTATGCAGAGTAAATAGATACCATTCATGACACGGTTGAAAATTTTGCGCACTCGCGGAATGGCGACAAAGTCCGGTACTTAAAAATTTCCATAGGCGACGCTTTAAAAAATTTTTATCGGTTACCAGGTTAGAGGTGCAGAGGAGGTCTTTTGCTAGAATTATTGCTCACACTCTGGCGATCGCGGCGATACCTCACATTTGTGGTTTGAACACCGTTTTCATATGTGGGCGCGACTTTTGTATGCGTTTTCTTTGCTGCGCGAGCTCGCGGGGACGGTGGCGCTTTAAATTTTTTTTTTTTTTTAACACTGTTCCTTTAAAAAAATCTGATCACTTTTATTGCTATCACAAGGAATGTAAACATCCCATAGTAATATATGGTGACAGGTACTCTTTATGGAGGGCTGGGGGGTCTAAAAGACCCCCCCCCCCACCCCTCCTTTGCACTTCACAGCGTTCAGATCACCAAAAACGGCGATTCTGAATACTGTAATTTTTTTCAAATTGGCGCCGTTAGCCACCGAGTAAACTGGAAGTGACGTTGTGACATCGCTTCCGGAATTTGCCGAAGGAGACCCGATTGGAGCCGATTTCGGTGGGACGGGAGGCCGGAGAAGAGCGGCAGGAGGGGGGGCTGTCCCCTCCCGCCCCCTGGGATAACGACCGAGCGGCTCCCGAGCCGGATTGGTCGTTACCCCTGGATAGCAGACCGTCCGCTCTAAAAAAAATGATACCGGGATATAGTCTGTAGCTGCAGGCTATGTCACGGTACAGCCGGTCAAGGCCAGCCGCCGCCTATTTACGGCGCTGGGGCTGAAGTGGTTAAATTGTCAGTCTTTTTTTGTTTTTAGCCGGTGTTAATTTTGGCAGCAAATTTTGATTTAGTCTTAGTCTTAGGACTAAAATGGCATTTTAGTTTTAGTCCCATGTTAGTCTGCTGCAATCGTTTGAGTTTTAGTCGTATTTAGTCGACTAAATCTCCAGGACCTTTTAGTCGACTAACATCATTTTAATCGACTAAAACTCATTTTAGTCATCTAAAATCAAATGGGTGTAGTTAAATTGTAATGCATTATTTAACCAGTTGCCGACCGCCCACCGTGGCTTGACGGCGGCAACATGGCTTGTTATTGCAAAACGCCATCACCTGACGGTGGCCGCGAGAACGTGTATCGTGAGCGTGAGCCACCGGAGGCACGCTCACAGTGTTCCGAGTCCGCCGGTTACCCGTGATCACCCCTCCCCGGAGCGACAGACGGAGGTCGGTGTAAGTAAACACGGATCTCCTTTCTGACAGAGAGGGAAGGCCTGTATATGGAAGCCGTGATCACTCCCCTTCCCCACTCAGCCCAGCCCCCATACAGTTAGAACACACTGAGGGAACACAGTTAGCCCTTAGAGCGCCCCTTCCAGGTTAACCCCTTCACTGCCAATGGCATTTACACAGTAATCAGTGCATTTTTATAGCACTGATCGCTGTATAAATGCCAATGGTCCCAAAAAAGTGTCAAAATGGTCCGACATGTCCACTGTACCGATAAACATCGCAGATCGCCGCCATTACTAGTAAAATATAAAAAAAAAATAAAAACCCCAGAAATGAATTCTCATCATTCGTAAACGTGGCAAAACTTTTGCGCAAACCAATCAATAAACGCAATTGCGTTTTTTTTTTTTTATAAATTTTTATAAATTTTTTATAAATCGGACGATGAAAAAAAAAGGGTTTTTTTTGGATTTGTATTTTAGCAAAAAGTAAGAAATTCGTTTTTTTTGCAAAATTGTCACTTTTTTGTTTATAGCGGCGATCAGAAATGACGCAGAGGGGATCAAATACCAACAAAAGAAAGCTCTGTTTGTGGGGAAAAAAGGACACAAATTTCGTTTGGGTACAACGTCGCACGACCGCAATTGTCAGTTAAAGCGAAGCAGGGCCGAATCGCAAAAAGTGCTCTGGTCCTAAAGGGGGAAATCCTTCCGGGGCTGAAGGGGTTAAGCATTTCTCTACAATTTCCAAACTCATTATATACTGCTAGAGTGAAAAATTGAATATGTTATTATTTATGGTATTGAGGTATGACTACATATCACTACAGACCGGTGTTCATTTTGACGTAAAATTTCTATTTAGACCCCTTTCACACTTATGCGACTTGTCCTGCGACTTGTGACCGCAAAGCCACATGACAAGTCGTTCCCCATTATTTCCAATGAGTACCGTTCATATCTGTGCAACTTCAAGTCCTAGCGACTACAAAGTAGTCCCTGCATTACTTTGTAGTCGCTGCCGTCCATAGACCTCAGGATTACACAGGCATTGCTTCAAGTCGCAACACAATTGTGCTAAAAGTGTGAAAGGGGCCTTGCTAACACTTTTGACACTTTGTGGGAACCAGTGACAGTAATACAGTGATCAGTGCTAAAAATATGCACTGTCACTGTCAGTGGCGGCCCATCCATAAGGGGCACACGGGCGGCACCCCCCCTCCCCCTTCATTGCAATAGTCCATATCTGTGCCGACTTCAAAGTAGTCCCTGCATTACTTTGGCCCAACTTTCATGGAATTTGAGGTCCATAGACTTCAATGTTAAACCCTCAAAGTCGCATGCAAATCGCACCTGAATAATAAAGATGTGATTTCTGTATGACTTTGTAATATGTTTTCATTGAGCCAAAGTTGCAACAAAGCTGGACCAATTTTGTACTGATCCCAAATCGCATCAAAATCGCGGTAAAATCACCACAAAATCGTGGCAAAAAAATTGCCGTAAAATCGGGTCACGCGAGTCTGAAAGGAGCCTTAGTTTTAGTCTTAGTCTTTATCACTAAAATGGCATTTTAGTTTTAGTCGTATTTTAGTCATCTCAGTTGTTTTAGTTTTAGTCGTATTTTAGTCAACGAAATTAACACTCTTTATAGCGCAGAAAATAAAAAACGCAGAGGGCATCAAATACCACCAAAAGAAAGCTCTATTTGTGGGAAAAAAGACATCAATTTTATTTGTGTATAGCGTACAACCGCGCAATTGTCAGTTAACGCAGTGCCGTATTGCAAAAGATGGCCTGATCATGAAGGAGGGGGTAAATCTTCTGGAGGTGAAGTGGTTAAGAAGATCAAATGGTCGTTCTAAGATCTCCTGGTGTATGTGCAGCTTTAGGATAATTGCCAATCCTTTCCTATTGCGGGGGCTGTACGCGGCTCTGTGCCAATGATCAGAACGCCATTACGCTGACCTGTTTTTACCGCCATCACCCACCCCGGGCACAGCGTTGCTTCCGCATCTTTACAGCCACAAACCTCCAGCACCTGCTTAAAAATCCATCTCCTGTGCCGGAACGCGCACCTCGTTCCTTATCGGAAGGGAAGTGCTGCTTTACCAGCTGTTCTCAGGCATGGCACGCTGGCAGGAGCAGTCTTATTATTAACTAGTTGGGGTTCCAGCTGGGAAATTGCCACCTATAATTTGCCACCTTCTATCCTTCAAACAAGGTAAACCTCAGTTGGCTCAATAAAAGCCGAGTCCTGCTTCTGAAATGGCGTGATTGAGCGAGCCGAAGCCGCAGTCGCCAGCTGCACCGTGCAGACTTCCCGTTACTAATCACTTTGACCGATGCGTTTCTGGTTTGTCTGTGACGGAGGTTCGCAGCTTTTATATCTATTATACCTGAGGATGCCCATTTGGCTTTACATTGTCCTATAGTGAACAGGTTTCTGCTTCAAATGCCAAATGCTGCTTCTTCGTACATTGACCCAGGGTGGTCATCTGCTGACTTGGCACCATCCACAGGCAGATTAACCCATTAACCATTTGCTGACTGGGCAGAGGCGTCACTGGAACCTTCAGGGCCCCGGTGCAAGAAATTATGAAGGTCCCCCCTGGCCAGGGCCCTTCCCTCTTCCCACTGATCATGGGGCCCCTTACTCACATTGCGGGGGCCCTTTATTACGGTACCACAGCGGGGTCCTTTCACAAGTTCTGCAGTGGCCCCCTTTCTGCCATCTTCGGGCCTCATCATGGTGGTGAAATGCCAGGGCCTGGTCACAATTGCGACCTTTGCAATCCTGATAATTCCCTCACTGGTGTCAGTAGTTTTTAATTTTAATTTTATTATTTTTTCACTATTTTTAATTTTATTTCTTTTACAATTTTATTTTTATTATTTTTTTAAAAAAATTTTAAGAGCTCTGTTGGGGGGCTTTGATGAGATATCAGGGGGTCTAAACAAACCTCAGCCCTCAATCTCCATCTGTGTGGCCACAGCTGCACAGAATGAATGGACAGGAATAGCTGTGCACCGAGCCTCCCATTCATTCAGAAATGGAAGTATAGTAAAAACAGTTTACTATGCTTCAGTTATGAATGAACCAATTGGTGCCAATCACAGACTCTGTCCATTCAGAAAAGGAAGGAGCTGGTAAATGACAAATTTACCGCCCCGTTCTCATCTCTCCATCATGACTCATCTTCTACAGGAGGGGGGAAGACAGCAGCTCTGTGGGGGGGACCAGGAAAGCACACAGGGGCCCCGGGAACAGCAGAAGACAAGTAAACTGGATAGGAAGGGCGGCGGGGGCAGCATATAGAGGAACCAATCTCCTGCTTTAGGAGGAAAATGGGGGAGATTGGTTCCTCTAAATGACGCCCCCGCCATCACTCCTATCCAGGTGTACAAGGTAGGCACACGGGCCCCATGGTTGCAATTGCAACCCCTGCAACCCCTATCGTTACGCCCCTGCGACCGTGTACTATACATATACTGTAGCAGTGCAGGCCGGCTGTGCAGAATCATGTACACACTCACCGGCCACTTTATTAGGTACACCTTGCTAGTAGTGGGTTGGACCCCCTTTTGCCTTCATTCTTGGTGGCATCGATACAACAAGGTGTTGGAAACGTTCCTCAGAGATTTCCCTCCATAGTGACAATGATGACATCACACAGTTGCTGCAGATTTGTTGGCTGCACATCCATGATGCCAATCTCCCATTCCACCACATCCCAAAGGGTCTCTATTGGATGAGATGTGGGGAGTGCGGAGGCCATTGGAGTGCAGGGACCTCATTGCCCAGTGGTGAGATGATTGGAGCTCTGTGCCATGGTGCATTATCCTGCTGGAAGGAGCCATCAGAAGATGGGGACACTGCAGTCATAAAGGGATGGGCATGGTCAGCAACAATACTCAGGTAGAGATGGGGCGAGTTCGGGATCTGAGTCCCAACCCACCTGCCCAATCCCAACAGGAAGCCGACATTGCACACCGCTAATCACAGGCAGCGAGACGTTTCCCCATCTGTTCAGCTGGGGGACCCCAGAAGAGGAGGATCGGGGCCACTCTGTGCAAAACCCTTACACAGAGGAGGTTAGTAGGACATGTTTGTATTTTACAAAAACAAAAAACAACCTTTAGAACCCCTTTAAATCCGCAATTGAGTTGCTGCCATGTGATTGGCCAATGGATGACCACCGGCACCCTATGATTGGCTTTGATCTTCCCTGAACACAGCTCTGTGAGTGTAAACAACACAGAGCTGTGTTCAGTGACAGGGGATCTCTGCTAAGCAGAGAATAAAAACATCTAGATCCCCAGTAAAAGCTGCACACAGTACATTTAAACTTTGGTTAGGCACATATTTAACTCCTTGACTGTCCAGTGTCATCAGTACAGTGACAGTGTATATTATTCGGCTCGGTTCACACTACAGGGACTTGGGATCCGACTTGTGACACCCCAAGTCCCTTGACATAAGAAATCCCATTTATATGAACGAGAGCTGTCTTAGGCTCGATTCACATCAATGCATGTTGCTTTTCAGCGGTTTTTCACTGCTTTTTGCTGTGCTTTCCATGTTTTTTACCGTGATTTTGCAGCGATTTGCGTTTTGCGTTTTTTTATATTTAATTTTTTTTTTATAATTTTTTTTTTTTTTGGAAAATGTTGTTGCTAGGCAGATTTAAAATACAAAACGAAAATCGTGATAAAACCACAGCACTTGCATTTTTCTTGCATGCTCATTGAAGTCTATTACATGCAAAACGCTGCTTTTTGCATGAAAAAAGTCCCTGACCCTTTCCAAAAATGCAGAGGCACAAAAAAGCATTGATGTGACCGTGTTCCATAGGAACCTATGTTAAAAAAAATTCCCTGCATTTCTGCAAAATGCATCAAAAAACGCACTCAGTGTGAATGGAGCCTTAGGGTCCTTTCACACATGCGGAGCCCGTTTTGATCCATCCGTTGATCCCCGCTGAGCCGACGGATGAGAGGACAGCCTCTGCACTCCGTGCAGAGACTGACCTGTCAGAGCTCCGCTCTCCTCTATGGAGAATCGGATGAGCACGGACCGTCTGTCCGTGCTCATCCGATCCGCCAGGCGGATGGAAAATAGGGCTTCCATCCGTCTGTGTCTGGTGGATCAGAGCGGATCGGGTGTCAGCGGACATGTCACCGCTGACATCCGCCGCTCCATAGAGCAAAATGGAGCGTCCGTTTGGGTCCACCTGAAAAACTGACAGGCGGACCCAAAAGAATCGTATGTGTGAAAGAGCCCTTAGGGTCATCATTTCATCAGTTCATCCGTTTTTTCATCCGTTTTTTTTCATCCGTTTTTTCATCTGTGGTCATCAGTTTTTCATCAGTTTTTTTTTACATCCACTACCAATGCAAAAACGGATGAAAAACTGACCGTTTTTCGTCCGATCCGTTTTTACGGATGAAAAATAGGACTTTCATCCATTCAAAAAAACGGATGCTGATGGAAGCGGATGAAAACGGATGCAAATGAATGATCATCAGTTGTCATCCTTTTTTCCATAGAGTTGCATTGATGTCCGTTTTTCATCCTTCAACGGATGGATGAAAAATTGACAAACGTCCCGTATGCGTGAAAGGGGCCTTAATGTGCACTACTGAGGTCCCTCCGACTTCAGAAAAGGTTCCTGTACGACTTCTATCCGACTTGTGTCCATAGAATTCAATGGAAGTTGGATCCCCATCTACAGTCCCTGACAAAAGTCTTGTCGGTTATCTGTTTTGTAGAAACACCGGCTATTAACCTGACTTTTAATTAATCAATTGGTGTTAGAAATCGCTCCTATGAAAAGCTAAAACCCTCCCAAATGATGTTTAATGCACTGAAATAAATTAGTTTCACTGAAAAAAGATTTATCATTTAATAAAGACAGAAAGGTCAAATTTTGGCAAGACAAAAGTTTTGTCGCCTATACAGAAATTGAACAAATTTACTGCAAATACGAAAATATGTCAGCAAATTAAGCAGTGGTGCTGTGAGATCCAAATGTAATATCTTGTATGACTTCCATGAGCTTGAAGGACTGCATGCATGCGGTTTGCCAAGGATTCATACAATTTATTGATGAAGTCACCAGGAATAGCAAAGAAAGCAGTCTTGCATGCCTCCCAGAGTTCATCAATATTCTTTGGTTTCGTCTTCCATGCTTCCTCTTTCATCCAACCCCACATCTGCTCAATGATGTTCATGTCTGGTGACTGGGCTGGCCAATCCTGGACAGGGCCGGCTCTACCAGGGCGGTAAAGTGAAGCTGGTCCAGAGGCACAGGTGTGGCCCTGTGGACCACGGCTAAAGAAATAGGTAGAGATGCGCTGCAAAAATATCCACCTCTGCCACCTCCATCGTATACATGGACAGGGCAAAGGGGTGGAGCCAAAGGGGGGCGGCAAAATGAGGTTTCACCTAGGGTGTCAAAAATCTTTGCACCAGCCCTGATCCTGGAGCATCTCGATCTTCTTCGCCTTGAGGAACTTTGATGTGGAGATGGAAGTATGCGATGGAGCACCATCCTGCTGCAGAATTTGGCCTCTTTTATGGTTGGGAATATAAGAGGTAGCTAAGATTTCTTGGTATTTTAGACTATTGATGTTGCCTTCCACCCTGCAGATCTTTCGCACACCCCCATACTGGATGTAACCCCAGACCATGATTTTTCCGCCACCAAACTTCACTGTTTTCTGGGTGAATCTCGGGTCCACGCGGGGCTCCAGTAGGTCTCCTGCAATATTTGCGGCGACTGTGGTTGTAATTCAACAGAAAAATCCACCTTCTGCCACTTTTCCAGCATCCATACTTTTAGCAGGCTGTGGGCCTTGGCAAATGCCACGCGGTTTTTCAATTGTCTTTTGTTTAGTGCTGGCTTCTGGGCACTGATTCCACCATGGAGGCCATTTTGAGACAGAATCCGACAAACTGTTCTGGTTGACACAGGGACTTCAGGTGACCGGGTCTCGTGGAGCTCTGCTGCAGGGGAAAATGGGCTGGCCTTGGATTTTCGAGCCAACAAACGGTCCTCTCGAGCAGTTGCGGGGTCTTCTGCCTGACCTGGGCTTGTCAAAAACGTCTCCAGTCTCTTCAAATCTTTTTTTATCCTCTGTACTTGACGCTGAGACACATTGAAGGTGTCGGCCACATCAGCAGTGGATCTGCTCTTCAGCCTCTTGTTAGTCTCAGGGTGAATCTTAAGCTCCGTACACACGGGACGACGATCGTACGTATGATCGTCGCAAATCGTATGTTGGTTGTTGTATGCAGCATACTGACTGCACTACACGATCGTACGGCCGGGGAAAGAACGTTCAGGTGCATGTAATTAGCATCCGGCCGTTCCTGACTTCTGAGCATGCGTGTTTTGCACAATACAACTTGTTGTACCAACTGCTCTGTACACACGGTACAACGGTCGTATGAGCGCTTGTTGGTACGACCAAGTTTTCTAGTCTGCTCATATAACTCCCTTTGTAAGACCGTCGTATGTTCGACTGTTCTAATCGCGCATACGGACGATCGATTTCGCATACAACGGTCGTGAGTACGACCTGTTGTATACAACCGTCGAACCGTGTGTACGAGGCTTTAGACATTTGCAGAGGTCTGGTTGCAGTTGATGTGAAGGTCCAGCGTACTGGGGTTCTTTTTATACACACCTGAGACCTAATTGATCCATTATTAGTCACAGGTGAAGCTCATAGGACAAGGCGACAACACTAAGGGCCGGTTCACACTGAGGCGATCCGACTTCGGGCGACTTTGCTAGGCGATTTGAAAAGGCGAAGCGGCGCGATTGCAAAGCGATATCAGGCGATTTCAACACGAGTACCTTGGACATGAGAGGGGTGTCTTCTGCCAAAATTATGTTCTTCTTCCTGGAAAGTCGCTTCTTCATAGACGGGGATCCGACTTGGAAGCGAACTTCCATTGACTTCTATGGGCTCAATTCGCCTAGAAGCCGCTTGAAAGTAGTACAGGAACCCTTTTTTGGAATCGCTTTGGACTTGAGTAGCACTTAAGACGGCTCCATTCATTCCAATGGGATTTCTGATGTCAGGCGATTTGAGGCGAATTGGGGCGACACAAGTCGGATCGCAAATCGCCTAGGATCGCCTCAGTGTGAACCGGCCCTTATGTCTTTGCAAAAATTGACTCAATGGGCTTTACCAAGCTGGGAATATTAGAATACTTTTTGATAGTTTCGTTTTGCACTGAAACATTATTACAAAAGCTGTTGGGATTAAAATGAGGTATTTCTTGTAAAAAAATCTTGATTAGAAATATATTTCAGCTGCACTTCAGGTCATTTTGTACACAAGAGACAAGACTTTTGTCAGGAACTGTGTATTGAAGCGACTTTACAGGAAAAAGAAAAGAATTTAGCAAGGTACTCCCCACAAATTACCCAGGCAACCCCCTCCCTCCCTTCTCTGATTGGCCTCAGGCAAAGTCGCCTGGAATGGAGGACGCTTTAAAGTGGAGTTCCACCCTAATAAAAGTCAGCAGCTACAAAAAGTGTAGCTGCTGACTTTTAACAATCGGCCACTCACCTGTTCCTTGCTCCAGCAATGCGGTCGCCCGAGGGCCCGCTCGTCTCCCCCTTCCCTCGGCGGCGCCGGCATGACAAGTGTGGGCACCCGGCTTTGGCTTCAAAGCCAGGCGCACACTGTGCATGCGCGAGTCACACTGCGCCTTGTGAATGGGCGGCGTATCTTCTGGGACCTGTGACGTGTTCCAGAAGATTGCCGAGAGGGGGGAGGTGAACTGCCTGCCAGGAGAGGAAGTGGACCTGGAACCCTGTGAAAACAGAGTCTACGTTCCCCCCCAAAAAAATGACATGCCAATTGTGCCATGTCAGGGGGGTCACCTTCCCTTAAAGCGGAAGTTCCACTTTTGAGTGGAACCCCGCTTTAAGTTGCGTTGTAAGTCACCCAAAGTCGCGTTGAAGTTGCGTTCAAATCGCCTAGCAAAGTCGCGCCTGAAGTCGGATCGCCCCTGTGTGAACTGGCTCTTAGCACTGATCACTGTAATAATGTCACTGGTGATGTCAGTGGCAGTTAGTTCCCACAAAGTGTCAGTTAGTGTCAGATTGTGGGCCATCCTGCTATAAATCACTGATAAATGTCATTATTAATATAAAAAAATAAAATGAATAAAAATTCCATAAATATATCCCATAGTTTGTAGACATTATAACATTCATGCAAACCAATCAATATACACGTATTGGGATTTTCATACCAAAGACACGTAGCAGAATACATTTTGGCCAAAAATTAAGAAATTTGTTTTTTTTTGTTTTTTTTATTAGACATGTTTTACATGTTTTGCATACTTTAGCACTGATCACTGTATTAATGTCACTGGTTCCCACAAAGTGTCAGTTAGTGTCAGACTGTCCGCCACAATATCACAGTCCCTCTATAACTCGCTGATCGCTGCAATTACTAGTATAAAAAAATAAAAATTCCAGTATAAATATCCCATAGTTTGTAGACGCTATAACTTTTGCGCAAACCAATCACTTTACGGTTATTGGGATTTTTTTTACCAACAATATGTAGCAGAATACAGATTGACCTAAATTTATGAAGAAATTTGATTTTTTAATTTTTTTTTTATTGAATATGTTTTATTGCAGAAAGTAAAATTATTATTATTTTTTTTTTTTTCAAAAGTTTTTTTTTTGTTTACAGCGCAAAGAATAAAACTGCAGAGGCGATCAAATACCACCAAAAGAAAGCTCTATTTGTGGGGGAAAAATGGCATAAATTTAATTTGGGTACAACGCAAGACCGTACAATTGTCAGTTAAAGTAACACAGTGCCGTTTCGCAAAAAATGGCCTGGTCATGAAGAGGGGCAAATCTTCTGGAGGTCAAGTAGTTAACCATTTAAGGACCGGAAGGATTTCCCACATTAGGACCAAAGCACTTTTTGCGATTCGGCACTGCGTCGCTTAAACTGACAATTGCGCGGTCGTGCGGCGTTGTACCCAAACGTGGGACACAATCATGAAGTGGAACGAAATTTATTGGATATTTCAAACGTGCAAAATTATTCAGCCCCTTTACTTTCCGTGCAGCAAACTCTCTCCAGAAGTTCAGTGAGGATCTCTGAAGGATCCAATGATGACCTCAATGACTAATGATGATAAATAGAATCCACCTGTGTGTAATCAAGTCTCCGTATAAATGCACCTGCACTGTGATAGTCTCAGAGGTCCGTTTAAACTCTGATAGTGTCACGTCCACGTAAATATGCCTCTGAACTAATGTGTGTCCACCTAAGATAAATAGTAGTAATCAGTAACTCCAGTAGTAACCTAGGAAGTCTCTAGGAGTGACTTGAAGACCTCTCTCAAACGACGTGCCTTTCATTTCCCCGACTTATTAAAACGTGCAAACTTTATAGGTTATTTAAAGCAAGGTGAAGTACTAACACAGGGTGCAAACCCATGTTGCGGCGTGCTGGCGCGTTAACAGTCAAATTCGCTGCGTCACGGCTTAGCGTTTTTCACGAAACCAGGATTACACCCTTTAGGAAGGCCAGGAATTTACCAATTGATG
>BLSH010478444.1:1238849-1251641 GCA_018402905.1 Glandirana rugosa | reverse complement strand
GAGGTTCCCCCATCACATCAGAGGTCCCCCAACATATCAGAGATCCTTCATCACATCAGAGGTCCCACCATCATATTAGAGATCCTCCATCACATCAGAGATCCTTCATCACATCAGAGGTCCCCCTATCACATCAGAGGTCCCCCAACATATCAGAGATCCTTCATCACATCAGAGGTCCCACCATCATATTAGAGATCCTCCATCACATTAGAGATCCTTCATCACATCAGAGGTTCCCCCATCACATCAGAGGTCCGCCATCATATCAGAGATCCTTCATCACATCAGAGGTCCCACCATCATATTAGAGATCCTCCATCACATCAGAGATCCTTCATCACATCAGAGGTCCCCCCATCACATCAGAGGTCCCTCATCATATCAGAGATCCTTCATCACATCAGAAGTCCCCCCATCATATCAGAGATCCTCCATCACATCAGAGGTCCCCCCATCATATCAGAGATCCTTCATCGCATCAGAAGTCTCCCCATCACATCAGAGATCTTCCATCACATCAAAGATCTTAGTATGATAACTGTCCTGTATCTAGAAGAAGCAGTGTTGTCACCTTAGGACAGGGAGTATCTTGGAACTACATAGTACCTCTCTCTCTCTCCTCTTCCCCATAGCATAGGAGGCGGTGTTTTGCACTCCACAGAGATTAGCAGCAATAATGCTAACAGATAACAGTCCAGAGGCAGAAAGCACAGAAAGTTATTAGCTTGAAAAATGTCTGGATTTTTTTTTTTGCACTTGTTGAAACAGATACTGTATGACAAAATGCCTTCAATTGCATATGTAACAGACCATAGAGGGGCAAATAAGAGAAGCTGATTGTGGGGAAGAAGATAATCAGGTTTGATCTGTGTTCAGCTTCACTGGGGTCTATAGGTGACATTAGGGGTCTAATAGACCTCTGATGTCTCCTTAAAGGGGGCCTGTCGTTTCTTCTGTGCTAACACTATTAGCCCCTTATGTGATAGCAATAAAGTTAACGGTCAATTAAAGTCAATTAAAAAAAATGTATAGCCCCCCTGCCCCTACATACATGCACATACAAACGTAAACACGTGCGGTTGAAAACGACCATTGTGGTGCACATATTAAGTATCTTTACACATGCTTGAGTGAGAGCAGTAATTCTAAGGCCACCATTCATGGTTCAATAATAGGGAAAATGTGGAAAGGGGACACCCAATGACCAATAGGTCGGGTCTGTTACTGGAGTACCAACTCAACCAAGCTTGGGAGGAGTTCACCATTATAGGACCAAAATATTCAAGAGCAAAGAAAAAAAGGGAAGCAGAGAAGGATCCCTCAAAAGGAATGGGAGCAGTCTGCTGAATACTCCTTAGATATGCTTTATTCAAAAACACAGAAGCTCTAACAAGCAGGGCCCTCTGATTTCTACTGTATTTAAGTGTATTATATTTGTACTGTCTACCCTCAGGTTGTAAAGCACTGCGTAAACTGTTGGCGCTATATAAATTCTGTATAATAATAATAATAGTAATAATACAAAACAACCAAAGGACATTTACAATAGGTTATTGCAACATATTAAAAAAGACAACGTTATCCGTTAAAAGGCGTACACCCGGGATCCCATCCATGCTCATCCATTCACAGTTCACAAAGTGTATATCACAAATAGCGTAAACTATTTGATGGGTCTTAGGGGGTCCTGGGAAAGCCGTGAGGCACTTGCAAACAAGGCGCTGTTGTGCCTTGCTTAGGAACATCTCAGGCCCGCTAATCAGCCCAAATACAGGGAATACTATCCTCAGTCCATCAAGTATAGATATACGATGTAACATTGGTGAGGCAGCAAAGTTTGGAGAGCATAACATATGTAATCTCCACCAATGCTTGTTTGGCTACTGGTGTAGCAAATCAGGATGATGAAGCAGCATGCACTGGGATAGACACCGATCTGCGTGAGATAATATGTGTGGTGAAGCAGGAGGTGTGAGTGGTGGTCAAATAGACTAGACAGACTCAAAAATAACATCCAGGGAGAGTGGGTTGACCTGAGTTATACATGAAGAGCCATTGCATATACGGTGGTCTATGTCCCCACTGCTGGCTGAGTAGCCTGTAAAGGTACAAGTGACTCTAAAGGCCCGTACACACGGTCCGATGGTTGGTCAACAACGGTCGTCCAACAGCCTGTTGGCCGATAATCCGATCGTGTGTATACGCACAATTCTACAGCCGATTTCCAAGACTAGAAAACTTGTGTTGGCCAACAAAGAGTTGACTGATTATTGGCTTGTGTGTACAGAAGTTGACCAACAAAAAGTTGGAAGTGCAAACACGCACGCTCGGAATCCAGGAAGGGTTCGGCCGTGTAACCTGTGTTCCTAATTCACAAATCACATTCACCTGAACTTCCTCATTATACGCTCAGAAGAGGTCACTACGTTCGGCTTTGTTGGCCGATTACTTGACTCACGTCAGTACGCGAGACCAAACCGCTGTCGCCCAATTTGGACAAAAGTTGAACGCTCGGTTGACCAACCATCGGCTGCTCAACACTTAAGGAAGTCAATTCATCCCCAGCAGGGGAGCAGGACTCATGGTTTGCCGGCAAGGTAATCTTCCTTCTAGTATAGGGTCAGTTCACGGATGTCCTTGGTACTGTAGCCACTTCACCTCACTGCAGCTGCTCGGCTGCTGGCAGGTACACAGTGCGACGGCTGGCTGCTCACTTGTTGATATTGAAAAATTGAAAAAAACGGCCCTGAAACATGTAGGGGAGGTATACTAGAAAATGGAAATAAAATAGAGGTTTTTTTGGTGTAGTGTAAAGACGTAAACCAGGGTTCTGTGAAAGCCTAGGGTTTCTCCAGAGGTTGCTAGGGGTTACTTGAGCAATGAGCAATTTCTGCCTCTCAGATAAGTTGTCACTGACACCATAGTTTTTTAGCTATCTGTAAAGTGGTAATTCTTCCCAATGACCACAAGTGTAAGGAACATTCTTCCCACTGACCATCACATTAATGCAGTGTTTCTCAACCAACAACGATGCTTTGCAGGTGCCCTACGTCTTCCTTATCAACCAATGATATCATTGTTTGTTAGGATGCCAACAGCTAAAAGGTTGTAATGGTGTACGTATGAAAACCTGTGCTTTGTGTAACTAAAAGGCAGGCTTGTATACAGTCTTTGAGCAATTTCTAGGCATTTTGCCAAGGCACCCTTGAAGAAACCTAAAGGCACCCCAGGGTGTCTGGGCATCCCGGTTAAAAAAAGGCACCCCAGGGTGTCTGGGCATCCCAGTTAAAAAAAGGTGACACTTTTAGAGAGTCCCCAGAGCTACCACTGGTGGCGTAGCAAGTGCCTAACGACGGTTCAGTCTTTATTGTCCTCTCAAGGCATCGTCACCTTTCAGTACCTCAAGGACACATATGACATTCCAGATTCTGGGAAATTCCACTATCTCCAAATCCATCATTTTTTGGAATCCCTGACAAAAAAACATGACTGGTCCATGACCACAACGGCATTTGAAACCAGATGTCGGACGTCCGCCATAACCCAAGGCCTCATCTCTATTAAACTCTTCCACGCTAAACAACTGTAAGTTGCATACTCCATCTTATTGCTCTAACTGGGAATGGGATCTTGGTACCACGCAAAACCTCTGAAACTTGGAAAAAAAATCTGGGAGGCATTTTTCCATTTCTCCCATAATGTAACAACTTTAGAAAACGCCTTCAAAGTCTTGTCTTGGTGGTACTTTACTGTGGGTAGAAGTGCTAAATGCCCCCCTACTTACACTTTAGGGGATGCTCAGACCTAGGAAACATGAAGCGTAAATGGTGGACATGCCCTAAACTCGAATGACTGTGGACCAGGGTCTCTAACATGGTGAATTCGGTGTTACATATAAATTTAGGAAAAGACCCTTGGGAGGTGCTCCTACACAAACCGATAGAAGGCGCTACCACCCTTGTGACCCATATATCCTAGGCCACGAAACAGATGATTGCAAAAGCGTGGAAGACGTTGATTCTCAACTTTGCCGAAAAGTGAAAAGTTGGGTGCACTGTACCCTGATAAATGAGAAATTGACGGGCGATACTAATCGACACACATTCTAAATACTTACGTACCTGGCAGCAATAGCAAGATTACTTCCCATCAACGCAACTGCCTACGCGTTTCCTGGAACTTTAATCAAATACGACGTGTTAATATACCTATAGTGTGCCTACAGGATAGAGATGGCCTCCTCCCTCCTTTTTTTTCTCTCTCTCTTCTCCCCTTCTTCTTTTCCCTTTTCTCTTACCTTTCCATCAGTACTGTCTTTTTGCCCATGAGTAAGAGCGGTACCTCTTTTTGGTCCCATGGACGACTGTATTGTTCATTCTAGCTCCAGGGCCCCCAGTTGAAGGGCCCTTTTTGGAAACAAAGTGCATCGCAATTCCAGGCAGGGCTCTGATAATTGATCATCTAACAATTGAATGTTGCTTGGACAAATTATCTTTAGTTTCTACTCCTTTTGAACTTGTTCACGTTTTCGCATAGTATTTTTTGGAATTGTCTACTTTTCTAATAAAATTCAAGTGAAAGAAAAATGTGGCACTAATGTATTGTTCAAGGGTTCCTTTGCATTAAACAGGTTGAGAAAGGCTACGTAAAGAAATACAGTGCCTTGAAAAAGTATTCATACCCCTTGAAATTCCCCACATTTTGTCATGTTACATCCAAAAACGTAAATGTATTTTATTGGGGTTTTATGTGATAGACCGACACAAAGTGGCTCATAATTGTGAGGTGGAAGGAAAATGATAAGTGGCTTTCAACATTTTTTACAAATAAATATCTGAAAAGTGGGCATTTGTATTCAGCCCCCTTTACTCTGACATCTCTAACTAAAATCTAGTGGAACCAATTGCCTTTAGACGTCTCCTAATTAGTAAATAGAGTCCACCTGTGTGTAATGTAATCTCAGTATAAATATAGCTGTTCTGTGAAGCCCTCAGAGGTTTGTTAGAGAACCTTAGTAAACAAACAGCATCATGAAGGCCAAGAAACACACCAGACAGGTCAGGGATAAAGTTGTGGGGAAGTATAAAGCAGAATTAGGTTATAAAAAAATATCCCAAGCTTTGAACATCTCACGGAGCTCAGTTCAATCCATCATCCAAAAATGGAAAAAGTATGGCGCAACTGTAAACCTACCAAGACATGGCCGCCCACCTAAACTGACCGGCCGGGCAAGGAGAGCATTCATCAGAGAAGCAGCCAAGAGGTCCATGGTAACTCTGGAGGAGCTGCAGAGATCCACAGCTCAGGTGGGAGAATCTGTCCACAGGACAACTATTAGTCGTGCTCTCCACAAATCTGCCCTTTAGGGAAGAGTGGCAAGAAGAAAGCCATTGGTGAAAGAAAGCCATAAGAAGTCCCATTTGCAGTTTGCAAGAAGCCATGTGGGGGACACAGTAAACATGTGGAAGAAGGGGTTCTGGTCAGATGAGACCAAAAGTGAACTTTTTGGCCTAAAAGCAAAACGCTATGTGTGGGGAAAACTAACACTGCACATCACCCTGAACACACCATCCCCACCGTGAAACACGGTGGTGGCAGCATCATGGTGTGGGGATGCTTTTCTTCAGCAGGGACAGGGAAGCTGGTCAGAGTTGATGGGAAGATGGAAGGAGCCAAATACAGGGCAATCCTAGAAGAAAACCTGGTAGAGTCTGCAAAAGACTTGAGACCGGGGCAGAGGTTCACCTTCCAGCAGGACAACGGCCCTAAACATCCAGCCAGAGCTACAATGGAATGGTTTAGATCAAAACATATTCATGTGTTAGAATGGCGCAGTCACAGTCCAGACCTAAATCACATTGAGAATCTGTGGCAAGACTTGGAAATTGCTGATCACAGACGCTCTCCATCCAATCTGAAAGAGCTTGGGATATTTTGCAAAGAAGAAAGAGCAAAAATGTCCTCTCTAGATGGGCAAAGCTGGTAGAGACTTCCCCAAAAAGACTTGCAGTTATAATTGCAGAGAAAGGCGGTTCTACAAAGTATTGACTCCGGGAGGCGCCATACAAATGCCCCCCACACTTTTCTCACAGATTTATTTGTAAAAAATGTTGAAAACCATTTCTCATTTTCCTTCCACTTCACATTTATGTGCCACTTTGTGTCGGTCTATCACATAAAATCCCAATAAAATGCATTTATGTTTTTGGTTGTAACATGACAAAACGTGGGGAATTTCAAGGGGTATGAATACTTTTATAAGGCCAAGAAGAAGAAAGTGGCTGCACACCACACCGAGATGATTATTGCTGAATGTTCTTTATTCAAGTCAATGTGCCAGAAAAAGATCACAGGATCTTTTTTCCGGCATGTTGACTCCAATAAAGAATATTCAGCAATAATCATCTTGGTGTGGTGTGCAGCCACTTTCTTCTTCTTGGGATTACTATTGACGGTGGTGAGCCGAGGCTAGCACCGGCCCCGAGTGGTGGACTTATTATGGTCTGGGCGGTGTCCACACTTTCCTTTGGACTTTTTTAAGGCACTGTAGTCATTTTGGATATGTAGTTGTCTACTTTTCTTATCATTTCTAATAAAGTTCAAGTGAAAGAAAAAGGTGGCACTAATGTATCATGAGTTGTAGCTATATAGTCATTTATAGCAGAGTGTGATAGCTGACCCCGAGAGAAGTGTTGTGCAGGAGGAAGAGAGAGGGATAGTCTGCAGGCAAGTAGTGTGCAGGAGGAAGAAAGGAATGTATATACCGGAGGGTATATAGCAGTGGTGTATTTAGGTTTTGTGCTGCCCTAGGCCTAACTAAACTCATGCACCCCCTAATTTAAATATGGACCACCCCTTCTGGTCAAGGCCACACCCCTTCCTGTTTAAGACCCGCCCTGAAATTTTCCAGTGGGGAAAGGGCCTTGGGGGTGGGCAATGGATCCCTTAAGAGATTTCCTCACATTTCCTGTTTGGCTATGGGGCAGCACAACAACTCATTGGTCCCTTGGGATCCCCGGGTCCCCTACACTTGTATGGGCTGTCCCCCCTGATGGCAGCCCTGCCGGTGCTTTATGGGGGTACCACACTGGTTTGTCTCCTGGCCCCGCCCACCCCATAAGACTGGTGCTACACTAAAAGTGTAGTGCAAGCCGACGGGGACTCTGTTGGTGCTGCCCCCCCTGCAAAGTGCCGCCCTAGGCCTGGGCATTGTTGGCCTAGGCCAAGATACAGCGTTGGTATATAGTTGTCCCATTAAAGAACTGTTCAAATTCTACTGGGCATCCCATATTTCCCACACCCCATCCAAGTTCTATCCCTCAATAAAAATACAAAACAAAGCTACAGACTGTTCATTGTCTTGGAGTGTCTGGTAGGTGGATGCTGGGCTGGGCAGGGTGGCAAGTAGACCACAATTCCCAGTAGCCCTTATGGCCCTTACCGCTACATAACCCTTCCTTACTCTATCCAAAAAAAGCTTACCAGCCAGCCGAGCTGTCCTGACTAACATTTCTCGTTAAAAACGGGTTTCGTTTGCAAATAAGCAGCAGAGGCTATGTCACAGCACCCCAGTAATATCTGCAGTCCTAACTCTATAAACGTTAAGAGCCTAACAACATAACAGGGGGAACATGACCTTGCTGGGGGATGCACATCATCGGTTTCTAGGTCGCTTGCTGTCCGGATCATCACCATGCAGCGGGGGGAACCTGACCCTAGCTGCGGGCTAGACCCAATCCTGCAGGGGGCCAAATTTGACCCACCGTGTCATGAAAACCCTGTGAACTCACTTCTGAGCGATCCCGTGCGTTTGCACGCGCTCCCAAGCGTTCACGCACCCGTGCCGGAAACGGCGCTAAACGGCTTCATTTAAGCCCAGCAAGCCCTCTAGCTGGTGCTGTCTGTTCTACAGCGTTCCGGTGACCCCGTGCCTTGCTTTGAGGGACTTTTCCTGTATCTGTGACCCCAGCTTTCCTTGGACCCCACTGAATTCTGCCTGCCCCGACTCCCGGCCTGTCTACGACTATTCTCTTGCCTGATCCTCCTGTACCTCGCTGCCCGCACGTTGCCGACCCTGCCTGTACCTGACCACCCGCCTGCCTGCTCCTTTTGCACCTCCTAGCCAGCAAGCTGCCAACCCGGACTGTACGACTATTCTTCTGCTCAGCACGAGCTCTAGTGGACCTTCACGCACCATCAAGTGACCCAGTCCAGCCCTCGTGCTCCCCTGTGCTCCTGAACTCCCTGTCTACACTATTAGGGATTTTTGAACCAGGGCCGCAAGAGAGGTAACCCCTGCAGAAGTCAGACTCGTCCGCCAGGTACGTGACACACCGGCTGTGGTTTGGAGGTCCCTACACTAGAGAGAAAGCATATGGAAAGAGACTGCATGGGGGTATTGAATAAAGCAGGGAACTCCAGCAAGGAGGTATGGCCATCATATATATATAGTCATTTTTAGCACAGGGTTCCCTGAGACCAAAAAATTATTTCAAGGGTTCCTCCATGTTAAAAAGGTTGAGAAAGGCGAAAGCAAAGAAATATAACCGCACCCAACGCCCTATTCTTCCTTTTACCGCTAGCGTGGCTTTTGTAGTGCCAGTCCTATTGTTCACCGATGTTCTCTACAACTACAGACTAGCACTCCATAATAATCCACATTTCATGCTCTTGTTGGAGGATTGTCATGGTGATTTGCGTTCGTTGTAATCAAATTGATGTTTTTCCTTGGAATGTATTTACTATATCGGTAATGGGAAGCGTGACAATCTCCCTGATCAAATGGAGGGGTAATTGTGTGTGTAAGGGGGGGGATATTATACAAGAGAGAGAGAAAAAAAAAAACAAGCCTGGAACTAATTGCCGGAGATTTGGATCTGATTGGAGTCAGCGTTCCTTGCACCTCGAATCTGGGGACGTTCTGATACGCTCCATCTGGGATGACAGGGAGAGGAGGATTCTGCTGGTAAACAAATTAATCTTTGGAAAGGTCACCATTTGTTGTAAGTTTTTATCCAGTGCTTGTCATGTGGAATAGAAGACTGGCTGTCATTTCGCTATGCAGGGGTGCACGGTGAGCCTGCGACACTGCTTCTCCACCGCGCACAAATCCCTGGAAACAGCTCAGTGCCTGCTTGCAATGCCATGGACGGCTGCGTTACATCTGTCTCTGGACAGGAAGCGAGGGCCACCGCTGAATTCCAATAAGATGGGCCCACGCTTTTCTGCCTGGCCTTCTGCCCACGTGCAAAGCGTCAGGCATATTGAGCCAGCTCATATCTTTCCTGCCTCCAACCTCCCCCCTATCCTACCATCCTCCCCTCGCTCCTTTCTGCTCCGCTGCTGTCACCCGCCTTGTGAAACAGATGTGGCGTTTGCAAAAGTTCTGCATGCATTCCCTCTGCCGCACCTGCCGCTTCCAGCTCTGCCGAGGTCCAGGAGCCAGAAATTCTTTGGGCGCTGCAAGCAGCGGCGACACGTCTTGTGATATTTCTGACGAGGAGAATACAACTTGGATGAAGTCTACCAGAGTTCAGTACTTGCTGAAGGCGATAGTTAACCCAAATACAAATATTTAAAGAAGAATTCCACCAGAATTGGACCAATGTAACTATGTACGGTACATACCAGGGGTAGGCAACCTTGGAGCGGCAGAGATCTACCTGAACAATATGAAAGAGATCAAAGATCACCGGCTCCAGCGTCCTTATTTTAATTTTTTTTAAAGAAAGTAACTAGCAAGGCCTAACTAAATAGTAAGAAAAACTTAGAAAAATATAAAAGAACAAATGTCACTGTAAAAATATAATGTTACACTACCTTAACCACTTCCTGCCCGGCCTATGGTAGAATGATGGCCGGGCGGGGTTTCATTGTTCTGAGTGAACGTCAAATGACGTCCTTCAGAACAAGCCGCTATGGGTGAGTAATGTGGCGATCGGTGGTGCGGTGTGTGGTGAGCCTATGACATAGGCTCTTTACCATGTGATCAGCTTTGTGCAATCACAGCTGATCACAGTGTATATAGGAAGTGCTGGTTATTGGCATTCCTCTCCTCTGACAGCGCGTGAGGAGAGGAGAGCCTATAAGTGCAATGATTATCAGTGCCGCCAATTAGTGCCCATCAGTGTCGCCTATCAGTGCACATCAGTGCCGCCTATCAGTGTCCATCAGTGTTGCATATGAATGCCCATCAGTGCTGCATATCAGTGCCCATCAGTGCTACATAGTAGTGCCTCCTCATCAGTGCCCATCAGTGTCGCCTATCAGTGCACATCAATGCCGCCTATCAGTGTCCATCAGTGCTGCATATCAGTGCCCATCAGTGCTGCATATCAGTGCGCATCAGTGCTACATAGTAGTGCCTCTTCATGAGTACCCATCAGTACCACCTCATCAGTGCCCATCAGTTCTGCCTCATCAGTGCCCATCAGTCCCACTCATCAGTGCCGCAAAATGCTCTGTCTTTTTTTGTTTGTTTAGCAAAGGATAAAACCAGTGGTAATTAAATACCACCAAATGAAAGCTCTATCTGTCTCACAAATATGATAAAAATGTTGTTTGGGTAGACTGTTGAATGACTGCGAAATTGTCATTCAACAAGCGACAGCGCTGAAAATTGGCCTGGGCAGGAAGAGGGTGAAAGTGCCTGGTGTTTAAGAGGTTAAAGTATAACTAAATGCAAACTTTTTTTTTTGATTTGGATGGTGTGGGGAGGGATCAGAGTGAGGTTTTTATTGTGTCCCCGGAAATTCACCCTCTCTATTTTTCCTGTTTACCATTATCAGTGAACATGAAAGTAAAAGAAAATCCCACATTGTGGGCTGCCCCTAGAAAAGTAATAGAGGGGAAATCTTCCAATGGGGACACTAGTTCTGGTGACCTGGGGGCTACCAAGAAATTTCCTTAATTTTCAGGGATTTCCGCTCACTTCCTGTTTGGCTATGAGACAGACTTAGGTAGGTGCTAGAGTAAGGGTTTGAGTGTAGGCAAATTTGGGCAGGCCTGGCTTACAGCCAGGCCTGTTTGTTTTTGTTTGATCTGGGCTGGGAGTGGTTCAGGGTAGCAGCTGGTGACTCACAGGCAGTGTCACTGAGACCTCCTTTTTTCCTTCTAGAAGATGCTAGCAGGAGAAGTCGGAGGAGAGGTGTAGCCATCTGGAGTGTTCTAAGGGGCCCTAACCAATCCCCAGCCTGGATTGGCAGGGGGCAGGCCTCCTTAAATACCTGGGGTCAGTCCAGTTGGGGAGGAGTTATCGGGTGGAAGAACTGGAGATGGAGTACTAGGCTGTCGGGGCCTTAGAGGGAGCTCCCCAGTTTGGGTGGAGTGACCTTGGGCCTGAGGCTCGGGTGCAGGATGGAGCCCTTCAAGAACTCACAAAGGATCCAGAGAGGAGGCACAGGAGGAGCAAGACAGGACAACGGGAGCTAGTACTGCCGGGCAAGTCTTCAGGAGGGAGCCACTGGTTGCAGCCAGGAGGGCTGGTGAGTGACACGTGCAGTCGGGAGGACTGGGGAGGCACTCCTGAGAGGACTGCGAGGATGCAGTCTGGGATGAGTGCAGAGCCAGTGGAGCGGATTGCAGTGTCATGGGCAGTGGAGTCGAGCGGCTGCAGCCAAGAGGGCTGGCAAGGCCTGAAAAGGGATGACTGGGATTAGTAGACTGTCTGTGGGACAGCTAGCATGGAACTTTTCTCTACACTTAAAGAGGGCCCGTGGTCCCTGCCCGCAAAAGGCAGTTCTTGAACCCAGTGTCCGGCCTAACCACGTGTGCTAGCTGTTGTGCAGGAGGAAGAGAGAGGAATAGTCTGCAAGCAAGTAGTGTGCAGGAGGAAGAAAGGAGTGTATATACCGGAGGATATAGAGTTGTCCCATTAAAGAACTGTTCAAATTCTACTGGGCATCCCATATTTCTTACACCCCATCCAAGTTCTATCCCTCAATAAAAATACAAAACAAAGCTACAGACTGTTCATTGTCTTGGAGTGTCTGGTAGGTGGATGCTGGGCTGGGCAGGGTGGCAAGTGGACCACAATTTCCAGTAGCCCTTACAGCCCTTACTGCTACATAACCCTTCCTTACTCTATCCAAAAAAAAAAAAAAAGTCTTGCCCATAGTTCTAGTTTAAAAGTGGAACAACAACAATTAAAAATTCCCAGCTCAACTTACCAGGCAGCCGAACTGTCCTCTCTAACAGTTCACGTTAAAAACGGGTTTCGTTTGCAAATAAGCATCAGAGGCTAAGTCACAGCACCCCAGTAATACCTGCAGTCCTAACTCTATAAACGTCAAAAGCCTAACAACATAACAGGGGGAACCTGACCTTGCTGGGGGATGCACATCATCGGTTTCTAGGTTGCTTGCTGTCTGGATCATCACCATGCAGCGGGGGGAACCTGACCCTAGCTGTGGGCTAGATGCAATCCTGCAGGGGCCAAATTTGACCCACCGGCTGTGGTTTGGAGGTCCCTACACTAGAGAGAAAGCATATGGAAAGAGACTGCATGGGGGTATTGAATAAAGCTGGGAACTCCATCAGAGTCCCCAAGAAGACATTAGCACAACAATCAGTACAGTTTTTCCCCCAATATAGATATATCCTCCACAAGTACTACTCCCCCCAGTACAGATCCCCCCTTCAGTAGTACAGCTCCCTCTGAATACAGGTCTCCCCACTACTACAGCTTGCCCCAGGTCAGGTCCACCACTAGTACAGATCTCCCGAGTACAGTTTCCCTCCAGTCCAAGGGGGGCGACGTACCACTACTAGGTCTGTCGTTCGTTGGATCTT
>BLSH010478444.1:1212684-1237164 GCA_018402905.1 Glandirana rugosa | reverse complement strand
CTGTTACGTACCTGACGGTGGAGTCTGTCTTGTGCAGGGAACAACCGCTCTTGCGCACCCGATTCAAGGACCCCTGGTAGTGTAGACAGAGGCCCGAGAGTGCGGGATGGCACGAGGGCTGGATGGTCACTGGTGGTGATGTGAGGCTCCAGCAGGTCGTGCAAACAGGAGAATGGTCGTACAAGCAGGGTCGGCAACGTGCAGGCAGAAAAGGTACAAAAGGGGTTAGGCAAGCGGATCGTCAAGTTCAGGCAAGGTTCGTTAACGGGCGGGCAGCGGAGGTACAGAGGAGTAGACAAACGGATGGTCATGGATAGCCGGGGTCGATGCAGGTAGCGGACAACAGGTCAAAGCAAGCCGGGTAGACAGGAAACAGGTGAAAACACAGGAACAGGTAGGGAGCTGAGGCTCACAGGTCTGGAACGCTGTAGAACAAGCAGCAACTTGGTGCAGGATGTCCAGGGTTTAAATAGGCACCATTTGGCGCCGTTTCCGGAGCGCGCGAGCGCGCACGGATGCGCGCGCACCACCCGGAAACGGCCAGGAACACTGGCAAAGTCCTTTTTACTGACAGTCCCATCATTGGTGTCAGTGGGAGGAATAGTGTCCCATCATTGGTATCAGTGGGAGGAATAGTGCCTTATCATTGGTGTCAGTGGGAGGAATAGTGCCCCATCATTGGTATCAGTGGGAGGAATAGTGCCCCATCATTGGTATCAGTGGGCGGAATAGTGCCCTTATCATTGGTATCAGTGGGAGGAATAGTGCCCCATCATTGGCATCAGCGGGAGGAATATTGCCCCATCATTGGTATCAGTGGGGAGGAATAGTGTCCCATCATTGGTATCAGTGGGAGGAATAGTGTCCATCATTGGTATCAGTGGGATGAATAGTGTCCCATCATTGGTATCAGTGGGAGGAATAGTGTCCCATCATTGGTATCAGTGGGAGGAATAGTGTCTCATCATTGGTATCAGTGGGAGGAATAGTGTCCATCGTTGGTATCAGTGAGAGAAATAGTGTCCCATCATTGGTGTCAGTGGGAGGAATAGTGTCCCATCATTGTTGTCAGTGGGAGGAATAGTGTCCCATCATTGGTATCAGTGGGAGGAATAGTGCCTCATTATTGGTATCAGTGGGAGAAATAGTTTCCCATCATTGGTATCAGTGGGAGGAATAGTGTCCCATCATTGGTATCAGTGGGAGGAATAGTGTCTCATCATTGGTATCAGTGGGAGGAATAGTGTCCATCGTTGGTATCAGTGAGAGAAATAGTGTCCCATCATTGGTGTCAGTGGGAGGAATAGTGTCCCATCATTGTTGTCAGTGGGAGGAATAGTGTCCCATCATTGGTATCAGTGGGAGGAATAGTGCCTCATTATTGGTATCAGTGGGAGAAATAGTTTCCCATCATTGGTATCAGTGGGAGGAATAGTGACCCATCATTGGTATCAGTGGGAGGAATAGTGTCCCATCATTGGTATCAGTGGGAGGAATAGTGTCCATCATTGGTATCAGTGGGAGGAATAGTGTCCCATCATTGGTGTCAGTGGGAGGAAGAGTGTCCCATCATTGGTATTAATGGGAGGAATAGTGCCCCATCATTGGTGTCAGTGGGAGGAATAGTGTCCCATCATTGGTTGTCACTGGGAGGAATAGTGCCCCATCATTGGTATCAGTGGGTGGAATAGTGTCCCATCATTGGTATTAATGGGAGGAATAGTGCCCCATCATTGGTGTCAGTTGGAGGAATAGTGCCCCATCATTGGTATCAGTGGGAGGAATAGTGCCCCATCGTTTATATCAGTAGAAGGAATTATGCCCCAATGTTGGTGTCAGTGAGAGGAATGGTGCCTCATCGTTGCTGCCATTGAAAGGAATGGTGCCCCAAGGGCCAGATAAACAAAGCCAAAGGGCAGTATTCAACCCGTGGGCAGCAGTTTTGGAGACTACTGCTTTAAAACAATGGCAATGACTCAGTAAGTATGGCAGCTATTTTATCTAAGGGAAATTCCCAACACCTGACCTGTTGTGGGTACTTAAAGACTGAGGTTGGGAAGCACTTTAATAAAACATTCCAATGTCCTTTTTTCTATGTCACAGAAGAAGGATATCACTGACCATTATTTTATAATGGTGGGGACTTTGCATTAATTGGATTAAATGCTGCTTCTTCTAGGTGCCTATGGAGAAGATTGTCAGAGGACCAACCATCAGCCATCTTTCAGTGTTACCGGCCCCGCACCGTATGGACGCCTCTCTGACTCCACCACCGGTGCATGAGAAAGACGTACAAAAAGGTGAGATCTCCCGGTGCAGACACTACAAAGACTATGCTGGAGGATAATGACTTACACCCAACACCTGTTTTCCCCCATGGCCCATGACAGCATAATATATGTTACAGACTATGTATGTCACCACTATGAGGTCAGGGCCTTGTATACTTCCCCTAAGGGGTGATTAATAGTCTTATTATTTTTTTTAAATCGGTTCTATTTTTGGGTTTGACGTTCAGAATGTAATGTTCCTGTTAAAAGAAATGCATCATTGTTTACCAATTCTACACATTTTCTAATATCTGAAACTAGAGATTTTTTTGTCTGTTTCAAATTTTTTTATTGGTTATAGTAAGAGAAAATAACAACAATCAGGCCCAGGGGCGTATCTACCACGGGGCAAACAATGCGTTTGCCTTGGGCAGCATTTTTGAGGGGTGCGGCGCCTGTACCGGGATCATATGCAGCAGCAGGTATCACCCCGGTATATTTTTTTTTAGAACCGGGGCAGCTGGCACTCTTGTGATAGCAATTGGAGCGGCTTACTAGCCACCGGATTGCTATTACAAGCAGTGGGAGGGTATGTAACGTCCCGTTCCCTCACTCTCGCCTCTCATAGCTCTCTCTCTCTCTGGCTCTCCCGTCTCCGAATGCTATGTCTGGCAAAGACAGCCAAGCAAAGCTGGTGTTCTGTCAAAAAAGCCAATTCATCGAGATCTCCAATCACTTTTGGTTACTGTAAAGCAGGGATATGCAATTAGCGGACCTCCAGCTGTTGCAAAACTACAAGTCCCATCATGCCTCTGCCTCTGGGGGTCATGCTTGTGGCTGTCAGAGTCTTGCTATGCCTCATGGGATTTGTAGTTCTGTTGCTGTTTTGACACGACATCGGCAAGCGTCTACACTCCGGTACGCAATATTATGAGTCGACATCGTTAGTCCCCCCAATGATAACCAACAGCATGGCCGCCTCCAAGGCGGCGACAACCTTTTTCCTCCTTAGCCGCTGTTCTGTCAAAACAGCAAACTCTTTGTGTCCACGCTAGCCAGTGTTGTGTCCAAACAGCAACTCATCTAAATCTCCAATTACTGATGCTTTACAGTAACCAGAAGTGACGTGATTGGAGACACCGATGAATTGGCTATTTTGACAGGCATAACCGAAAAGCCGGAAGCGATGACATGACATCACTTCCTGTTTTCTCGGAAACCATCAGCGCCATTTTTAAATATCTAAAGCATTCAAAAACACAGATTTTGGTGTTTTGAATGCTTTTAAGGGCAGAGGAGGGATTTCAGGTTATAGACCCCCTAGATCAGGCATCCTCAAACTACGGCCCTCCAGCTGTTGCGGAACTACACATCCCATGAGGCATTGTAAAACTCTGAGATTAACAGACATGACTAGGCATGATGGGAATTGTAGTTCCTGAACAACTGGAGGGCCATAGTTTGAGGACCCCTGCCCTAGATATCTCTGTAAAGAGTACCTGTCACTGTTTATTACTGTCATCAAGGGATGTTTAGATTACTTGTGGCAGGAAAAACGTGAAAAAAAATTAAAGCAGCAGTGTAAAAAACAAAAAAAAGAAAAGAAATTAATAATTAAAAAAAAACATAAAGTTCCCCTGTCCTCCCATGCTGGCACGCGAAGGCGAACGCGCGCTTTGGTCCGGCACGCATGCAAACAGCAATCGTCCCACACATGGGAGGTATCACCGTGAACGTCACATCATGGGCAGTAATTCTAGCACCAGACCTCCTCTGTACAATCAGGACAAGCCCATACTTAGTCAACTGAGGCCTATATAAAGGAAATAGAGGTGGGCCCTATAAGGATGGGGCTGTTGAGGGGGAGAAAAGGGAGAGGGGATGAGCAACAAAGGCAGAAGACTTTCCACTTGGTGATTCTGTCAGTAAGTCTGTTTTTTTCCCCCCTTTCTTTTAAAGACCAGGCTGTCCAGCAAAAGTGGCAGTTAGAGGGTTGGGACAAACCATTTACCAATGACAGGGGTGCTTACAATTGTCAGCTTTTATTCATTCATAGAAGCTTTTATTCATTCATCTGAAAAGGAAAAAAAAAAAAACATTCTAACCACACCTCCCAACTTTTTGAGACACCTATTAGCAAAAGCATGCATGTATAGGACACACCCCCTGCCACGCCCCTTTATAGGAGAATTATTAACCCACAATTGCTTTTTTTTTTTACCACTACTATTACTTTATATTGGCCTTTGGAGTTTACAGATGCAGCAGTTTAGAAATTGGATGAAAGGTTTAGCACTGGGAAACACTTTTCAAAAGATAAATAGATAAATAAATAAATAGATCTGTATGGATCAGACCAAAATGAGGAGGAAAGAGGGGCAGAGGGACTTTCTTCCAAATCAGAGACAGTCCCTCGAAATTTATTTATTTTTTATTTATTTCAGGTACTTATATAACGCTGTCAAATTACGCAGCGCTTTACATATATATTGTACATTCACATCAGTCCCTACCCTCAAGGAGCTTACAATCTAAGGTCCCTAACTCACACATCCATACATATACTAGGGACAATTTAGATTTGGATCTAATTTACCTACCAGCATGTCTTTGGAGTATGGGAGGAAACCGGAGTACCCGGAGGAAACCCACGCAGGCACAGGGAGAACATGCAAACTCCAGGCGGGTAGTGTCGTGGTTGGGATTCGAACCAGCGACCCTTTTGCTGCCAGGCGAAAGTGCTACCCACTACACCACTGTCTATCTAAATGTGCTGGTCCCTCTAACACTCCCCTCCACCCAGACTGACAGTGCTATGTCTCCATTGCTCCTCCATCCAGAGACATCCTAGTAAAAGGTAGTAAAAATGAAACCTAACCACGGGTGTCCGCAGGTAGGGGCAAGTGGCCCCCCTGGAATCAGGGATCGGCAAGGTGTCTGCTTTTCCCCTGCTCGGTCCGCCAGAGGCAGCAGTGCTGTGACACAGGGGAGAGGCGAGCTGCGGGTTGTCAGAGTGTCTCCCCCCCCCCCACCTTTCTCCTGTCAGAAGTGCAGGAGAAGAGAGAGCGGCTTGCACCAGCTTCCTCTCCCAATTGGCCACAACGGAGGGCCTAGGAGACAAGAGGAGCCACATGCAGCACTATAGACAAGGCTTCACCCCTCTGCAATCGGTTTCTCCCCCGGGAGCCCATAGTATGTCCGGTGTCTGGAGATGCACCCCTCCGTGTCCCGACACCAAGTAAGTCACACAGGAGGCTCTGCCCCCTTGTCACGTACCTGGTGGACGAGTCTGACTTATGCAGAGGGGCACCTCTCTTGTGGCCCTGGTAGTGCAGACAGGGAGTTCAAGAGCACAAGGGGGCATGAGGGTTGGACTGGGTCACTTGGTGGTATGTGAAGGTCCGCTGGAGCTCGTGCTAAGCAGAAGAGTGGTGGTGTAATCCAGGTCGGTAACAGGCTGGCGATGCGGTACAGATGGAATAGGCAGGCGGGTATTCGGGTACAAGCAAGGTAGGCAAAGTGCGGGCAGCAGAGGTACAAAAGGATCAGGCAAAAGAGTAGTCGTAGACAGGCCGGGGGTCAGGGCAGGCAGAAAGCAACAAAGTCCAAGTAAAGCTGGGGGTCACAGGTACAGGAAGGTCTCTCAGAGTAAGCACGGGGGTCACAGATCACAGGAACGCTGTAGAATGGACAGCACTTGCTTCCTGGTGCTGTCAGCTTAAATGGCCGCTATTGGCGCCATTGCCGGCGCATACACACGCGCACGGTCGCGCGCACATGCTACGCACGCCCTCGCATAGGTGAACCAATGGCCCGGCATGGTTCCTTACACCCCTGTACTCAGCTCCTCCCCCAGGAGTCCATAGTGTGCCTGATGCTGTCCCCTGCCCTGTCCCCTCTCTGGAGCCCGACATGGGCAATCTGCCTCATTCTGTCTGTTCCTGTGACTCATCCTACAACTTCCATCCCATTCCAAACCATAGGTGTGCACAGCCTATTACATTAGGGTGTGCACTCCAAACACATAGGCCTTTCTCTGCATGGGACAGTGAATGAATGGGAAGTGCTCTGTGCTGAGAGGCTTCCTGTTCATTCACAAACGGAAGCATAGTAAACAGATTTTCTTTTCTGTAGCTATGGGTTGCAGTAAATAAAATCACTTGATTCCTCCATCAACACATCTAGTGTTTATGGGGGAATCAATCCCATAGAGCTATTGTGTTCTGCCGAAGAGGGGGAATGCTGGGAGCCATCCCAGCTGGGAGAACCCAGTGATTATTGCTAGCGGCTACAGCCTCTGGCAATAATTGCACGTAAAAATCCGGCATGATGGCTATACCCAAGTTGATCGATGGATCGATTTGGGTGCAATCAGCCTGCCCATAGATGGTTTGAATCTTGGGCGGTCCCAGCTGAACCAGCTGAGATTCAAACCATCTATGGCCAGCTTAATAGTGCAGAGGCTGCCCACCACCACAAGCACCAGTCCATACACCATACACTCCGGCTGAATCAGTCTAGGGATTGTCTTTTAAGATTTGTTGCTGGTAGAAACTTTAACGGCAGAGGGTGCTAGGGCATGGGATACTTCAAACCGCTCAGCACTTACACATTCAAGGGCAATCTTCTTCTAGAGCAGTGGTCTCCAAACTGCGGCCCTGGGGCTGAATGTGGCCCTTTGCTTGGCTTTATCCGGCCCTTGAGGCATAATTCCTGTCATGGACACCGACAATGGGGCATAATTCCTGCTGCTGACACCAACAATGGGGCACTATTCCTTCCCTTGACACCAACAATGGGGCATAATTCCTTCCACTGACAACAAAAATGGAGCAATATTCCTCCCACAGAAATTAGCTATTTCTCCCCTAATACTAAAGATGGGGCATTGTTTACTCCCATTGGGCTCAGTCTGGCCCCCGTAAAGCCTGAAGGACAGTATACTGGCCCTTTCTTTAGGAAGTTTGGAGAGCCTTGTTCTAGAGCAATAGTGAGTGTTGAAGGGTCTTAGGCCTCACAGCTGAAGACTATGGGGCAAGTCTTTTGGCATCTGGTAACCTTGTGCTGATGCACAGCTGCCAATACCCAGTGCAGCTTCCAGAACACAGCACGGTCACAGAGATCAGTTCAGGGTCTATACTCACAAGTCGCCAGGACAGATGCCACCTTCCAGCTTTCTCCAGACATGGTCCAGTGAGTGAGACGGCACCTCTCCAGACCAGGTCTCTTGTGGTGTGGTTCTGCAATCAACTCCAAGCAAAGTCTATTCAGGCCCTCAGCCTGAGGCCTCAAGAGCTACTTGTACAATCCATGGGCAGCCAGAGGTCAACAGTCCCTCTTGTTCTGGAACCCTCCTGAAGAGATGGAACCCTGCTCTCTAGTGTCTCAGACTATTTATCTTCATTCTAGACCCCTTTTTGGACACTCCACTTCAGGGATTGGCAAGTTGTTTGAATTTCCCGACCAAAGTTCTGGAAGCCTTTTCCAGAGGCAGGGGAAAGCAATCAAACTCCCAGCCCATTAAAAACCCCTGAGCAGACCAGGCCAAACAATTACTGTTCCCTTGATTACAGGAGCTAAATTACATTAACCTACCTTCCTACACTAGGAGAATGCTACACTTCATTACAGGTATGTTATGTCTACTACAGTAATTTGTAGCCTCTCCAGCAGGGTCTGTGATCAGGGCTAGTTCAAGTATTTTTGACACCCTAGGCGAAACATCATTTTGCCGCCCCCTATTGACTCCACCCCCTTTCCCAGGCCATCCTGATCAGTGCCAATCAAATGCAGCCTGATCAGCGCCAATCAAATGCAGCCTGATGAGTGCCAATCAAATGCAGCCTCACCAGTACCCAGCAAATACAGCTTCACCAGTGCCAAACAATCCAGCCTCACCTGTGCCCATCAAATACAGCTTCACATGTGCCCATCAAATACAGCTTCACCTGTGCCCATCAAATACAGCTTCACCAGCGCCAATCAATACAGCCTCACCTGTGTCCATCAAATACAGCTTCACCTGTGCCCATCAAATACAGCTTCACCTGTGCCCATCAAATACAGCTTCACCTGTACCCATCAAATACAGCTTCACATGTGCCCATCAAATACAGCTTCACCTGTGCCCATCAAATACAGCTTCACCAGTGCCAATCAATACAGCCTCACCTGTGCCCATCAAATACAGCCTCACCTGTGCCCATCAAATACAGCCTCACCTGTGCCCATCAAATACAGCTTCACCTGTGCCCATCAAATACAGCTTCACTCGTGCCCATCAAATACAGCTTCACCTGTGCCCATCAAATACAGCCTCACGGGAGATGGGGGCAGAGGGAGGGTATTTTGTAGATCAGTCACTATTTCTATATACATTTGCAAATGGCATGTGATAATACAATCTCATTAGCTCAGTCAGACAGTGTCAGTTTTTACATGAATAAATGCAGAGCAGCCAGTGACAGATCAGCAGTGCGCCCTAGGCAGCCGCCTACTCTGCCTAGCGGTAGAGCCGGCCCCGTCTGTGATGACACGAGCCGGCTGGCGGAAGGAGAACTCATGGAAGTCTGCAGCTGCATCTCAGAATAAACCAGAGAAGGCATCTGAAGGGTGGTCTGAGGGAATAGCACAGTCACAGAGCAGGCCAAGACCATGAACATGTGGGCAGTGGAGCACCAAATCTTAGGATCAGAGTCAAAGACAAAGCTGAGGTCAGAAACTGGATAGGCAGATGACCAAGCAGTTTTCTATATATATTTTTTAATACTCTTTATAAAGAGTCCAAGAAGATTTGCAGAGCAGGATCCAAAGGCAGGTCAGGGGCAAGGGCACTTGCTAAAGACAGTCAGTCAGGCTGTCCCTCAAAGTGGAACTAAACTCTCTCAATCAACATGAACTATTGTTACTCCTTGTGCTGCTAGCATTAGTAAATAGATAGGAAGGTATATTGTATTTATTTGTCTTAAACTTTTTTTTATACATCTCTTCAGTGTCTTCCTGGTTTCTTGCCTAGGCCAAAATGATGTCAATCATCCCAGAAGTCTTTATGGGAGGAGGGGCTTTCTCAGTTAAGCACACCCTCCTGCCTACATGCCTGAGATAAGGGCAGATGGATTTCAGGAAGTCAATGCTATATGGCCACGGCTGGAAATGTTGGGGGGGGGGGGGGGTAAATGTCTTTCAAAGTGATTTCTCAACAAAATAAAAAATAGAGACATAAATGGACGGGGGGTTTGCTTGAGTATTACAAATAAAATACATTTTGTTTTCAGTTTGTGGTGCTCAGATACAGTTTAGTTCCACTTTAACCACTTAAAGATCGCCTACCACAAATATACTGTGGCAGGGCGGCTCTATTGCGTGAAATCACGTACCTGTACGTCATTTCGTGCAATAGAGACTGTGGGCCCATTGGACAGAGTGGGAGCCAATCTGCCTTATGTAAACAAGGCAGGTCGCCGTTCTGACAAGGGAGGACACAGAGATCTTCTGTAAGCAGGAACAGGAACACGGATCTCTGTGTTCCTCCATTTAGTCCATCCCCCACACAGTTAGAAAGCACCTCCTAGGGACACACTTTACCCTTTGATCACCCCTGATGTTAACCCCTTCCCTGCCAGTGTCATTAGTACAGTGACAATGCATATTTTTATCACTGATCACTGTATTAGTGTCACTGGTCCCCAAAAAAGTGTCAAAAGTGGCACTTTCACACTGGGGGCGGTGGGGCGTTAGCAGTAAATCCCCGCTAGTCACAGTAGGGATTTACCACTGTTAGAGCGGCAGGAGTGGTGCGCTTTTAACCCCCCACAAGGGGTTAAAACGGGGTCAAAAGTGTCCGCTCTCCGCGCTTCCGAGGCGGTGTGCAGCCGCTTCGGAAGTGCTACCCCATTGTTTTCAATGGCAGGGGCGGTAGAGGAGGGATATATTACAGCTCACCGCACTGCTCCAAAGATGCTGCTTGCAGGACTTTTTATAGCGTCCTGCAAGCGCACCGCCCCATTGTGAAAGCACTCAGGGCTCTCACATTGGGGTGGATGGGAAGTGACTTTTGAGGCGCTTTACTGGCGCTATGTTAAGCTAAATAGCGCCTGTAAAGTGCCTCAGTGTGAAAGGGGTCTTAGTGTCCAATTTGTCCGCTGCAATATCGCAGTCCCACTAAAAATCGCTGATCATTACTAGTATAAAAAATAAATAAATAAAAATGCCATAAAAAGATCCCATAGTTTGTAGACGCTATAACCTTTGCACAAACCATTCAATATACACTTATTGGGATTTTTTTTTTTTTTTACCAAAAACATGCAGCAGAATACATATTGACCTAAACTGATGAAGAAATTGGATTTTTTTTACATTTTTTTTTTAAATTGGATTAATTATAGCAGAAAAATTGTCGCTTTTTTTTGTTTATAGGGCAAAAAATAAAAACCGCAGAGGTGATCAAATACCAGCAAAATAAAGCTTTATTTGTGGGGAAAAAAGACATAAATTGTATTTGGGTACATCGCCGCACGACCGCGCAATTGTCAGTTAAAGTAACGCAGTGCCGTATTGCAAAAATGGTTATTAACCACTTACCAACCGGAAGGTTTTCCAGCTTTAGGACCAGAGCACTTTTTGCGATTTGGCACTGCGTCACTTTAACTGACAATTGCGCGGTCGTGCGACGTTACACCCAAACAAAATTTGCATTCTTTTTTTCCCACAAATAGAGCTTTCTTTTGGTGGTATTTGTTTCCCTCTGCGTCATTTCTGATCGCCGCTATAAATAAAAGAAGAGCAACCATTTTGCAAAAAAAACCCAAATTTCTTACTTTTTGCTAAAATTCAAATCCAAAAAAATATATAAAAAAAACATTATTTTTCACCGGTTTTGGCCGATTTATATTCTTCCTCATATTTGTGATAAAAAAAAATCACAATTGGCGTTTATTGATTGGTTTGCGCAAAAATTTTACGGATGATGAGAATTTCTGGGGTTTTTATTTTTTTTTTTTTATTTTTTACTAGTAATGGCGGCGATCTGCGATTTTTAGCAGTACTGCGATATTGCAGCGGACATGTCAGACCATTTTTGACACTTTTTTGGGATCAATGACATTTATTCAGCGATTAGAAATTTAAATGTCCACTGATTACTGTATAAATGTCATTGGCAGTGAAGGGGTTAACCTGGGGGGGAGAGCTAGGGGTTAACTGTGTTCCCTGGGTGTTTTCTTACTGTGGGGGGTTGGGCTACAATGGGCATGAGAGATCTAACTGATCCCAGTGACAGGGATCAGTAGATCTCCCATGCCTGCACTGTCAGAATGGGGAACCGCCGTGTTTACATCGGCGGTTCCCCGTTCTTTGCCTGTGGCTGCTCATCGCGGCTCACCAGTGGACATCGGGTCCGCCCAAGCCGCGGGCACACTCCTCAGGAGTGCGGCGGGCGCGTGCGCTCCCCCTAGCGGCCGTTCGCAGATCGCTGTCTTTTTACGGCGATTCGCGCACAGCAACCACACTGCCGCCGTGAAAACACGACAGGCGGTCGGGAAGTGGTTAAGGGGGAAAAACTGAAAAGGCTGAAGTGGTAAATAAGCATTTGGTGCTACTGCTGACACTGGATATGCCCATGCTACACAGTGCACAGGTGCATGATTGTGCCCACTCCTCCGCGCAGGCACAGACCTACCCACAACACTGTGTGCAGAGCTGTGTGCCAAGGCACGCACACACACAAGTGCCCCGAGCCATCTGGCTAAAGCAGCCTATAGATTATGCAGTTTGCTTTCCTTCCACCACTGGTGAGAAAATTGCTCAATTTCCCCCATCAACATAGTCCGTGTTCATGGGGAATCCCTCATGCAGAGCCAGGGAGCCTTCCCTGCCAGCAGAACACAATGAATACTGCTGACTGGCAGTTTTCACATGAAAAAATCTGACAGGCTGGTTGTGCTGAAGTCAATCGCTGGATGAACTTCAGTACAACCAGCCTGCCCATGGATTGATCGAATATTGGCCGGTCCCTGCTGAACCAGCCAAGATTCGATCAAGCTTGAAAAAATCTATAGTGAGCATCTTCAGACAAAATATCCAGCCAAAAGTTTGATAATTTTGGTTTTGGATAGGGCGGAACACATTATAAATGATGGTAATGGTGGTATTGGTCTGGTGGCACGGGATTATCCAGCACCCTCATCCCTTGTAATATTGGAAGTTCAATGCAAGAGAGTATGGGATTATGGCGGTGCCAAAAAACGGTAAATCCAACAAAGAAAAAATATAACAATGTTTATTGATACAATATTAAAATAACGCAGAAGTGCATAATTAAAAGCAATATCTACACATTGATGTTGCCTTCACTTCAGCATATTCTGACGATGAACGACCTTGTAGTGACCTAAGGATATTCCTACATGTTTCGCCTGTATAGGCTTCCTCAGGGAAAGATAGATCAGACAAAAGCAAAAAAACAAAAAAAAAAAAACAATAACTTAGATAGATCACCAGGAGCGTTTTAATACCCTGCGAACGCTATAACGAATGTCCACCAGGGAGCCCCAGGCCTATGACCATCACAACGGGAGGGGGGTTGGGGTGCAGCGTGTCCACAGGGGACATAAAATGCTTGATTGGAAAAGCAACAAATTCCTGCAAAAAGTGAGGGAAGCCGCTATCTTGCAGATAAAGGTGGAATTCAGTGGCCAAGCATGGAGCTGTAAAAGCACGTTATCCTAGAGCAGGCTTCCCTCCTGTGTCATAAATGATGTCATGTTGTCTATGTGTGTTGGAGAGATTTCTCCTTACTTCCTGTCCTAGTGACATCAGTAAGAGAGGCATAAAGAGAGGGGAAAGCTTCTAAATTTGGCTTCAAACAAATGAGAGATACTTGCTCCTAGGGCCGCTGATAAGGCAGTACAGCCAGCCCTTCTATACCGGGCCCAGGCCCCATCCGTTCAAAAGGATGCCCGGGTACTTGCCAAGCAGGAGCAATGGCTGTATTGCCAACTATTGTGGCTCCCCCTGCTTCTCCTCATTTTTCTTCCTCCATCTGCACTCCAGGGGGATTGTAATCTATGTGCCCACCCCCCTGCTGTCCAGGCCTCCCTGTGTGCCCCACCTCCCCTGCAGCATTGCCAGCTTCCCTCCTCTCCCACCAGCAGCTGCTGAGGGCACACAGGGGGATGATTCAGGATGGAGAGCGGGGGGGGGGGTGCAGTAAATATGTCCTATTTACCAGCCCCTTCCTTTCTTGAATGAACACAGTGAGCGATTGACAACGATCACTCATTGTGTCCATTCATCACTGCAGCATAGTAAATTGTGTTTACTATGATTCTGTTTGTGAATGAACTGGGAACCTCAGAGAACTTCCCATTCAGTCACTGTCCAATCTCTGTCCTCAGTCCCTTTCTGTTTCAAATGTGAGATATCAGGGGTCTGTTTAGACCCCTGATGTTACACCCAAGACCCCCCCCCCCCAACAAGACTAATGAAAAATAAAAAAGGCAGAAAGTACAACCTGGATCCACCCCTAACGAAGACTGTTAAAAATATGTAAAAGTAAAAAAAAAAAAAGCAGGGGCCCTGTCAGGTAGGCTATATGGGGCCCCGTGATTTCTAACAGCAGCCCTGCTTGCTCCTCCCCATTCTATTCATTTTTCCTTGGAGGGATTTCGCTTTAATAAAATATTTTAAAGATTTATAAGTAGCATTTGCTTTTACTGTCTATAATATGTCCGAATTTTGCAACATCCTGAACCTCATTTGTGTATAAATATAAAATCCGCCATATTTTATCCTTTAGGAATCCTCAGTCTACTGCAGAGAGGTCTCATTCCTCCAGCTGCTCGGCTCACCTTGGTTCCTCCTGCCATTCGGCCCCAGACTCTGGCCCTGCGAAGTGCTCAGTCTCGTTGGACGGCCTCTAATTCACAAGGTAGTTGTGCTGAAGGTTTTATTTTTTTTTTAATTTTTCTACATGGTATGGCGGGTTTGGTCTTTAGCCTCGCACACACGAGTCGATGGTTGGTCACCCGAATGTCCAACTTTTTCCTGAATTGGGGGATGGCGGTTTGGTCTAGCGTACTAACGTGAGTCAAGTAATCGGCCATCAAAGGCGAACGTAGTGACGTGTTCCGAGCGTATAACAAGGAAGTTCAGGTGAATGTGATTTGTGAATTACAGGTTTACACGACCGAACACTTCCTGGATTCCGAGCATGCGTGTTTGCACTTCCAACTTTTGGTTGGCCAACTTCTGTACACGCGAGCCAACAATTGGTCAGCTCCTTGTTGGTTTGGCCAACACAAGTTTTCTAGTCTCGTCGTCCAACTTCTGTTGGACGACGATTGGAAATCGGCTGTAGAATTGTGCGTACACACGATCGGATTATCGGCCAACAGGCTGTTGGACGATCGTTGTTGACCAACCATGCATACGGGCCTTTTGAAGAGTTTGAGCCACAAACATGGGCGGCACTCTATGACTCTATGAACTCCGGGCCATTCCCCCAAACATCAGCAGTTGGCATAAGAGGAAAGGACTTTAAAACCCTTTAACCACTTCAGCCCCGGAAGGATTTCCAGCTTTAGGACCGGAGCCCTTTTTGCGATTCGGCGCTGCGTCGCTTTAACTGAAAATTGCGCGGTCGTGCGACGTTGTACCCAAACGAAATTTGCGTCCTTTTTTTCCCACAAATAGAGCTTTCTTTTGGTGGTATTTGATCACCTCTGCGTCATTTCTGATCGCCGCTATAAACAAAAAAAGAGCGACAATTTTGCAAAAAAAAACAAATTTCTTACTTTTTGCTAAAATACAAATCCAAAAAAAAAATATAAAAAAACATTTTTTTTCACCGTTTTTGGCCAATTTATATTCTTCCTCATATTTGCAATAAAAAAAATCGCAATCGGCGTTTATTGATTGGTTTGCGCAAAAGTGGTCGCGTTTACGGATGATGAGAATTCATTTTTGGGGTTTTTATTATTTTTTTTATTTTTTACTAGAAATGGCGGCGATCTGCGATTTTTAGCGGTACTGCGATATTGGGGCGGACATGTTGGAACATTTTGACACTTTTTTGGGACCATTGGCATTTATACAGCGATCAGTGCTATAAAAATGCACTGATTACTGTGTAAATGCCATTGGCAGTGAAGGGGTTAACCTGCAGGGGGCGCTCTAAGGGTTAACTGTGTTCCCTGGGCGTGTTCTTACTGTGGGGGGACTGCCCTAACAGGAGAAGGGAAGTGATCACAGCCCTTCCCCCTTCACAGAACGGAGGTCCGTGTTTACTTACACGGACCTCCGTTCCTTCACTCCGGGGAGGGCATCGCGGGTAGCCGGCGGCAATTGAAGCCGCCGCACCCGCTCCCTGGCCCCCCCCCCGAACACAGTGAGCGCGAGCCTCTGGCGGCGCGCGCGCGCTCACTAGGCTCTGTCTCGCGGCCGCCGTCATATGACGGCGATCCGCGTTACAGAGCCACTCTGTCGCCGTCATTTGCCGATCAGCCGTCGGCAAGTGGTTAAAATGTTTATTAAATCTTAAAATGTTAAAAAAGAATTGCGAAATGGCTAACAAACTTGCCGACTAACGAAAATGGCGTTTCCGGTCACTTCCGGTACCCGATGACGCAAGCACTTCGCTGATTTAATGAACGTTTTAAAGGGTTTTACACTATTTGGTTTGTATGCTTTCTCTTTTGCCAACTGCCGATGTTTTGGGGCATGGCCTGGAGTTCATAGAGTGCCGCCCATATCTGTGGATGTTCTGGAGAACCATATCACAACCAGCTTGTTTGACCTTTCGTTCATTAGAAGGTCCCCGTGTTCTGGCAGGCGCACGCCTAATTTTCTTTGGTGGTGGTCTTCTTCTCAGGAGGTGCCGTTGATTCACTCTTCAGTTTTTGGTTCCAAGGGAGAAGTGGGACCCTTTTACACATTGGAAGATTTTTTTCATTCTTTTCACTGAAGGACTATACAGTACATCCAGAAAGTATTCACAGCGCTTCACTTTTTCCACATTTTGTTATGTTACAACCTTACTCCAAAATGGATTCAATTCATTATTTTCCTCAAAACTCTACAAACAATTCCCCATAATGACAATGTGAAATAACTTTTTTGAAATCTTTGCAAATTTATTAACAATGAAAAACAAAAAAAAAATCCCATGTACATAAGTATTCACAGCCTTTGCTCAATACTTTGTTGAAGCACCTTTGGCACCAATTACAGCCCCAAGTCTTTTTGAGTGATGCTACAATCTTGGCACACCTATTTTTGGGCAGTTTCTCCAATTCTTCTTTGCAGGACCTCTCAAGCTCCATCAGGTTGGATGGGGAGCGTCGGTGCACAGCCATTTTCAGATCTCTCCAGAGATGTACATCCCCACGGCATGATGCTGCCACTAGTGCCGGGATGGTATTGGCCAGGTGATGAGCGGTGCCTGGTTTCCTCCAGACATGACGCCCCTGCCATTCAGGTCAAAGAGTTTAATCTTTGTTTCATCAGACCAGAGAATTTTGTTTCTCATGGTCTGAGAGTCCTTCAGGTGCCTTTTGCCAAACTCCAGACGGGCTGTCATGTGCCTTTTACTGAGGAGTGGCTTCCTTCTGGTCACTCTACCATACAGGCCTGATTGGTGGAGTGCTGCAGAGATGGTTGTTCTTCTTGAAGGTTCTCTTCTCTCCACAGAGAAATGCTGGAGCTCAGTCAGAGTGACCATCGGGTTCTTGGTCACCTCCCTGACTAAGGCCCTTCTCCCCCAATCGCTCAGTCACGCCGGGTGGCCCACTCTAGGAAGAGTCCTGGTGGTTCCAAACTTCTTCCATTTATGGATGATGGAGCCCACTGTGCTCATTGGGACCTTCAATGCTACAGAAATGTTTCTGTATCCTTCCCCAGATCTGTGCCTCCATACAATCCTGTCTCCGAGGTCTACAGACAATTCCTTGGACTTCATGGCTTGGTTTGTGCTCTAAAATGCACTATTATCTGTGGGGTGTTATATAGACTGCTGTGTGCCTTTCCAAATCACGTCCAATCACCTAAATTTACGACAGATGGACTCCAATCAAGTTGTAGAAACCTCTCAGGCTGGGTTCACACTATCCGACAAAAAAACAGTCCGGCTTTGATCCTACATTGCTGTGCGATTTACGGTCCTACATAGGGTCAAAGTCGGACCCTTTGTCTGTGAACAGGGATCCGACTTTGATCCCGACAATGCCAGGCACTTTGTGCTCTGGGGATCTTGAAGGGGAACTCCACGCCATATTTTTAAAGAAAAAAACTGGCATGGGGTCCCCCTCCAGGAGCATACCAGGCCCTTTGGTCTGGTACGGATTTTAAGAGGAACCCCATGCCGAAAAAACAGCGTGGGGTCCCCCTCAGAAGATGGAGTTCCCCTTCAAGATCCCCAGAGCACAAGTCGCATGCCAAAGTCGGATCAGTGAAGACACTGATACGACTTTGATCCGACTTCAATGCCTTTCAATGGGCTGAAGTAGGATCAAAGTCGGACAAAAGTAGTACAGGAACCTTTTTCAAAGTCGCTCCGACTTTGAAAAACACATGTCGGAGCAGTTAAGACGGCTCTCATAGGGAATCATTGTTTTTGTGACGTAATGCAACTTGTGCTCTTCATGTCGGTCCGAGAATCGCACAAGTGTGAACCCGGCCTCAAGGATGATCAGTGGAAACCAGGAGGCACCTGACCTCAATTTTGAGTGTCATGGCAAAGGCTGTGATACTTATGTACATGGGATTTTTTGTATTCTTAATACATTTGCAAATATTTCAAACAAACTTCTTTCACATGGTCATTATGGGGGATTGTTTGTAGAATTTTGAGGAAAATAATGAATTTAATCCGTTTTGGAATGAGGCTGTAACATAACAATATGTGGAAAAAGTGAAGCGCTGTGAATACTTTCCGAATGCACTGTATATTTTTTTTAATCACTTTTTTTTTTTGTTTGTTTCATAATTTTTTAATTGAAATATCTTATGAGTTACATGTATCAATGCAATTTAACAGATACATTTTTGATACAGTTAGATTCATTAAAGAATAAACATCAACTAGAAACATAATGCAAGATGTACAGCTTTGAATATGTTTCTCTTAACAAATATGTCATTATTTATTAACTTATTATTTATTATTTATTAAGTAAAAGTCAATATGAAAATGTTCACAGAGTAAATGAATCACTTTTACTTTAATGATTTTTTATTTATGTATCTATTAGTGCAGCACTTTATGTGTGATTAATATGATTAATATCTCATGGTGTGTCTGCAGCTTAATACTGTTAGGCCCCATTCACACCTCAGCGTTTTGTGGTTTGAAGCCTGAAGCTACAAAACGCTGGAGGGCAAAAAAATCAATGATTCTCTATGCAGATGGTTCACATCTCCACTCCAAAATGCCTGAAGCTCAAACTACTCCAGAAGGTATTTTTGTCACGCAAAGCAAGGCGTTTGTATCCCATAGAACTGAATGGAAACTTGCGATTCGGGAGTATTTACGCGTTTTGTCTCGCGTCTTCGCGCGCTTTTCAGTTGAAGTAAAAGCTAAAAAAAACGGAACTACCTAGCAACAAATGATGCAATAGATATAATATTCTCTACTGGCTAATACAAAAATGCCAAAAGCCCAAAAACGCTGCATACAAACGCACAAAAACAATCCAAAGTCACGCGACAAAACGTGCGTCAAAACGCTGAAAATAAAACTCAAAGACGTGTTGCTCAGGTTTGAATGCAGCCTTAGGAGTGTTTCTTTCTTTTAGACCCTTTTCACACCAAGGTGTTTTACCGCTAAAATTAGCAACTTTAAAACGCCTGCACTTTTAACTCTTTGGTGGGGGGGTTAAAATCGCACTGCTGCTGCCCGAATAGCGGCGCCAAGGCGCCGTTATAAACAGCGGTGAAGCGCTGCAAATTAGCAGTGTTTTACCGCTAACGATGGGGCAGCCCTGGTGAGAAAAGGGTCATAGTTCTAAGTTTATATCTTTTTTTAGTTGCATTAAATTGGTAATTACAAATCAACATATCATAAGCTTCAATCCTCCTTTTAAAGGGCATCCCAGCTCATGCCATGTTGGTTCTATGCAATTCTTTTACCATTGTAATGCACCTATAGGAGATATAAGATGAATTAATTATGGAACAAGAACTGATATTGAAGCGCCACGCCTCTGCATTAAGGTTAAAAGCCTTCTGTGCAGCTCCCCCCCACCCCCCCCATAGTTACCTGAGCCTGATCATTCCCAATCCAGCACTGTGCCCAAGAGCGGCGGCTCTCTCCGCTTTCTCCCACCTTTACAGGGCATATTGATAGCAGCGAGAGCCATTGAGGGATCAAAGCAAACTTTTGATGTTGCTCTAGCTAACTTATAGTGCTCTGGGAATCATTTTGTTCACCAACCATCGGACCGCGTGTACGGGCCTTTAGCGTGCCTGTTAAAGCGTTGTGTAGAAAGTGTGCAGTCATTCTAGGTACAAGACCTGTAAAGGACACAACAGTTATTGGTCAGGACAATGTATCATATGGTACCCATGAACATAACAAAAGTCATCTAGTTGGACTGAAAGAAGTAGGGTAGGCTTCAGTCTTTGCTCACCCATATAAGGTTTTCTACATTGTTGTTGGCAATGATCCAATACTTGGGTCATACACTTGATCAGCCATTCTCAATCATGGATCCATGGATCCCTAGGGTTCCTCCAAAGTTTTCCTGGGGCTCCTTGAGCAATGGTTGACTGACCTCCCCTCTGATGGTGCCATGTCCAGGGGTATAATACCAATTGTCTTTTTATTGTGAGCACCGCTGTGTGTGGTGCATTCTTCACCAATGTAAGGGGCATTCTTCCTATTGTCCACCATTAAATTGATTATAGCAGGAGCTCCCTGAGACCTAAACATTATTCTTGAGGGTTCCTCAAGGGTGAAAAGGTTGAGAAAGGCTTCTCTAGATGATCATCAATGAAATAAAAGACATGGGGTTGATTTACTAAAATGAGAGAGTGCAAAATCTGGTGCAGCTGTGCAGGGAAACCAATCAGCTTCCAGGTTTTTTTTGTCAAAGCTTAAAGAGGTTGTAAAGCCTCTAAAAAAATAAAATAAAATAAAACCCTGCAAGAGAAAGGCATGATGAGCTAGTATGCATCACATACTAGCTCATTATGAAATACGTACTTTAGAACGAAGCCCTGTATGGGAGTTGGCACTCCGAGTACAGAGCCGACATCTTCCACCCGAAGTTACTTTCGGGTTTGCAGCTCCAGCGCTGTGATTGCATTTGCGCGAGATAGGGTTGCCACCTCATCCCTTTAAACCTGAACACGTATGGATTACACAGGTTCTGAGGCTAATTTAATGCAGGTAAGGCACCAAGTGAGTTTAATTACCACCTTAATCAGCCACAGAACCTGTGTAATTCATATGTGTTCGGGTTTAAAGGGATGAGGTGGCAACCCTAGCGCGGGAGCCGTCGGTAACGGCACCAAGCGGCCCGTTTCTTCAATGCGCATGCGCCGATGATGTTGGCACATGCAGATACAGGGAAAATCTCCTAAACTATGCAAGTTTAGGAGATATTCCCGGGACCTACAGGTAAGCCTTATTATAGGCTTACCTGTAGTTCGAAGCGGTTGTCAAGAGTTGACAACCACTTTATTAGAACAAGCTGAAGTTAGAAGCTGATTGGCTACCATGTACAGCTGCACCAGATTTTGCACTCTCCAGTTTTAGTAAATCAGCCCCATTTTTTTACAAGCTCTCTAATAATGTATTATATAGGGAAAGGCCATGTCAAGCTGTCAGAAGAGGATTCACACCAAGCAAACCCAGACCAGTTGGAGTCCCGGCTATCAAGCAATGGAACGGAAACGCCATTTCCTTCACCGCGTCACAATGTTTCCAACCAAACTACCAGGACATCAGCCAATATGACAAACCAAGAAAGAGAGGCCAGCGAATCTCCGGTATCGCAGGTACATATGTACATTCTACCAAATGACATGTTTTTCTTCTTGGGTCATCTCACTTGTTCTGTCCCTCAGGGCAGTAGCAGATGTCTATGCGTTGTGATGAGAAAGGACAATCTGCATATTTTTTTGTTCGGTGCAATCGACACCAAAGTCCTGATGTATTTAAAATACTTCCCACATATTAACAGATATGCCAAGATTGACCCCGAAGATAATAATCGTGTGCCTACAGGCCTATGCACAGCTGGGCTTATGGTCTTACTACCTCCCTAGTAGTTTTACATCTGCTTGCCAATAAACAATGAAGTTGTTTTTTTATAGTCTACAAGAGGACTTCAGCTTCTGTTTAAAAAGTGTATTGCATTTCAATTTTGTTTGCCATACTCATGCTTAGACATGTGCAGAAAGGAAAATGTGTTTGGTTTTGGATAAGTTCCTTATGCTACTTATTTCATTTCATTGATTCGTTTCAGAATCCCTTTAGTTTAGTATCGTTTAGTTACCATTAACTTTGTAACGAATTCCAAATTTTCGGAACGATTCGAATTAGGATTGATCGAAAAATGATTGACCGATTCAAATTCTGTGTGCAGAATAGCTGGTTGCTAAGGAGCAGGCCAGGAAGCCGGCCGCCGTGTCCTTAAAGCGTTTGTTAACCCAAAAAAAAATGCTGCTTCTGTCCCTTTAATGTGCAATTAGTAGCATGGTGCTTTTTAAATGATCCCTCTGTATCCCCTAGAATACCTGTGTGATAATGCCAGGTCATGACTTCCCCCCTGAGTGCTGACCCCCCTATCATATTAGCTGATCCAGAGAGCCCCGTGGTCTGTGCAGTCTGTCACTAGCAGCTCTCCTATTCTCCTCTGCCTGTCTTCAGCTCCTCCTCCCCCTCCCTCTCCCTATCAGTACATAGAGTCTACTCTCTGCTCTCATAATTAACTTTTAAAGCTCCTATCCCCTGTGTATTAGAACAAGAAGTTCCCCTGTGTCCATGTTATATCATAAATATTCTTATCTGTATAGATAACACACCAGCTTCCTACACACGGCTCTCTCTCTCTCCAACTGACCTCAGCAGCAGTGCTCAGCCCCACCCTCAGGAAATCTTTGCTGAGCAGAGGAGAGAGAAAAACAAAAGCTGATCCTAGGAAGCCTGTGTGTTATCTATACAGATAAGTCAATATATGTTATAACACAGGCACAGGGGAACTTATTGTGCTAATACAGAGGGAATGGGAGCATTTTATACAAGTGGCTTAACAACCACTTTAACAACCGATGACTCACCAGCTGTCGGCGGGCTTCCCCACTGACAGCTGAAATGTAAACAAAAGAATGCCGGCAATGAAAAATTGTGAGTCACTCGATGACGTGTGTCGTGATTGACGATGGATCTACACATTTATTTTTTAACAGAGGACTTGTCAAAAATTGTGTTGTGTCTTTACTCACTTTTTACACTTGTTTGGTAAATGGGTAGGACTCATATTGGGGGGTGAGATCTGGGGGCTCCCTGTTAAAGGGGACTTCTATATTCTTATAAGCCCCCCGTCCACAGACCCCCACGAGCACCGCCCAGGGTTGTGGGGAACAGGCCCTTGTCCCCATCAACATGGGGACAAGGTGCTTTGGCGCAGAGACCCCCCCACCCCAAAGCACCCCCCAATGTTGACGGCATGTTGCCTAGTATGGTTTAGGAAGTGGGCGCTCGCTTGCCTCCCCCCCCCCATTCCTGGCCTGCCGGGCTGCATCCTTGGATAAGGGCCTGGTATGGATGGGGGCGGGGGGGGGCACACTGTTTTTTTTTAAAGAATTTTTCTTTGCCACCATTCTTTTTTTACATTCAGCTGTCAGTGGAGAAGCCCCCTGACAGCTGATGAGTCATCGGTTGTTAAAGACACGACGGTCGGCTTCCCGGCCTGCTCCTTAAGAACCAATTATTCTTCACACAAAGTTTGAATTGGACAATCATTTCTCGACTGATCCGAATTGGAGTCCTTCTGCAAATTTGGAATCAGTTAGAAAACGAATATACGAAATGTAAGCAAACCAATTTCGACAACATTCGTTACTATTTCGTTCAGAGATTTGGATACATCCAAATCTCCAAATAACCAAAAATTAGAATTTATATTCCGACCGAAATGAATTGTATGTCTACTCATGCTTGTCGTACTATTTTCTTCCAACAGGATCCTTGGGAATTGACTGCCATCACTGCTCCCATTGGTCAGTCTTTCACCATCTACAATGGTGTGATCAATCCCGAGGCAACAGACTTTTTGGCCTTTAAGCAGCATTACTGTCTTAGCTGGGGTAGTTTTATGACTTTTCTGGAGAGCTTACTAAGGTTACTCCAGGATTACGCTGTTCCGGCTGCAGTGGTCAATGGAGAGAGGATGAAGATAGCTACGTTGGATGTGGAGCTGGGTAAGGCTCCATCAATATCTCAGCTACTGTCTGTGTTGGAGAACAGATCCTGGGTTCACACGTTCTTGAACCAGCCCGGGCAGCGGTACAAGGGAAGAGAAGGAAGGTCAGCAGCTGCTCTGAAGATCCAAACCACGTGGCGAGGGTATAAAGACAGAGTGGCATACCTCGCCCACCGCCAGCAACGATGGGCTGCTGGTGTCATCGCCATTGCCTGGCTGCTGTATGTGCAAAAATCCAGAGTACATAAGATGTTGCTGGAATCCAGAGACCACCATTTACAGAACTGCAGAGCTAGAGCAAAGGTCAGTACCTATTCTGTGTCTGTGTTCTGCTACTAGATAAAGCAAAGGAGACCATTGACCCACTCACTTGCCCCTAGAGGGTGCATAAATCTGCTGCAACTGTGCATAGAAACCAATCGGCTTCCATGCTTTATTGTCAAAGCTTAATTGAACAAACTGAAGTTAGAAGCTGATTCAGGGCTAGTGCATAGATTTTTGTCTAACTAGGCAAAAGTGCTCTTTGCCTCCTACCCCTCAACTCCCCCCCCCCCCCGTCCAGCACCCCCTTCCCACACCATCCTCCCGCCACACCCACCATTGTGATAGGAGGGCAGTGTGACAGGAGAGGGGTATCTGGGCAGTGTGAACGCAAATGGGCAGTGGGATAATTGAGGGGCAGTGTGACAGGAGGGGGTCAGTAGGACAATACGTGTCAACGTCGTCTAAATACGTGGGAGATCCCCGTTCACTCACCCAGTTACCAGAGGAAACGAAATAGATCA
>BLSH010478444.1:1191248-1203128 GCA_018402905.1 Glandirana rugosa | reverse complement strand
GAAAAAAACGATCTCAGGCTGTCCAGTAAGAAAATGGCAGTGTTTACATCTGCCGGCGCCAGAAGTGATATCATGATGTTGCTTTCAGCCTCTGGGGGTCATAGAGCTGGCCAGGGACCATCTAGTCCCCGGCCAGCTCTATGGTAAACCGCAGCTGGCAACAAATTCATTTTACAGCTCCCCAATCGCACAGGAGAGACCGGGGAAGCAGAGGGGGGGGGGGTTCGGGGGGGATGTGTGTCCCCCCTGCCGCCTGTAAAAGCAATCAAATGGCTAAACAGTTGCTATAATGGCTGTTACATGTGAGGGATTCGCCGCCTGAAAAAAAAGATATCTGGATAATGCCTGTAGCTGCACCCATCATCCAGACATCTCCACTCAAAGTCCAGGACGTCATATGACGGCCTACGGGTGGCAAGTTGTTATACCCAATCTGGGTGAAACGTGTCAAGAAAAGGGTGTCCAAGGGCGGGGACTGCGCTGAAGCCGCTGTTCTTGAATAAAGTTTAGTGGTTGGCCTCATCAGCGTGTGGCCTGAGTTTTGTACTGTGACGTGTGTGCATGTGAAGCGCAACTTGCTCTTTCAGGACCAACACCTGCTGCAGATGTTAAAGTGATATTTAAAGGCTTGGCTTTTGTAAAAAAAAAGAAAATAACAAACATATCATACTTACCTGCTCTGTGTAATGGTTTTGCACAGAGCAGCCCGGATCCTCTTCTTCTCAGGTCCCTTGCCGGTGCTCCTGGCTTCTCCCTCCTGCCAAGCGGCCCCAGAGCAAACAGCTTGCAATGGCGGCACCCAAGCAGGTGCGCTCCCGAGCTGCTGCTCTGCGTGCTCATTCACACACAGAGCCGCGGCTCGACCCCACCCCTCTCTCTCCTCATTGGCTCACTGGCTGTGATTGACAGCAGCGGGAGCCCCCGGCTGTTTCAGCCAATGAGGAGTGAGAGTTAAGGCTCTTGTGCACATCGATGGATCGTGATGTTACTCAGGTAAGTATTTGGGGGCGGGGGGAGCTGCTGCACACAGAGGGTTTTTTATCTTTACGCATAGCATGCATTAAGGTAAAAAAAAACTTCTGCCTTTAGAATCACTTTAAGCTGACAAGACACATACACAGGAGGCTTGGAGCAGTGCTGCCAGGATTAGGATGTATGACTGACACCGGTTCTAGTGTTGTGCCTCTGCCCTCCTACCATCGGGAATGGAATACTTGTGACTAGTGATGAACTTTGGGTCGGTCCAAACCAAAGTTTGTCCGAACCCGGAAGCTGTCATTGCTGAACCAATGATGTACAGGCAGGAGATTTCCCACCCCGCAGCTGATGTACACAAAGGGGCAGGGCTGCTTGTGACATCATTGACCTTATATGGGCACATGGCCCTATTAGGTCAATAATGTCACAGGCATTCCCGCCCCTTTGTATACATATAGCTGCAAGGTGGGAAATCTCTCACCCACATCACATTGGCCTGGCAATAACAGCTGACTTCGAATTTCGAATGGACCACAAACTCATTGCTAATGGTGACTATCCAATGTGTGTGTATGACAGCATTGAACCAATGTATGGTCTGGTATCGGTAAAGGAGATCTAGGCTGCATTGTCCTTCAAGGGGGCTTGATCAAGGTATGATGTCAGTAAGTCTTGTTGGGGTCTCAGGCTGCTGCCTCTCTGAAAGCGATGACAAGGCGCTCTGCAGTTTAATCTTGGATGAGTTGTAGAGGTGCACTCAGTATAAAGGTTTGTAACACTTGAAGTTAATACTATATAAGTTTACTGACGTATACGATTCACAGGTAATAAGTAAAGCCAACGCGTTTTGGGGAAAATGACTTCCCCTTTATTGGGGCTGTGATAGTGGCTGTGATCAGAACTGACCTGGAACTGGAAATCAACTACCAGTATGGCCCTTTATATTAAAGTGAGTTTATTAATAGTAAAACAAAAGGCATCCAAACGCCAGCAAACAGCAAACATAAAGATATAAGTGAACCAAAAGACCCAGTAACAAAATACCTAATACAGAAATCCTAACCATCAAACTAACTATATGCAATATATACAAATGGGGAACACAGGAAAGCAGGGCAAAACTGCAGGTGCAGGGAACATATAGGAAGGTGGAACCAAGACTGGGATCAAGAACAAGGGGAGTAGGAACAAGACAGGGTTCGGTGTAAACGTACTAAGCAAAGAGCTTGATCAAAGAGCAGGAATAAGATAATGGCCAGCAATATCTGTCAGCGGGCAAAACACTGGAGCAAGGTGTAAGAGCAGAAGAGGGACTAAATACCTTCCCAGCAGCCAGCACCAGGTAGAGCAGGAACAAGATAATGGGTAGCAGTATCTGGCAGTGAGCAAAACACTGGAGCAAGGCGTAACAGCAGAAGAGGAACTAAATACCCTCCCAGCAGCCAGCACCATGTGGAGTAGGAACAAGATAATGGCTAGCAGTATCTGGCAGCAAGCAAAACACTGGAGCAAGATGTAATAGCAGAAGAGGGAATAAATACTCTCCCAGGAGCCAGGTAGAGCAGGAACATGATAACGGCGAGCAGTATCTTGCATCTAGAAAAACACTGGAGCAAGGTGTAACAGGAAAAGAGGGATTAAATAGCCTCCCAGCAGCCAGCACCAGGTGAATTAGGACCAAGATAAGGGCTAGCAGTGTCTGGCACCAAGCTAAACACTGGAGCAAGGTATAACAGAAAAAAGATAATGCCAAGCAGTATCTGGCAGCAAGCAAAACATTAGAGCAGAGTTTCTTAACCTTTTTCCAGTCATGGCAACCTTTAAAATTCTGCACAGTCTCAAGGCACCCCATTCTAAAATCTAAAAAAACTAAGCTAATATTTTTACTTGTTGCAACAGCATCCATACACATATGACACCCAGCATTAGAGGTGATTTATTGTTTGAAAGCAAAGACACTTTTGCACTGGTACTAACTAGTATTAGTATTCCAGTTTATCTGTTTCCTCATTTTCTCTGCCCCACACAGCTAACATGACCCCAGTGCTGATGTAGAGGAGCATGGGGGGGTCAAACAAAGATGGTTTGCCGGTGCTCAATGTACTCTTTTTCAACCAATGATGTCAGTACAATGCCTAAGGCTGTAATGCTGAACAATGAAAATATGTGGCTTTGTGTATCAAAAAAAGACAGGCAGATTCATTTGCTGGTACGCAATTTTGGGGGCAAGTTAGGGTAAATTTTGGGCATTTTGCCAAGGCACCCTGGTTGAAAAAGGCTGCACTAGAGAAAGAGGTTACAGCAGAGGAGCGACTAAATACTCTCTCAGCAGCCAGCACCAGGTGGAGCTGATTACTAGGATCTGCTGGCTGCTGGGAGACACCTGCTGGTGGAAATTGGAACTACAAAATTCCCCACTGGGAAGAAAAGGGCCACCAGCAGATGATCCAGGTCCTGATGCTACTACTACTATCTGACAACATCTAAAGGGCTGTACTTGTAGCGGATTTCTGGCTCCAGGTCAGTTATAATCACAGCACTGATGAAGGAGGAGGCATTTCCCCCGAAACGTGTTGAATTTACTTATCACCTGGGAACTGTCAATTTTGATAAACATTTTAAGTATTAACCTGTGCGTGCCTCCACATCCATCCGAGATTACTGGTGAGTAGTCCTTCGATCTCTCCCTATCTTTTTTTTGGGTGCAGCTTCCAGAGTTCCATCGCTCTTAGTCGTCCCTCCGATGCAGTAAGAGTATCTGCGTCTGGTATTGTGCGGGGAAAGCACAGATTGCACGGCCTGTGTACATTTCACAATCAAACCTCTTCTCACTTACAGGGGGATTAAACACCTCTGCGCTGTCATTGCTCTGTCAAGAAGTATTTAACACGGCCTTTTAATTAGTGCGCACCATTTCATTTATATTTGCTTTACCTCCCACCTACCCCCCCACCCTACACTTTCCGTGTTAATTCATATTCTTTTAATTAAAGCGAGTACGGCCTTAATCTCCCCTCACCAGCCGCATCATGCAGCCGCCTAATTAAATTAATTGGGGAGGGGGGGGGTGCGGAGATGTTTTTAAAGCATATAATTAAATCAATTAATATAATTTAAGCTTGGATTAACCGTACGGCAGGATGAAGGAAGGAAGCTTAAGACCCCCCTCGCCCTCTCCGATAAGTGTGTTCCAGACTGCCTCTCTCACTCATTGCTCTTCCCTTGATTTTTTAGCATCTGGCATCCAACTGGAATCACATCAGGACGTGCAGGAGGAGCATTATCCATATCCCATCATTAGGTAAAGAGCTCTTAGCCTCCAGATCTATCAGCCACCTCTATTACCCAGCACATTACGCTTCCCTGATTGAGTTCAGCGCGGGGACCTTCTCTTATTCAGATGGGTCTCTGCAGGAAAATGTTCTCGACATGATGAGAGTGATATTACCAGACCCGCACTAGAAGCGGCGTTTAATTCGGGGAGTTAAACAAATAAACTCATTATGGGATGTGGGGGATAAGGAGGGAGACGAGCAGCCGAGGGGCCATTTCTGATAATTTGCTTTTCATCTGTGTGAAATGAGTTAAGAATCTTCTGTGTGCATATATGTGTGTGTGCGTGTGTGCGTGTATCTAGATGTGTATGTATATGTATGGATATGGCTTTTATGTGAATAGTATTCATTTGCCAATCTGTGAATATGGATCTGTTTCTATGTGCATGATTGTGTGTCTGTATATATGTGTGTGTGTGTGTTTGTGTGTGTGTGTATGTATGTGTGTTTGTGTGTGTGTGTATGTATGTATGTATGTATGTATGTGTGTTTGTGTGTGTGTATGTATGTATGTGTGTTTGTGTGTGTGTATGTATGTATGTGTGTTTGTGTGTGTGTGTATGTATGTATATGTGTGTGTGTATGTATGCATGTGTGTGTGTGTGTATTTATGTATGTGTTTGTGTGTGTGTATGTATGTGTGTTTGTGTGTATGTATGTATGTATGTATGTGTGTTTGTGTGTGTATGTAGGTGTGTGTGTATGTATGTATGTGTTTGTGTGTATGTGTGTGTGTGTTTATGTATGTGTGTATGGATTTTGTGTGTCTGTGTGTACCTAGCGTGCGTGTGTGTATGTATGTATGTATGTATGTGTGTGTATATGTATGTATGTGTGTGTGTGTGTTTATGTATGTGTGTATGGGTTTTGTGTCTACCTAGCGTGTATGTATGTGTGTGTGTGTGTGTGTGTGTGTATGTATGTGTGTGTATGGGTTTTGTGTGTCTGTGTGAACCTAGTGTGTATGTATGTGTGTCTGTGTACCTAGCATGTGTGTATGTATGAGTAGCTAGTTGTGTATGTATGGATATAGGTTTCTTATATGATTGGTGCGCACGAGCCAATCCATGCATGTGGTTCTCTTCCCGTGTGCATGTTTTTTTTCCTGCATTTGTGTGTATGTATGGGTTTTGTGTGTCTACATGTGCCTAGCACTTGTATGTATGTATGTGTAGCTAGCTGTGTATGTATGTATGTATGGATATAGGTTTCTTATATGAATGGTGTGCATGTGCAAGTCTGTGTATATGGATCTCTTTCCATATGCATGTTTTTTTTTTCATTTGTGTATGCATGGGTTTTGTGTGTCTGTGTGTGCCTAGCGTATGTATGTATGTATGGATATAGGTTTCTTATACTGAATGGTGTGCATGTGCCAATCTGTACATATGGATCTCTTTCCATGTGCATGTTTTTTTTTTTGCATTTGTGTGTATGTATGGTATTTGTGTGTTTACAGGTACTTAGCGTGTGTGTATGTATGTATGTGTAGCTAGTTGTGTGTGTGTGTATATATATATATATATATATATATAGATATAGTTTTCTTATATGAATGGTGTGCATGCGCAAATCTGTGTATATTGTTCTCTTTCCATTTGCTTGCTTTTTTTTCTTTTTTTTTTGCATTTGTGTATGCATAGGTGTATGGGTTTCGTGTGTCTGTGTGTGCCTAGAGTGTGTATGTATGTATGGATATAGGTTTCTTATATGAATGGTGTGCATGTGCCAATCTGTGCATGTGGTTCTCTTTCCATGTGCATGCCTTTTTTTTTTTTAATATGGAACGCTTCACAAATTTGCATGTCATCCTTGCGCAGGGGCCATGCTAATCTCTTTGTATCGTTCCAATTTTAGTATCCTGCCAAAGCAAGGACTGCATGCCTTTTTTTTTTGCATTTGTCTGTATGTATGTGTTTTGTGTGTCTGCATGTGCCTAACGTGTGTGTGTGTGTATCTAGCTGTGTATGTATGTATGGATATGGGTTTTAATGTGAATGTTGTGCATGTGCCAGTCTGTGCATGTGGTCCTCTTTCCGTGTGCATGTTTTGTTTTTTCTTTTGCATTTGTGTGTATGCATGGGTTTTGTGTGGCTGCGTGTGCCTTAAGTGTGTGTATGTATGTGTAGCTAGCTGTGTATGTTATGGATATGAGTTTTTATATGAATGGTGTGCATGTGCCAATCTGTGCATATGAATCTCTTTCCATGTGCATATGTTTGTTTTTTTGCGGTTGTGTGTATGCATGGGTTTTGTGTGTCTGCGTGTGCCTAGTGTGTGTGTATGTATGTGTAGCTATTTGTATATGTGTATGTATGGATATAGGTTTACTATATGAATGGTGTGCATGTGCCAATCTGTGCATATGGATCTCTTTCCATGTGCATGAATTTATTTTTTATTTTTGCATTTGTGTGTATGCATGGGTTTTGTGTGTCTGTGTGTGCCCAGCCTATGTATGTGTATCTGCCTGTGTATGTATGTATGTATGGATATAGGTTTGCTATATGAATGGTGTGCATGTGCCAATCTGTGCATATGGATCTCTTTCCATGTGCATGTGTTTGTTTTTTGCGTTTGTGTGTATGCATGGGTTTTGTGTGTCTGCGTGGTGCCTAGCATGTGTGTATGAATGTGTATCTGGCTGTGTATGTATGTATGTATGGATATAGGTCTCCTATATGAATGGTGTGCATGTGCCAATCTGTGAATATTAATCTCTTTCCATATGCATGTTTTTTATTTTTTAGCATTTGTGTGTATGTATGGTTTTTGTGTGTCTGCGTGTGCCCAGCTTGTGTATATATGTATGTGTATCTTGCTGTGTATGTATGGATATGGGTTTATTATATGAATGGTGTGCATGCGCCAATCTGTGAATATGGTTCTCTTTCCATATGCATGTTTTTTGTTTTTTTGCATTTGCGTGTATGTATGGGTTTTGTGTGCCTGGCATATGTGTATATGTATGTGTAGCTAGTTGTATATGTGTATATATGGATCTAGGTTTTTACTATAGATGGTGTGCACACGCCAATCTGTGCATATGGATCTCCTGCCATTTACATGATTTTTTTTTTTTTTTGCGTTTGCGTGTATGTATTGGTTTTGTGTGCCTGCATGTGCTTGGCTTTGCTTAAGTGTATTGCTATCTGTGTGCATATGTGTGTGTCTTGGTGTGCTCATTATTGTATTTATCTATGTATGTGGGCATCTGTTTGGAAATGCAGTAACTACACATCTTTCTGCAAGCCTATATGTGTCTATGTGTGTGTGCGTGTGTGTTTATGTATGTATGTGTATCTGGCTGTGTATGGATACAGGTTTTTCATATGAATGTTGTGCATAATCTGTGCCTATGGATTTCTGTGTGCTCATGCATTTTGTTTGCATTTCTCTATATGTATTTTTGGTGTGCCTGTGTGTACCTAGCTTTAAGTGCATGCCCTATTTGTGTATGCATCGGTGTTTATGTATGTAAGCTTCTGCTTGTAAAAAAACAACATCTACACATCTTAATGCAAGTTTGTATGTGTTTGTGTATGTATGCTTCTTTGTACGTTTTTATGTATATGTGTATAGCTGCGCTTCTGTGCGTATGCATACATATGGGAGAGTTTGTGCCTTCTAATATGTTTGTATACAGGGCCGGATTAAGATAGGGGCTATTGGAGCTGCAGCTCCAGGCCCCTTCCTTAAAGCGGAGTTCCACCCTAAAGTGGTACTTCCGCTGGTTGGATTCCTCCCCCCCTCAGGTGTCACATTTGGCACCTTTCGGGGGGGAGGGGGAAGAGGACACCTGTCTTTAGACAGGTGTCCTTTTCCACACTTCCGGGAGTTCTGGCCGGCGGACGCGGCCGCTGACGTCAGAAGCCGGCTCCCTCCTCCCTGCTCGCTCTGCTACTGGCCGCCTGGCCAGTAGCAGAGCGTGGCAGAGCTCGCTCTGCTACTGGCCGCCTGGCCAGTAGCAGAGCGTGGCAGAGCTCGCGCATGCGCGGTAAGGTGCCCGGCGTGAAGCTGTACTGCTTACACGTCCGGGTTCCCTTACCCGCGATGGAAGCGGCTGCACCCGTCCCCCGATCCGAAGATCGGCGGCGGGTGCCGACATCGCTGGAGTCCAGGACAGGTAAGTGTCCTAATATTAAAAGTCAGCAGCTACTGTATGTGTAGCTGCTGACTTTTAATTTTTTTTTTTAGCCCGGACCTCCGCTTTAAGATAGGCCCAGCCCAATGGTATGAGTGAGTCACTAATACTGCCCAGCCCTGCTCTGTGCGCAGTGTACACATGACTGATATGTCAATTTCTCTCTCACCCCCACCCCCACTCTTTCACCTCACCCCCTTTCTCTCACCCCCATGCTCCTCTATTTCTCACCCCCCTCTCTATTTAATTTAATTTGTTTCAATATTTCATTTGTTTTAACAAAAATTGTCTGCATTTTCATTGAATTTATTTGCATAAAAAGGGCCAACAAAATCCACAGCACCAGGCCCACGATGCTCTTAATCCGGCCCTGTTTGTATACATATATATATATATATATATGTATACTGTATGTGTATATACAGGACCGTGGATAAGAGGGTACCACTGGTCCTCCTGTATGGGGCCTGGGCCAGCAGAGGGCCCAGGCAACAGGGTGAATTGGATGTTGGCAGGGAGGGTGATTGGTGTGGCGGAGAGGGCACTGGAACCGATTCCCTGTATGGCTCTCTCTGCAGCAGCTGAAAGCTGGCATCTTCTCCTTCCCCTCCCCCTTGCTTACAGCTGCAGCAGAGAGAGCCATAAAGGGGATCGGTTCCAGTAATTGCTGATCACCTTCCATGTGAACCATACAGTTCCCCCTGCTGCACAGGCTTCCCTCCTCTCCCTCCTGCTGCCAGCTGCAAGCACACAATAGGATCCTTCAGCATGGAGAGTGGGGGCGGGGTCTGGTAAATATGTCATTTTCCTGAATGAACATTAGTGATTGGTACAAATCACTCAAATCAATCAATATATATATATATATATATATACACACACTATATTACCAAAAGTATTGGGGCGCCTGCCTTTACACGCATATGAACTTTAATGGCATCCCCAGTCTTAGTCTGTAGGGTTCAATATTTAGTTGGTCAACCCTTTGCAGCTATAACAGCTTCACCTCTTCTGGGAAGGCCGTCCACAAGGTTTAGGAGTGTCTATGGGAATGTTTGACCATTCTTCCAGAAGAAGGTGAGGTCAGGCACTGATGTTGGACGAGAAAGGCCTGGCTCGTAGTCTGCACTCTACTTCATCCCAAAGGTATTGGGTTGAAGTCAGGACAGTCAAGTTCATCCTCCCCAAACTCTCTCATCCATGTCTTTATGGACCTTGCTTTGTGCACTGGTCCAAATCATTTGGTGGAGGGGGGATTATGGTGTAGGGTTGTTTTTCAGGGGTTGGGCTTGGCCCCTTAGTTCCAGTGAAGGGAGCTCTTAAGGAGTCGGCATACCAAGACATTTTGGACAATTTCATGCTCCCAACTTTGTGGGAAGAGTTTGGGGATGCGGTGAACAAGGCTGATGCCGAAACGCATCAGCCTTCATCTTTTTACGTGGTCAATATGGAATAAAGAATTCAAAATTGAAGCTCCAGAGTGCCGGCTCTTTTTCTCTTTAGACCACAATTGATATCTTTGCTTGGGACACAGGAAGGACTCTCTGAGCCAGAGCACCAGGGATGGGTGTGCCACTAATTATCTGAAGTCGGCTACGTTGATCAGAGCAGTGTATCTCTGTTGAGGTTTGGGAATGGCCCCTTCCTGTTCCAACATGACTGTGCATCAGTGCACAAAGCAAGGTCCATAAAGACGTGGATGAGCGAGTTTGGGGTGGAGGAACTGACTGGCCTGCACAGAGTCCTGACCTCAACCCGATAGAACACCTTTGGGATGAATTAGAACGAAGACTGCGTGCCAGGCCTTCTCGTCCAATATGAGTGCCTGACCTCACAAATGGGCGTCTGGAAGAATGGTCAAACATTCCCATAGACACTCCTAAACCTTGTGGACAGCCTTCCCAGAAGAGTTGAAGCTGTTATAGCTGCAAAGGGTGAGCCAACTCAATATTGAACCCTACGGACTAAGACTGGGGTGCCATTAGGCAGTGCACACAATCACTGCCAGCTCCACTGCTAGTATAACCTGTAGTATATACTGTATGCCGTTTATTTAAAATTCATCTTTTAAATACTTTATTCTCCACACTCAGCGGTCACGTGAATGCCCTTCGCTCTCTTCCGCTGGTGTATGTACTAGGAAGGGTGGGGCCGAGATCTCCCTCTAATGTCTGCCGGGCGGTCACGTGACCTCCCTCTGTAGTGTATAGATCGGGGAAGACAGCGATGGGCGTTCATGTGACTTCCCTCTGTAGTGTATAGATCGGAGGAAGACAGCGTCAGGCGGTCACGTGACCTCCCTCTGTAGTGTATAGATCGGAGGAAGACAGCGTCAGGCGGTCACGTGACCTCCCTCTGTAGTGTATAGATCGGAGGAAGACAGCGACGAGTGGTCACGTGACCTCCCTCTGTAGTGTATAGATCGGAGGAAGACAGCGACAGGCGGTCACGTGACCTCCCTCTGTAGTGTATAGATCGTAGGAAGACAGCGATGGGCGGTCACGTGACCTCCCTCTGTAGTGTATAGATCGGAGGAAGACAGTGATGGGTGGACACCTAACCTCCCTCTGTAGTGTATAGATCGGAGGAAGACAGCGTCAGGCGGTCACGTGACCTCCCTCTGTAGTGTATAGATCGGAGGAAGACAGCGACGAGTGGTCACGTGACCTCCCTCTGTAGTGTATAGATCGGAGGAAGACAGCGATGGGCGGTCACGTGACCTCCCTCTGTAGTGTATAGATCGGAGGAAGACAGTGATGGGTGGTCACCTAACCTCCCTCTGTAGTGTATAGATCGGAGGAAGACAGCGACGGGTGGTCACGTGACCTCCCTCTGTAGTGTATACATAGTAGGAAGACAGCGACGAGCGGTCACATGACCTCCATCTGTAGTGTATACATCGGAGGAAGATAGCGATGGGTGGTCACGTGACCTCCCTCTGTAGTGTATACATCAGAGGAAGACAGCGACGGGCAGTCACGTGACCTCCCTCTGTAGTGTATACATCGGAGGAAGACAGCGACAAGTGGTCACGTGACCTCCCTCTGTAGTGTATACATCGGGGAAAGACAGTGACGGGCGGTCACGTGACCGCAGATCGGGGAAAATAAATAAGGCATTTAAAAGATGAATTTTAAAAAACAGCATACACTATATACTACAGGTTATACTAGCAGTGGAACTGGCAATGGTTGTGAGCAGTAATGTTTGCACTGCTCGGAACGGTGCTACAAGGGGAGGGGAGGGGCAGCTCACACACACAGATGGCAGGGAGGGGAGGAGGGAGAGGATGGGGGGAGAGCACAGCTGGTGTCAATTAGTACCGACGACTCGGGACTGTGGCACCAGTCAATTGCACGGTGGCGGTAGACGTGGAGAGGACAGAGAGGAGACACGAGAGGGGGGTAGGAGAGGGAGGAGGGG
>BLSH010478444.1:1180725-1191028 GCA_018402905.1 Glandirana rugosa | reverse complement strand
CCATCCCCGTCCTCCCTCTGTCGCTCTGGGATATTGCTTGTACACTGTTTTTAATCAAATGTGCAGTCAAAATGATAAGCTACATTGTCGGAAATTATTTAGTTCTAATTACCAGCAGATGGGCTGCTTTATCTGCACCTAGGGCGCGCGAGCAAAAGGAAATGCTGTGTGAACAAGAATAATTAAGAAGTTGAATAGTGTTTTTTGCGCTTAAATAATCTGCAGTTTCATGTTAATTAGCACTAATGTAATTATTTAATTACATTTATGAATTAGAGGAACTTAAAAAGAGGTTTCCTGTGCAAAGTGCAGGCAAATAGGTGTGCAGGACCCCCCGGGGAACGCCCCCCCCCCCCCTCCTGCTGCTTAGTGCCAGGCGAAGGGAGGGCGACGTTATATGTGTCGGAATGCGGGCTGTGCATGGCTTCACTCTATCTGGGTTACACAACTGGGTGGCGGAGATTTGGGTGTTAATAAGGCTTTGAGGGCTAAACAAAGCATTTTCCACTTCTTTGTTGATTTTATCATATAAAAACTGGAATCATTTATTAGGAGGTAAAGGATCAGTCATCTGGAAACCTGTTATCTTGAAAGCACTGAATAGCATAGAGACGGAAAAAAAAATAATTGCTGCAGTTTAATTAAACTGGCATAACGCACATACATCACCAAATGCTTCCTCCCGCCATCACTGCGAGGAGCACTGCTATAAACATATTAGTAGTAGTAAAACAAATTGGGCTGCTATTTAATTTATTTACTACAGGTATTTATATAGCACCGGCAGTTTATGCCCTGCCCCCAAGGAGCTCACAATCGAAGGTCCCTATCTCACATACTATGGCCAATATAGAAAGGAGTCAATTAACCTTCATATAAGGGCCACTGATGTCCCCAGCATCCCGCCCCTTTGTTTATGCTGGCTGCAGGGCGGGGAAAGCCTGCGCTGATTGGAAGTTTGAGGGTGCACAAGCTCATCATTGGGGTCCCCAGTGTAATTCCTGACAGGACTTTAAAAAGGTACTCCAAAGGTAGGTTCAATCGAACAGCAAAGGTGCAGCAGTACTACCTCCCCTGGTATCCTCCACGGCTGAAATTACCATTGTTGGGGGCGGATTTCTAAGAGTTGCCAACACATCTATGGTGGCTAGCATTTTCCCCTAGCAGCAAAAGGGTCGCTGGTTTGAATCCCAACCACGACACTACCTGCCTGGAGTTTGCATGTTCTCCCTGTGCCTGTGCGGGTTTCCTCCGGGTACTCCAGTTTCCTTCCACACTCCAAAGACATGCTGGTAGCTTAATTGGATCCTGTCTAAATTGACCCTAGTATATGTATGAATGTGAGTTGGGGGCCTTAGATTGTAAGCTCCTTGAGGGTAGGGACTGATGTGAATGTACAATGTATATGTAAAGCGCTGCGTAAATTGACAACACTATATAAGTACCTGAAATAAATAAATAAATCTAGTATAGGAGAAGAGCTAGCACCATGGTAAATCACAGTATTTCTAGCAATTCAGGCAATACTGTGATTTACCGTGGTGCCATCTTTTCTCCTGTACTAGATGCTGGTAGGTTAACTGGCTCAGCTTAGTGTGCCCAAGAGGGCTGCCTCGCTTACTAGGCACTTTGGGGTTGATTTACTAAAGCTGGAGAGTGCAACTCTGCATAGAAACCAATCAGTTTCCAGGTTTTATTGTCAAAGCTTAATTCAACTAGCTGAAGTTAGAAGCTGATTGGCTACTATACACAGCTAACAGAAGTAGATCAACCGCGCTAAGATATAATGTCAAATCACAAGCAATCAGCTGCCAGCACTAAAGGTTGGAACACCAATAACAAACAACATATAATACAGGTGCAGTGCTGAAATAAATGTAACATAAAGTCCAAAAGCACCAGTCCTTGACAAGACAGTGATGGATAACAATAAGGAGAGTGTTCCCAAAGAAAAGCCTTCACCGACACCCACACACACACTGCCTCTTACCCTCCAACTATGACCCCCGCTACAGAGGTCTAATGAGCCTGTGTATGGGATTAGGCTGTAGGATTTCACATAGAAGGTAGCTGGCGAACATCTTCTTAATCTTGCTATATTTCAAAGGACATTGCGATCATTCTCCCCAGATCATAAAAGGGAATAAGATGCCAACAATAGTGCAGTACGTTCCATACAATGTTTATTAGGATAAAAATATTGCACTCACATGTCAGCAGTATCCACAAGCAGTGAAACACGTTTTGGTCTGTTTCCAACGATAAGGTGGCCGCCGCGTCCTGGTGTGCGATGTCGTCATGCTAGCTGGCTACTCCCAACGCGTTTCGTCATCACTGACGTACTATACACAGCTGTATCAGGTTTTGCACTCTCCAGTTTTAGTAAATCAACCCCTTCGTGTCCCTAGGGGAAAAAGCACATTCCCCCTGTGCTTGCATGGACTTCCTCCCACACGCTACAGCAGAGACTTTCTTTCAGCACAGAGGAACCCTTAAAATAACTTTCGGGTCGCCGGAAACCCCTGCTAAAAATGGCCATATCTGCACTCATGATACATTAGCGTGATGGTCAGAGGGAAGAATTCCCCCCCCCCCCCCTTACTCTTGTGGGCATTGGGAAGAATTCCCCCCTTACAGATAGCTAAAAAGATCAATGGTGTCAGTGGGAACTTATCTAAGAGGCAGAAATTGATCATTGCTCAATAAACTGTTAGTAACCTCTGGATGAAACCATAGGGTTCCACTGAACCCTGGTTGAGAAACCCTGCTCTACAAAGATGTTAGTGAGGTAACTAGCTTTAACAAATGTGCCCAAGATCTTCTTCTCACTTCCTAGGCCAGGGGTCTCCAAACATTCTAAGCAAAGGGCCAGTTTACTGTCCTTCAGGCTTCACAGGGGCCGGATTGTGGCCAGTGGGAGTAGAAAATGTCCTGTCATCAGTGCCCCTTCATTGGTTTTAATGGGAGTAATAGTGCCCCATTGTTGATATCAATATGGGGAATAGTGCCCCAATTGTGTTGTCAGTAGGAGGAATGTTGCTCCATCATTGGTGTCAGTTGGTAGAATAGTGCCCCAAGGACCAGAGAAAGGCAAGTGAATGGCCACATCTGTCTCCCGGGCCACAGTTTGGAGACCACTGTCCTAGGCACTTGGATAAAGTGGACAGGGATTACATATATAATTTGTATTTCTATAGGGCTTTTCTCCCTGAGGACAGACATAGTGAGCACAAGTTGCATTACGTCACAAAATCAATGTATCCCTATGAGAGCCGTCTTAACTGATCCGACACAAGTCGGTCCGACTTTGAAAAAGGTTCCTGTACTACTTTGGTCCTACTTGAGCCCATTGAATATCATTGAAGTAGGATCAAAGTTGGATCCTTGTTCTAACCATCCGACTTGTGACATCCGACTTGGTGATTACAGCAGCAGTAAAAAGGAATTTATCTCAGGCTGGGTTCACACTAGTCCGATTCTCGGACCGACGTGAAGAGCACAAGTTGCATTACGTCACAAAAACAATGATTCCCTATGAGAGCCGTCTTAACTGCTCCGACATGTGTTTTTCAAAGTCGGAGCGACTTTGAAAAAGGTTCCTGTACTAGTTTTGTCCGACTTTGATCCTACTTCAGCCCATTGAAAAGCATTGAAGTCGGATCAAAGTCGTATCAGTGTCTTCACTGATCCGACTTTGGCATGCGACTTGGGCTGTGGGGATCTTGAAGGGGAACTCCACACCATATTTTTAAAGAAAAAACTGGCATGGGGTCCCCCTCCAGGAGCATACCAGGCCCTTTGGTCTGGTACGGATTTTAAGGGGACCCCATGCCGAAAAAACAGCGTGGGGTCCCCCCCCAAAATCCATACCAGACCCTTATCCGAGCACGCAACCCGGCAGGCCAGGAAAGGGGGTGGGGACGAGCGAGCGGCCCCCTCCCTCCTGGACCATACCAAGCCACGTGCCCTCAACATGGGGAGTATGGTTGCTTTGGCTCTGCGCCCCCCACCCCAAAGCACCTTGTCCCCATGTTGATGAGGACAAGGGCCTCTTCCCGGCAACCCTGGCCGGTGGTTGTCGGGGTCTGCGGGCGGGGACTCATCGGAATCTTGAAGCCCCCTTTAACAAGGGGGCCCCCAGATGCCGGCCCCCCACCCTATGTAAATGAGTATGGGGTACATCGTACCCCTACCCATTTACCTGGAAAGAAATATGTACACAAAAAAAACACCACACAGCTTTTTAAAATATTTTATTAAATCTGCTCCGGTGGTCTTCTCCCCTCTCTCCGGTGTCTTCTTTTCTTCGGCTCTTTTGCGGGGTCTTTCATCTTCTGAGGGGTCTTTCCTTCTCCTCTGCGGTGTCTTCTGCTCTTTTGCCGGTCTTCTCCGCTGTCCTCTTCCCTCTCTTCTTCTTCTTCTTCTTCCCATGTTGACACGACGCGTTCTCCTTCACGAATGCCCTCATCGCTCTGTGCTGTGCCTTATATTGGCATGGGGCGTGGCCACCAGATGACATCACCTGGAGGTCCTGCCCCGTATGAGGTCACATCCTGGGGGCGGAGCTGTGACCGGCCAGGGTTGTCGGGAAGAGGCCCTTGTCCTCATCAACATGGGGACAAGGTGCTTTGGGGTGGGGGGCGCAGAACCCCCCCTGCCCCAAAGCACCCATACTCCTCATGTTGAGGGCACGCGGCCTGGTATGGTCCAGGAGGGAGGGGGCCGCTCGCTCGTCCCCACCCCCTTTCCTGGCCTGCCGGGTTGCGTGCTCGGATAAGGGTCTGGTATGGATTTTGGGGGGGACCCCACGCTGTTTTTTCGGCATGGGGTTCCCCTTAAAATCCGTACCAGTCCAAAGGGCCTGGTATGCTCCTGGAGGGGGACCCCATGCCAGTTTTTTCTTTAAAAAATGGCGTGGAGTTCCCCTTCAAGATCCCCAGAGCACAAAGTGCCTGGCATTGTCGGGATCAAAGTCGGATCCCTCTTCACAGACAAACGGTCCGACTTTGACCCCATGTAGGACCGTAAATCGCACAGCAGTGTAGGATCAAAGTAGGACCGTTTTTTTGTCGGATAGTGTGAACTCAGCCTCACACTGGGATTGTTTTGATTGGTCAAAGGACAAGTCACTATCTCAAAGTCGGAGCAAAATCTTATCTTGTTCATTCAAGTCAGATGGAAGTAGGACCAAAGTAGGACAGAAGTAGGACTGATGTTGCAGGGCAAAGTAGGATCAAAAGTCTGACCGTTTTTGTGTCGGATAGTGTGAACCCAGCCTCAAAGTGCATAAGAGGTGAGGCAGCCATCTCGATTGCAGCTAATTACCTACCAGCAGTATTTGAGCTAATTAACCTACCAGCATGTGTTTGGAGTGTGGGAAGATAAAGTAGAAGCCCACATAAGCACAGAGAGAACATGCAAACTCGTATTTAAACTTAAGTTAGGGCTACCAAATGTGATAATGGTGAGAGACGTCTTCTAGCGCAATTGACCATCAATAGAACACTTGGGTTGCACAAGGATTCATGATTGATGTGGCTTGTGGGAGACAGAAGGTGAATCGCATACAGTGTAGACCAGAGTTTCTCAATCAGAGTCCCATAGAAGGCTAGGGTTCCTCCAAAGGTTGTTAGGGGTTCCTTGAGCAATGAGCAATTTCTGACTCTCACATAAATTCCCAATGACACCAATGTTTTTTTTTAGCTATCTGTAAGGGGGTAATTCTTCCCAATGACCACAAGTGTAAGGAGCATTCTTCCCACTGACCATCACACTAATGTACCATGAGTTATAGATATAAAAATTTTAGCAGGGGTTCCCCGAGAATGGAAAGGTATTCTCTGTGTTGGAAAGGTTGAGAAAGGCTGGTGTAAACAGTTCCTTCAACTTACCAAAAAGTACATAAACTTTTCATCCAAAAAATACTTTATTTCATACGTATGTCTCAAAACTCTATGAAGTACAGGAAATAAATATAAGGGATTACTTATACTTCAGCAGCCAGAAGCATAAACTTTGTAGGAACCCATCATGGAAGAGCACCTTTTTAACCTACTAGAGGCAGCCTTAACTCTTACCTTTTCTACTACTCCATTCCGTGCTGCTTCTAACTCCCCCAGTTTGGTAGCTTAATATATAATTTCATCTTAGTGGAATCCACTGTAATTCTGCAAACTTCATATAAATAGTGTCCTGGTCTGGATTTGAACCAGGGACCTCAGTGCCGTAAAGCGGAATTTGCTAACCACTGGGCCACTGTGCTGCCACTGTCTGTTAATTAGGGCTACCAGAAAGAAGTTGTTATAGACATCTGAGAACAGTGAGAGATGTCTTCTAGCCCAGCTGTGCATCAATAGAACTGTTGGGGTGCACAAGGATTCATGTGGGAGATGGAAGGTGAATCTCATACAGTGTAGACAGTTGCCTCAACATATCCAAAAGTTTGTAGTCTTGTTAGTACACTTTTCATCCAAGAAGCCCTAAAATTCTATGAAGTGTAGGCAATACATATAATCTAGTGGTTGTCAACTTGAAAGGTAAAGGGGACCTCAAATGCAACCCCTGATGTCTTCAAAGAGAAGCATATAATATTTATTACAAGACTGGCCGGAGGAAGTGGTCAGAGATTGTTCATCAGGAGTGGTTGGAGACTGAAGTCATGCTTTCAGTGTCAGTCAAAGACTAGGGACATGTTGCATGAAAGCACTAGACTTTACTACCATTAAGAAATATTTTACAAATCAGTGATCCCTATACAGACTGCTGGGATCCAAGGGCCACACTTAAAACATCAAAGGGCTATAGGTAGCCCTTTGGCCACAGGTTGGACACCAGTGGTATAATGGGTCACTTATAGTTAAGCAACCAGAAGCAAAACCATGCAGGAACCAGTGTAAGAGCACCTTCAGGACCATACTACAGACAAAAAGATATTTTATACAAAAGATATGGTTTTAGGTAATTAATAAGGGCAAGTTTAACTCCTTGAGAAAGGGTGGAAAGGGTAATCTCCAAAATTAGTTCCAATGCCCAACAACACATTCTAGCCTTTCTGTTACATCACGCTCTCCACCGCATGCACTCAGAGAACCCTTTGCAGCTATTGAGGAAATGCAAAGTGATCTCTAAATGTTGCCCCTACCAAGCAGCTGACCTCCTGTATTCAGAATGCAACAGGGCAGCCACTCGGCACGGGACTTGGAGGCTAGGGGAGATTACTGGAGTAGTAGTGTAGTAGCAGTGTCTACTACAGGGATTTGCAACTTCTAGGAGGTATCCCACAGGTAAGGCATATAAATAGTTACATTGCTCCAAGCTGGACCAATGAATGTGTCATGATCAGGGGTGAGGCTCGGAGACCAGTAGCACCAGCAGTAGGGAGGCCTCCACTGACCAGCAGGATAGGTATACAAGCAGGTCACCCTGGCAGATGACAAGCTCACCTGAAGTGCGGGGTCTAAGCACTAACCAGTATTCACCAGAGTTCCTAATGGTGGGGATGTGTTTTGCTGTGTGTTAGTACCAGGTCATGGTCCTCGGGATCGCCCCAGCAAGAGGTGAGCAAGTCGGGGTCCAATAGCAGATATAGCAGGCAGAGACCAAGCAGAAGCATAGTCAGTAAACAAACTAAAGGTCGGTAACACGTGATTGCAGATTGAGATCAATTGGAAGCATAGTCGAGGAACAAGTGTAAAAGGTTAGCAACGAGTGATAGCGAAGATATGGATGGCAGCAGGAGTGACAAGAGCGAGATATCAGCTGGAGAGAGCACAATAATCTGACAAACAGGAAGTACAAAGGCATGGTTAAAATAGGAAGTTCATGGGAGGAGCAAAGGGTTCAAAGCTCATGAGAAACAAAGTCAACATTGTCTGAGGGATTGTCCAGGGAGATGTCCAGCATCCCAGATGGCTCAGCAAGAAGAGACATCACCAGGCACAGCAGAGGTCGCAGGTTCCATACCTGGAATTCTTTAAGTGTTGCAGCATAGAGAGCTGTATTAATTAAACCACTACTATGCACCGGAACTGTGCCCTGAATTCTGATTGCTTGATCTTCACAGCACCTCCACTTTTCTTTCTCCTTCATTTTTTTTTTTTTTTTTACATCAGATCTAATAAGATCCTATGCAATAAGCAGGTGAAGGTGACTTTGGCATATATATTATTATTATACAGGATTTATATAGTGCCAACAGTTTACGCAGTGCTTTACAACTTGAGGGTAGACAGTACAAATGCAATACACTTAAATACAGGAGGAATCAGAGGGCCCTGCTCATTAGAGCTTACAATCTAAGAGGGAAGGTCAAGAGATACAAGAGGTAATAACTGTGGGGGATGAGCTGATGGAGAAGATAAATGTACAGTTGTTAGGTGGGAGCCAGATAGGCTACTCTGAAGAGATGAGTTTTTAGGGATCGTCCGAAGGTGGACAAAGTAGGAAAAAGTCGGACAGATAGGGGTAGACCATTCCAGAGGATGGGAGAGGCTCTGGAGAAGTCCTGGAGGTGAGCATGGGATGAGGTGACAAGGGAGCTAGAGAGCAGGAGATCTTGGGAGGAGCGAAGAGATCGATTTGGTTGGTATTTTGAGACCAGGTTAGTGATGTAGCTGGGGGCCAAGTAGTGGATGGCTTTATAAGTTATTGTTAGTATCTTTAATTTAATTTGTTGGTTGAGTGGCAGCCAATGGAGGGATTGACTTAGGAGTGTAGCAGACTCCGAGCAGCATTCATAATGGACTGAAGTGGGGATAGTCTATGTAGAGGTAAGCCAGTGAGGAGGGAGTTGCAGTAATCGAGGCGAGAGATGACCAGGGAGTGGATTAAAAGCTTTGTGGTTAGTGGCGGCCCGTCCATCAGGGCGCACGGTAGCCGCCCCCATCTCTCCGGTCACCGCCCTCTATGCCATGGATCTATCCATGGCCGCCCGTGAGCACCCCCCCCAATTCATTCGGCCGACCCCTTTGTGGCGCCGGCTGCATGAATTACCACGGCAGGGGGTGTCCATGAAGCATCTCATTAGAGCCGTAGGCTCTAATTCGCTTCACTAAAGTGTGGCTTGTGGCGGAAAGCGTGCTGCCACAAGCCCTTAGAAAGGCAAATGAACATTTGCCGTTCTAACTGGGAACCATTCTCAGCCAATCAGGAAGCCCCGGTATGTTACCGGTTTCCTGATTGGCGGAGGAGACAGGCGATTCTATTGGACGCCTATCTCGGAGGAGAAGGAGGATGTCGCTGGAGCACGGAGAGCACGTTCCCCGCTCGCCGGACTCTGCACACTGCCAGCATGCTTTCCGTAAGCCGGGCTCTGCACACTGCCAGCCTGCTATTAGATGGGGTAAGTGCGGGCCTGTGTCCCCATTTCGGGGGGGGGGTCTGTCAGTGCCGCAAGCCCCTATCTGGGGCTCTGTATACCCTATCTGGGGCTCTGTATACTGCTCTGGTGGCTCTGTATAGCCTATCTGGGGCTTTGTATACTGCTCTGGTGGCTCTGTATACCCTATCTGGGGCTTTGTATACCCTATCTAGTGGCTCTGTATACTCCTATCTGGGGCTCTGTATACTCCTATCTGGTGGCTCTGTGTACCCTATCTGGTGGCTCTGTATACTCCTATCTGTTGGCTCTGTATACCCTATCTGGTGATGTGTATACCCTATCTGTGATGCTGTATACCCTATCTGGTGATGCTGGGCTGTATACTCCTGACACAATGGGTGGAAACTATAAGAGGTGGAGCTTATGAGAAGGGGAGGGGTTAAAAAGGAAAGGCGGGGTCTGGTGCCCCCCCATCCTAAAATTTCACTGTTTGTGGTATATATATATATATATATACGTTGTAACATAAAATTAACTTCATTGCTCTTTATGTACATTATGATCAGTGACATCTTTTTATTGAACACAGGTTACACAGAGAAGCGGAGGGCTCAGGCCACCGACCTCCACCTTGAGCAGAACCTCCAGATGGGACGTCTGGGTGACATCGCAGGTGAGTTACAAGTCTCCCGGTCAGGTTCAGGGGGGGGGGGATTTCCAGTATAGTGCACATTGGACACAAGTTATTTTTCTACAGTGACTAGTATTACATGTATTTCTCGTTACTTCAATTAAAATACAATGTTGCATATATATATATATATATATGGTGTTTGTCACTTTAAAATCCTACCCCCCCGTGGTCTGGGGCGGAAAGGAAAAATTGGGGAGGGGAAGAGTATTCGAGGTGGAGAATATCAAAGGTGGGTAACACAGTCCTCATATGTCGGGTCGTAGTGGTCTATCCCATATGTCGTAGTGTCT
>BLSH010478444.1:1132908-1149280 GCA_018402905.1 Glandirana rugosa | reverse complement strand
CCCCCTATGTGAATAGGTATGGGGTACATTGTACTCCTACCCATTCACCAAAAAAGGAGTAAAGTGGTACAAAAAACAAGAGGCAGTTTTTGACAAGTCCTTTGTTGTGTAAAATATCTCTTTTTCTTTCTTCTTTCTTCTTCCATCTTCTCCTGCCTCGGGCCTTCTTCTGGTCTTCTGCTTCTTCTTTTTGGTCTTCTTCCATTCTCTCTTTGTCTTCAATCTTCATCTTCTTCTTCCTTCTTCTTTCACCGTCCCCGCTACTGCAGCCATGCCGTCCAGAGGTCTCTCCCAGAATGGGCGGTCTTCAGTTTGACATTTCTTTTATAAGAAGGGGCAGGGCCACCCGGTGACGTAAAAGGGTGACCCGCCCCTGACAATGAATGATGTCAGTAGGGGGCGGGATCACTCGGTTAAGTCACTGGGTGGCCCCGCCCTTATCTATATAATAAATGTCAGACTGCAGACCGCCCATTCTGGGAGGCGCCTCTGGACGGCACGGTTGCGGCAGCGGAGCGGGGCGACGAAATAAGAAGGGAGAAGAAGATGAGGATTGAAGAGAGGAAGGAAGAAGACCGAAAGAAGAAGCAGAAGACCAGAAGAAGGACCGGGGCAGCAGAAGATGGAGGAAGAAAGAAGGAAGAAGAAGAGCTACTTTACACAATAAAGGACTTGTCAAAAACTGCCTCTTGTTTTTTGTACCACTTTACTCCTTTTTTGGTGAATGGGTAGGGGTACAATGTACAGTACAGGGGTACTAGTGTACAAGTCTATGCTAAACTGCCTGCACTAACTACCTGTATATAGATTGCCATATCTATCTATCTATCTATCTATCTATCTATCTATCTATCTATCTATCTATCTATCTATCTATCTATCTAATATTTTTTCACAATAATCCCTAGCTACACTGAACTGCCTGCACGTCACTAGCTAAGCTCACTCTCTCCCCACGTTATTCCCACACTACATAGAGCCACTGTACAAGCGGCTTTATATAGTGTGGGCCGTGGATTGAGGCTGTTGAGCAGTGATTGGCTAAAGGCACCCTGGGGGTATTGTGAAGAGGAAGATGCAGACCCAACAATGCAGAAGAGCTGAAGGCCACTATCAGAGCAACCTGGGCTCTCATAACACCTGAGCAGTGCCACAGACTGATCGACTCCATGCCACGACGCATTGTTGCAGTAATTCAGGCAAAAGGAGCCCCGACTAAGTATTGAGAGCTGTACATGCTCATACTTTCCATGCTCATACTTTCCATGCTCATACTTTCCATGCTCATACTTTCCATGCTCATACTTTTCATGCTCATACTTTTCATGCTCATACTTTCCATGCTCATACTTTTCATGCTCATACTTTCCATGCTCATACTTTCCATGCTTATACTTTTCATGCTCATACTTTCCATGTTCATACTTTTCATTCTCATACTTTTCATTCTCATACTTTTCATGCTCATACTTTCCATGCTCATACTTTCCATGCTCATACTTTTCATGTTCATACTTTTCATGCTCATACTTTTCATGCTCATACTTTTCATGCTCATACTTTTCATGCTCATACTTTTCATGCTCATACTTTTCATGCTCATACTTTACATGCTCATACTTTACATGCTCATACTTTTCATGCTCATACTTTACATGCTCATACTTTTCATGCTCATACTTTCCATGCTCATACTTTTCATGCTCATACTTTTCATGCTCATACTTTACATGCTCATACTTTTCATGCTCATACTTTTCATGCTCATACTTTTCATGTTCATACTTTTCAGTTGGCCAAGATTTCTAAAAATCCTTTCATTGTATTGGTCTTAAGTAATATTCTAATTTTCTGAGATACTGAATTTGGGATTTTCCTTAGTCGTCAGTTATAATCATCAAAATTAAAAGAAATAAACAAAATATATCAGTCTGTGTGTAATGAATGAATATAATATACAAGTTTCACTTTTTGAATGGAATTAGTGAAATAAATCAACTTTTTGATGATATTCTAATTATATGACCAGCACCTGTATATATGTATATAGTGTTGGGTTATTTTGAGGGGACAGCAAATTTACACAGTTATACAAGCTGTACACTCACTACTTTACATTGTAGCAAAGTGTCATTTCTTCAGTGTTGTCACATGAAAAGATAGAATGAAATATTTACAAAAATGTGAGGGGTGTACTTACTTTTGTGAGATACGGTATATGTGTGTGTATATATATATATATATATATATATACATGCAGTACACCCCTCACGTTTTTGTAAAGATTTTATTCTATCTTTTCATCTTTTTATAATTTTTTGCGCAAAAGTTGCCGCGTAATGGCGGCAATCTGCGATTTTTTTATCGGGACTGTGATATTGCAGCGAACATTTCGGACATTTTTGACACTTTTTTGGGACCAATGACATTTATACAGCGATCAGAAATTTAAATATCCACTGATTACTGTATAAATGTCATTGGCAGTGAAGGGGTTAACCTGCGGGGGCGATCTAGGGGTTAACTGCATTCCCTAAGCGTGTTCTAACTGTGAGGGGGCTGGGCTGCCAGAGCCATAAGAGATCTAACTGATCCCAGTGACTGGGATCAGCAGATCTCTTAAATACCCACTGACAGAGCGGGGAACCGCCGCGTTTACATGGGCGGTTCCCGTTCTTCCTCTCTGCCAGGCAATGGCTTCTCTCTGGCAGAGATCGTGTCCGCCCCAGCCGCAGCCACACTCCTGCAGAGTGCGCTGGGCACGAGAGCGTGCCGCCACCGGCGCGCTCATGCCCGCTACAGCGCACTCGCGAGGCGCCGTTTATAGATGGACAGAGCCACTCTGCAGCAGTAAAAGTACGCAAGCCGGCCGGGAACAAAAGTGAGTACACCCCTAAGTGAAAATGTCCAAATTGGGCCCAAAGTAAGAAAATAACAAAGAACATTTGAAATAATAACTAACTAATAAATAACTATTAAATTATAGGTATTGGAATTTCCTTGAAAGTTTGTCTGTTAGCGAGCTTAAATATGAAATTTATCACTAACTGCCATATTTTCAAGGAAATTCTAATACCTATAATTTAATAGTTATTTATTAGTTAGTTATTATTTTAAATGTTCTATGTTATTTTCAGATTTTCGGCTGTTTCGATTGCCGAATTACCGCAATTTCCGAAGTACCGCGAATTTCTGAATTACCGCAACTGCCGAATTACCACGAATTTCCTTGTTACGTATGAAAGGGACTCCGGAGGGTCTCGATCATTAAAAGAGAAGTATGGGAATGTTTTTTTTTCAATCATACTTACCTAGCAGGGCTGGCCCAAGACATGGTGCTGCCTGGGTCCAAGGTTGTAATGCCCCCCCCCCCCCCCAACAAAAAAAAAAAATATCCACATCACAGACACTTTTAACCCCTACTTGGGAGTTAAAAGTGCCCTGCTGCCACCCAAAAAGTGGCACAAAGGCACCGCTATAACAGCGGTAAAATGCAGCTAAAACTAGCGCGCTTTAGCGCCAACACAGCCCGCGTCCCAGTGTGAAAGTAGCCTTATAATCCATGATAATTAAAAAAAAAATGTATTTATCAGGAAGTCAGATTTACATGCAACAGCACCTTGTCTGTATGTAAAAATGATATAACATACCATTATGTTCAATTCCAAGGGGCAGGCTAGGGTAGTATATAGACAGGCTAGGGTAGTATATAGACAGGCTAGGGTTGTATATGACAGTGGTATCAGTGGCAGTGCTGGGAGGGGGGTCAGTGGAAGTGCTGGGGGGGGGGGGGGTCAGTTGCAGTGCTAGGGAGGATAAGATTACAGACAGTTGTACTTACTGTGTATTGGGCTCTGTGGTGCCTGGTGGCAGTGACATCTATGCCGAGATAAAGAGATGGGGTCTCTTCCAGCCCCTCCCACTTCAGTCCCGATTCGGCTAACCTCTAGTCTCCGCCCCCCCGCCATTCTGCAAACTGAATGGGCAGCCGCTGGTTAAATGGACTGCCCAGCTGCTTTGTGCACAACATGCAGCCCGGAGGCTCCGCTGACTGGGATGCAGGGCCGATCCTAGTGTCAGACGCCAGAGTGTCAGACGCCAGAGTGCAGAAATATTTCTGGTGACCCCCCACATGGGCGTGGTCACCTTACTAACTCCTCCCCTTTACAAATGTTTCTATGGCAGGACTCAAACACAGAGATGCTCCCCTAAGGAATATTTGTTACCCTGGGATTCTCCCGTGAACTCTTAACAATAAGCAAAATACAGGAACAGAAGCAGAGTACTCTAATGGGACCTGGAGGGGGGCATGGACACAGAGAGGGCTTCTGTTAGAGAGTCTGTTAAAAAGAGCCCCCAGACATACTGCAGACATAGTACAGGAGATGGTCAGTGACTGCAGACATACTACAGGAGATGGTCAGAGACTGCAGACATACTACAGGAGATGGTCAGAGACTGCAGACATAGTACAGGAGATGGTCAGAGACTGCAGACATGATGCAGGAGATGGTCAGAGACTGCAGACATAGTACAGGATATAGACAGAGACTGCAGACATAGTACAGGAGATGGACAGAAACGGCAGAAATTATACAGGAGATGGTCAGAGACGGCAGACATGATATAGGAGATGGTCAGAGACTGCGGACATAGTACAGGAGATGGTCAGAGACTGCAAACATAGTACAGGAGATGGTCAGAGACTGCAGACATGATGCAAGAGATGGTCAGAGACTGCGGATATAGTACAGGAGATGGACAGAGACGGCAGAAATGATACAGGAGATGGTCAGAGACGGCAGACATGATACAGGAGATGGTCAGAGACTGCGGACATGATACAGGAGATGGTCAGAGACTGCGGGCATAGTACAGGAGATGGTCAGAGACTGCAAACATAGTACAGGAGATGGTCAGAGACTGAAGACATGGTACAGGAGATGGTCAGAGACTGCAGTCATGGTACAGGAGATGGTCAGAGACTGCAGGCATGGTACAGGAGATGGTCAGAGAATACAGACATAGTTTAGGAGATATTCAGGGACCGCAGACATTATACAAGAGATCAATGCAGCCTCATTGGTGCCCATCAAATGCAGCCTCATCAGTGCCCATCGAATGCAGCCTACCAGTGCCCACCAAATGCCGCCTACCAGTGCCCATCAATGCAGCCTTTCAGTGCCCATCAATGCAGCCTACCAGTGCCCATCAATGCCGCCTAGCGGTGCCCATCAGTGCCACCTGGTGGTGCCCATAAATGCCGCTTGACGGTATGCACCAATGATGCCTGCCAGTGCAATGCCCCCTGCCAGGGCCCAGCAATGCGGCCTGCCAGTGCCCACCAATGCAGCATGACAGTGCCCACCGATGCAGCATGACAGTGCTCACCACCAATGCAGCATGACCGTGCCCACCACCAATGCAGCATGACAGTGCCCACCAATGCCATATGACAGTGCCCACCAATCCTGCATGACAGTGCCTACCAATGCAGCCTACCAGGGCACACATGGATCACACACAGTGACAGCGGCGATCTCCTGAAGAGTCATGGAGCTTTGTTGTGAATTGTTTGGCGGCACTGTATTAAAATCCCGCCTCTGATCAGTGTGACATCTATCATAGGAGCCTTGGCTCTAGGAGGCGGGATTTTAATACAGCTCGCCGAACCAATCACAGCAGAGCTCCGTGACACTTCGGGAGATCGCCGCTGGAGAGGAGAGAAGAGGAGGAGGGGGGGGAGGAGGGAGAGAGAGGAGGACTGTTTGGCGCCCCCACCTCTGTGGCGCCTGGGTCCAGTGCACCCCGTGCACCTGCCTGGGATTGGCCCTGCTGGGATGCACCATCTGCCCATCTGGAGGGGGGAAGACACAGAGCTTCTTGCGTCCGATTGTCTCCTTTCCTTCTGCTGTCCTCAACCTGCACAACCGGCCATTGATCTGTATGGCATCACTGGCTGTGTAGTGATAGTGGCGCCCACGCAAACATACAAAAATGCTGGGAAAAATTGTGGGTGTCAATTTGCCGCCCCCCTCAAACGGCCGCCTCGGACCATTGGACCCATGGTAGGGCCGGCCCTGTTACCTAGGTGGATGCAGCATCTGTCCCCCGCCAGCTTTAAGACTGAGAACCGAGCGAGAACACCACCAACCACTTGGTTCTCACAGCTCCATGAGCAGAGAGCTGGTGACTGCCACAACCACCGGCTTTCCTCTGCCCCCCCCCCCCCTCCAGTGAGCGTGGGGCTGTGGAGGGGGTGGGAGTGGCTGGCTCAGGCTCTCAGTGGCTTGCTGAGAAGATAAACCAGGTGCTGGTCCAGGCATGTGGGTGGATCCTGACCATATTGTTGCAATCTTGCCCCAGCCTGGACCGGCTCTGTGACATCAGCCGACAGTGGGCTTCAGCCAGCTGTCTGCTAAAAAGAGTCACAGGTGTGCAGAAGGAACTGCACTCCTGTGATCCACAGTAGAAGTACAGCCAAACAAGCTTTCCTCGTACCTCTCTTGTAAGAATTGGATAAATGGTGGAGATCGATTTGGGCGCACCTGGGGTATAGAAAGCTGCAATTTTTAGTTCTGCTGTGTAAATAGGAACATGTAACAAATATAAAGTAGATGTAATCCCAATTTGGCTTCAAAAGTAAAAATACACTTTTAGATTTTAACAGCACATGTGTAAAAAAAACTTCTGCCACCTGGGGGGGATGCCAACCTTGCCCAGGCTGTGTAGACGACTCCTACTTCAGGTGAAAGCCAGCAAGCCTTTTTATTTAAATCGGCAGAGCAACAAATTGAACATCATAAAGCCTTGACATGTTTTTCACCAACATGGCTCCTCATAAGGCTTGGGTCCTTTGCACACAGGGCTGTCCAGCTGCAGTACTTCCCCTTCCGGCATTTTAATGCACTCAGGAGGGACAGGAACATCGTCCAACCCCACTGCCTGCAGCCTTCTGAAGTCTATAGCAGGCTGCGGCTGAACGCTGTACCGAATGAATGGTACTAGTGTTTAGGGCCCCTGTGTGTTCAGGGATGAAGGTCCAGTGCCGCTCAGTAGAGTGTTTAGCCCTTGTCCAGCCACAGCCTGCCATTGACTTTGCAAGCAGTGGAGCTGGATGCTATGAGGGGCGCGCTGCAGCTGGACGGCCCCATGTGCAAGGGGCCTTGTATGTTTAAAATCATTGACTTTTTTTTTCTTATGTATGCAATCTTTGTTTTACAAATAAACGTGATTGGTGAAAGACTCCTAAAGCACTATCGGTTGGCTAAAGACACAGCACATAAAACAAAACTTGCTTTGCAGCTCCCTTTGCTGTCTTAAAACTTAGTTCTGAGCAGTTTGACAAGGACACCACTCTCATGATTTATTGGAACCCTTTAGACAAGCTTCTATCAGCACAGTTGCAAGGAGCAATAGCTGAATATGTAAAAAGGTGACTACAGCTCCACCTGCTGGCTAAATAGTATCTTCATTTACAATACATATAAAACCACTATACATTCCCTTTAAATATATTCCAAGCATGGTTGTTTCGGAGCTGCTCTAGCATTGCCTACATCAGTGCAGCTCCTCTACCTGTGACCTTTATTCATTGAACCCTATGAGCAGTACTGCAGGGTATACACTTGTGCTTGACTGTTTTCCTAAGTGCAGTGGAAAGCATGCCACTGAGATTTGTTCTTATTCAGATAAGTTGCACAATGCTTGGCAGAACAGTAAGTGCACATCGGGTGTACACCATTTGTAGGTTCCAATGTACTTTAAACATTTCTTCTAGCAGGTGGGAGGCCTTTCTGGGTCCCATTTGGGCTGCACTGAGAAGAGGCGGATGTGTGTAGGGTTGGGTGGCCTCAGGTAACACAAGGGCACCGGCCCTTTAATCTCTGTTTTTGGAAAGTATTGTGTTTGGATGAAATTCATAACTGGTCATAAAGATGACATGCAGTATATCTATAGACCCCGGGACATTCACTATTCTGTGTTTCCAAGTACATACTTGTGAATCACTAGGAATAGCATCACAAATTATATATTTATTGGTTATCTGACATTCAGGGTGCACTTTATTAATTCATCCATCCATCCATCCCTTCATCCATCCATGCATTTTCCCTTCATCACTCTATCCCTCTATCCTTCCATTGCTTTATCCCTTTTTCCCTCCATCTCTGCATTCATCCATTCATCCCTCCATCCACCAATCTGTCTCTTTATCCCCCCCCCCCCCATCCTTTAATCCCTCCCTCCCTTTACTCCTCTTTGCCTCCTTCCACTCCTCCATTCATTCATCCATCCATCAATCTATCTCTCTATCCATCCCTCTATCCCCCCTCCCATCCCTGTATCACTCCATCCCTCTAACACCCCCCCTCCTGTCCATTTAGCCACCCCCCTTCCCTTTATCCCTCCATCCCTTTTATTTCTTTATCCCTCCCTTTTATGCCTTTATCCCCCCCCCCATCCCTTTATTCCTCTATCCCTCCATCCCCCCATCTCTTTATCCATCCTTCTATCCCTTTATCCCTCCATCCATGCCTTTATCCTTCTATCCCTTCATCCTCCACCCCTTTATCCATCCATTCATCCCTTTTATCCTTTTAGCCTCCATCCCTTTATTCCTCCATCCATCCCTTTATCCCGAAAGAATGAAGTTGGCAGCGCAATCACGGGAGTGAGGGTTGGGGGGGCCCGAACAGTTTGAGGCTGGGGACCCTTTGGCTTGCCTCCGCGGTTGTTGGGCAGGTGGGGGGATGGGCGAGTCACCTGGGGGAACGGTGGACAATGTTCAAACAGTCTATGTGTACAAAGGTATGTACAATTGTCCGTATGTACAAAAGTCTTGGTATAGTCTATATGCTGGGATGGTGGAAATCCACTGTGACACTGGTAGGCTGCACCATTAAGAAGTAACCGGACTCCTGTGGGTAACAAAGAACAAGAAAGGTGCGCCTCTAAGTGCAGTAGTGTGTTTTTTTTACACTACTGCACTTAGAGGCGCACCTTTCTTGTTCTTTGTCATCCCTTTATCCCACCCATCCTTTTATCCCACACTCCCTCCATCCCTTTATTGCTCTATGCCTCCATTCATTCATCCATCCATCAATCTATCTCTTTATCCATCGATCTACCCCCCATCCATTTATCCATCCATCCCTCCCTTTATCCCTCTATCATTCTATCCCCATCCCTTTATCAATCCCTCTGTCCTTCTATCCCTTTATCCCTCCATCCATCCATCCCTTTATCCCTTCCTTCATCCCTTTATCCATTCTTTCTATCCCTTTATCCATTGCCCTATCCTTCTATCCCTTTATCCCTCTGTCCATCCCTTTATCCATTCCTTCATCTCTTTATCCCTTTATCATTCCATCCCTTTATCCATCTATTCATCCCTTTATCTCTTTGGCATCCATCCCTCCCTCCCAGTACTCGATCAAATGGCACACTCTCAGAATCCTGTTGTCTGCATTTATTTGTGAAGTCACTAATAATGTTGGGAAATAGCTTTCTGTGCTCCAATGTACACAATGTCAGACTACAAATCTGCTGAACTATTGGTTGTGACTGCTGCCCACTAGTGGAGAAAATAATGTACTGCGGGTAATTGTGGTAGTGCTGATCCTGAAATTTTGGATGTTAACATGTGTTCTTTACGGAAACAATCCATCCAACGTCTTTAGATGATATAGATGGCCGTACTGCAACATCTTCTATAAGGGAATTCTTTAGCACAAATGTATGGCTTTTTAATAGGTATAATTAGAGAAGATACAGTATAGAGGCATTGGAGCAAACATGGTAAATGGTAACCCCAGGATGAGAAAATAGAAGTGATGCACACAAAGGTGTTTTAGGATCGGGTATAAGAAAGCTGAATTATTTTCATTCTGGCTAAACATCTAATTTATGAATTACTGTACTATTAAAGCGGACCTTATGGGCCCATGCATACTGGACTTAAAAAAAAGCTACTTTTTGCCTTTTTTTTTTTCAGGCTGTAAAAGATTTTTCTTACAGAAACACATCTACATTAGTCATCAATATATGAAGGTTCAAAACAATTATATTATTATTATTATTATTATTATTAGTAATAAACAGGATTTATATAGCGCCAACAGTTTGCGAAGAAGGGACACAGTACAATTACAATACAGTTCAATACAGAAGGAATAAGAGGGCCCTGCTCGTGGAGCTTACAATCTAAAGGGAGGTAAAGGTGGTACAAAAGGTAATGGCTTCAGGGGATGATCTGATAGAGGTGATTCAAGCACTTATAGGGAGCAGGATAGGGACCGAGTCATTTCTCCAAAGGCAAGAGCTCTATGTACATAGGTGTGTGCAGCCTATTGCATTAGGCAGGAGCTCTATGTACATCGGTGTGTGCAGCCTATTGCATTAGGAAGGAGCTCTATGTACATAGGTGTGTGCAGCCTATTGCATTAGGCAGGAGCTCTATGTACAAAGGTGTGTGCAGCCTATTGCATTAGGAAGGAGCTCTATGTACATAGGTGTGTGCAGCCTATTGCATTAGGAAGGAGCTCTATGTACATAGGTGTGTGCAGCCTATTGCATTAGGCAGGAGCTCTATGTACATAGGTGTGTGCAGCCTATTGCATTAGGAAGGAGCTCTATGTACATAGGTGTGTGCGCCCTATTGCATTAGGCAGGAGTTCTATGTACATAGGTGTGTGCAGCCTAGTGCATTAGGCAGGAGCTCTATGTACATAGGTGTGTGCAGCCTATTGCATTAGGCAGGAGCTCTATGTACAAAGGTGTGTGCAGCCTATTGCATTAGGAAGGAGCTCTATGTACATAGGTGTGTGCAGCCTATTGCATTAGGCAGGAGCTCTATGTACATAGGTGTGTGCAGCCTATTGCATTAGGAAGGAGCTCTATGTACATAGGTGTGTGCGCCCTATTGCATTAGGCAGGAGTTCTATGTACATAGGTGTGTGCAGCCTAGTGCATTAGGCAGGAGCTCTATGTACATAGGTGTGTGCAGCCTATTGCATTAGGCAGGAGCTCTATGTACAAAGGTGTGTGCAGCCTATTGCATTAGGAAGGAGCTCTATGTACATAGGTGTGTGCAGCCTATTGCATTAGGCAGGAGCTCTATGTACATCGGTGTGTGCAGCCTATTGCATTAGGAAGGAGCTCTATGTACATAGGTGTGTGCAGCCTATTGCATTAGGCAGGAGCTCTATGTACAAAGGTGTGTGCAGCCTATTGCATTAGGAAGGAGCTCTATGTACATAGGTGTGTGCAGCCTATTGCATTAGGAAGGAGCTCTATGTACATAGGTGTGTGCAGCCTATTGCATTAGGCAGGAGCTCTATGTACATAGGTGTGTGCAGCCCATTGCATTAGGAAGGAGCTCTATGTACATAGGTGTGTGCAGCCTATTGCATTAGGCAGGAGCTCTATGTACATAGGTGTGTGCAGCCCATTGCATTAGGAAGGAGCTCTATGTACATAGGTGTGTGCAGCCTATTGCATTAGAAAGGAGCTCTATGTACATAGATGTGTGCAGCCTATTGCATTAGGCAGGAGCTCTATGTACATAGGTGTGTGCAGCCTATTGCAATAGGGTGTGCACCTAAGAGCTCAAACACACGTGTCACTTATATATACATAGTGCATTCATAAAGTATTCAGACCCCCTTCACTTTTTTTCAACTTTGTTATGTTGCAGAATGATATTATAGTTGTTTATATAAATTTTTATCTCAATAATCTACACTCAGTACTCCATAATGACAAAGCGAAAACAGAATTTTAGAAATGTCTGCACAATTATTTAACCACTTAAAGTGACTTTAACCTACAGTATATAACCTGTGATAAGGCCTATAATAAGCCTTACCTGTAGGTGCCCTGCATATCTCCCAAACCTGCATGGGTTAGGAGATATACAGTGTACTAGATGTGCCAACGTCATTCGGCACATGCGTAGTGAAGAAACGGCCTCCGTGCCCTTTCTTCACTGTGATCGTTCCGTGACTGGTGGCTCCCACACGCATGCAACTCCGGCCAGTCACAGAGCCAGAGTCGCAGCCCCAGAAGGATGAGGGGCTGAAGGTGGACGCCACCTGCACAGGGGACATCGCTGGACGTGGCAGGCTTCGTTTGCAGGTAAGTTACACATAATGGGCTACTATACGATGCATAGTAGCCCATTATGTTTCTACTTTGCAAGGGAATATAGAGGAAGTAAACCCCATCAGGGTTTACTTCCTCTTTAATGACCAAGCCTCTTTCTGAGATTCGGTGTTTAGTTAAAATCATTTTTTTTTTTGCTAGAAACTTACTTAAAACTCCCAAACATTTTTTTTTTTCTAACACCCTAGAGAATAAAATCGCGGTCGTTGCCATACTTTATGTCACACCGTATTTGCGCAGCGGTCTTACAAGCACCTTTTCTTTTGAAAAAATTCACTTTTTTGAGTTGAAAAATAAGACAACAGTAAAGTTAGCCCAATTTTTTCCATATTGTGAAAGAAACTAGGGCAGAGGATGGTCTCAGTAGTTTTTTATTTTTATTATTTTAGTTTTTATTCGTTTTTACAGATTTATTTTTTAAATATTTTTTACAATTATTTTTTTTTACAATATTATTTATTATTAAAAATAAAGTGAAGGGTGTGGTTGCGCTGCCAATACATACCAAGACAGTTTCCTACATATGCAAATATATAGCAATAATGTGTAAAAAATATATATAAAAATAAAATCAAATACTATTTAATGTTCTCCTCATTAATACAAAGAATGATTGTAAACAGTATACCAAATTCTATAGTGAAACTAAAAAAACTCCTGATGAAGCCACGTTGGTGGGTGGCGTAACATGTAGACGCGTAGCCCGGCGGTGGTATCCTGTACAGCTACACATGTGAAATGCTGATTGCTAAACTATATGTTTTTATGCTGTTTTTTATCTAATTAAATGTGAGTACCATTTAAGGGGTAGTGTGGTCATATTTACACACCCTTCACTTTATTTACATATATTATTGTGCGATACACAATTAGAGGTAGCAGCAGCTGGCTTTTCTTGTTTAGCGACCTATATCTATCAGAAGGGTACTCCCCTCAATATCTCTAGCAGCTCATAGCCACCCTTCTGTATTCATAATTATTTTTTTTTTAGGAGTTGGGGGGCTTTGGTTCAAGGCAGACCTCTGATGTCTCACTTTTGAGACTGAGATTCCCTAGTCCCTTTCTCTGCAGCCTCAGCTGCACTGGACAGCGAATGATTTGGAAGTGCTCTGTGCGGAGCGCCTTCCTGTTCATTCACAAACTGAGGCATACTAATAAACACAGTTTACTGTGCTTCAGTTATGAATGAACACAGTGAGTGATCGTTACTGATCACTCGCTGTGTTTATTCAAAAAAAGGAAGGAGGCATTAAATGACATATTTCCCGGGCCCTTCCTCCATTCTCCATCCTGAAACCTCCCCTGTAGCAGCCGGCAGGAGAGGAGGGAGGCCGACGGGGCTGCAAGGGGGGATGGCAAGTATGATATCATTGCTGTCACAAGTTTTTTATTCCTTTACATAATTTAGGATAACTGACAGGGCTTGGGCCTGAAACTGAATAGGACCCTCAAAGTATCTACAGGCATGAGATGGGATTCAGACATTTTGACTGCCGAATGATTGTTCTGCATAACAGTTATACTATGAACATGCATGTTGGCTGTGCATGCATGTGCATGCGCTGATCAGACAAACCTGCTGCTGCTTTTATCTCAGAACAGTAACATGTGGCTGAGATATTCAACTTTGCCAATCAATTCTTCTCCTAGGATCAGTCAGCCAGGTATAAGCGGTAGTAAACCCATGCATTTAACAGGTTAAAAACCAGTCACATTTCCGGCACGTGCCGGAAATGTAACACTCCCATTGGTTGTGCTCTAAACCAAACTGTCAAACCATCCAATGGCTGGTGTCATAGCTGATCACATGTGCAGCATCACGGCAGTTGTAGATTAAACAGAGGCAAAGATGGCAGCTTCCTTGGCTGAAAATGATAGGAGGGTTTACTACCGCTTTAACGTTTTCTAATGCAAATAAGCTAAATCAGAAAATTAAAAGAGACTTGTTGATGAACCAGGGAAGTCGCCCAAACTCTACTAATTACAGTATAAAACATTCTACATTTTGGATAGAAAAAAAAACAATATGGACAAAACCAAATGCTTTTCCCCCACACATTGTACAGTTACCTTACTTATAATTATGAACTCATCCAATACCTTCTCCTGCAAAGTGATCCACCAATCCTTCAGGTATTTAGGTGTTTTAATAGAATTCCCATACATTGATTGGTTAATTAGTTAAGTTAGTAGAAAAAATGTGTACTTTTGTATGTATGAAGTAATTTTGACACCTTGGGATCTTCCTGAATTTTTTTCTCCAGTTTTATATACAGTATACTGTATATATTTATGTAGGGCTACCCCCGTAGGAGCCGATGATTTTAACTGGTTCTTCCCCAAACAGCGCAGAGGCTACCAATCACACAGGCAACAGCTCATTCAATTTGACTCCATTAAACATTCTAGGACAGGGTTTCATGGAAACCTAGGCTTCCTCCAGAGGTTGCTTGAGCAATGAGCAATTTCTACCTCTCAGATAAATTCCCGCTGAGACCATTGATCTTTTTAGCTATCTGTAAGGGAGTAATTGTTGGGTCAATTCCAATGACTACAAGTGTAAGGAGCATTTTTCCCACTGACCATCACATTAATGTATCATGAGTTGTAAACGTAATTAGACATAAGCCTCCCAGCTCTGCTTTATAGCTGGGACTTTGATGAACATTGGCAGACTCCAGCAGGACTGTCACAAAGGGGCAGCAGCCCCTTAGGCTGGGAGCTTCTCCAGCAGGACAAGAACAGGGCTACTTCAGACCCCAGACTAATTATGTTCCCCCCAGCCACCCACTGGGCACACCTCCCCAGGGATTAACTGCAGCACAATACATTTTCAAGCTGCCCATTTGACTCTCCCAGCCCTCTATGTTCTGGAAGCTTCCAGAATTCAGGGGGAAGCAATCAAGCCTGCAGCATCAGGGCTGGCCCGAGACATTGTGCTGCCTGGGTCCAAAAATTAAATGCTGCCCCCCCCAAAAAAAAAACAAAAACAATTTTTGCCCACCAAAAGGCACCCACATCTATTATTATGATAATAAAAAATAAATTTAAATTTAACTAGGGTAGTATATAGACAGGCTATAGTGTAGTATATTAACAGGCTAGGGTAGGATAGGGGCAGGCTAGGGTAGGATATGGACAGGCTAGGGTAGTATATGGGCAGGCTAGGGTAGTATATGGACAGGCTAAGGTAGTATAGGGACAGGCTAGGGTAGTATAGGGACAGGCTAGGGTAGTATAGGGACAGGCTAGGGTAGTATAGGGACAGGCTAGGGTAGTATAGGGACAGGCTAGGGTAGTATATGGGACAGGCTAGGGTAGTATATGGACAGGCTAAGGCAGTATAGGGACAGGCTAGGGTAGTATATAGACAGGTTAGGGCAGTATAGGGGCAGGCTAGGGTAGTACAGGGGAAGGTGGAGCGGCCCAGAGGGTGACATACAAAACACGACAAAAAAAAATCTTGGTAGTCAATTAGCTGAGTAAATACAGGAGAAGGAGAGGTGGCCGTGGTTCAATTTGCTGCCCCTCTCAAAGTGCTGCCTGGGTCCAATGGACCCACTGGGACCCATGGTAGGGCCGGCCGCCTTTTCCCCCGAAAAGTATTGGTTGTATCTGATGCTCCTAACCAATAATGTTTTAAAAGAATTTCCAATTTTGGTACTAGGCAATCCTAACCAAGTAGCTAGAAGTCGCTTGTCTGTTGAGCAATTTGTCCAGTGTGATCAGAGAAGTAGCAGCCCAGGTCATAACCTGGTCCCATACATACCTTAGCAATTATCTGCTGCGCTTAAAGCGGAGGTCCGGGCTAAAAAAAAAAATTAAAAGTCAGCAGCTACACATACAGTAGCTGCTGACTTTTAATATTAGGACACTTACCTGTCCTGGAGTCCAGCGACGACTGAAAATTAAAAAAAAAAATCGGGCCTGGAGGCGAAATTCGCGTCGTCTATTAACGATTCCATACATACCCTGGTCCAATACTGGACCCGACGATGAAGAGACTAGTGTGACCTGTTTAACGAGTTGTCTGTTCGCTGAAGATCGATGAACCAATCCTAACGGATCATGGTTTTAACCTTTAAGAAAATTTTGTAATAACCAATCCTCGTAGTCTATGTTGGTTATGAAAAGCCCCCTTTTCCGCCGGCCGGGATGGTACCCAGGGTCACCCAGGTAACCTGGGTCCGTCGTGAAACTCTCCCCG
>BLSH010478444.1:1112841-1124747 GCA_018402905.1 Glandirana rugosa | reverse complement strand
CCAAATTCCTCCTTTCAACACAAATCCCCTCCCCCCATTCTCCTTGTGGCACCCCTCTCACCTCACATGATACCACAGTGCCCAGGGCAGCCACCCCTTCTGCCCACCCCTTATCCCAGCCCTGCAGCCAAGTATTGCACAGAGGCTTAACTAGAACCTTCAGGGCCCTACCTTCTTCCCACTGATCCTGGGGCCCTTTACTCCCATCGCGGATCTCTTTATTACGGTATGGCAGCGGGGCCCTTTCACAAGTTCTGCAGTGGGCCCCCTTTCTGCCATCTTCCGGCCCTGGCATTGGTGGTGAAATGCCAGGGCCTGATAGTTCCCTCACTGGTGTCAGTAGTTTGTAATTTTTAATTTAATTATTTTTTTATTTTTTTTTACCATTTCATTTTATTTATTTTACAATTTTATTTTTATTATTTTTTACAATTTTTTTAAGAGCTCTGTTAGGGGGCTTTGATGAGAGATCAGGGGGTCTAAACAATCCTCAGCCCTCAATCTCCATCTCTGTAACCTCAGCTGCACAGAATGAATGGACAGAAATAGCTGTGCACCAACCCTCCCATTCATTCAGAAACAGAAGTATAGTAAAAAACAGTTTACTATTCTTCAGTTATAAATGAACCAATTGGTACCAATCACTGACTCTGTCCATTCAGAAAAGGAAGGAGCCGGTGAATGACAAATTTGCCGACCCGTTCCCATCTCTCCATCATGGCACATCTTCCACAGCAATCCAAGGGAAGGGCTGCTCCAGGACGTACCAGGTGAGCTTAATGAAGGAATTGAGTGGGGTGCTCGCCCTGTCATTGCAGCAGCATAGTTCATGGAGAAAAAGGAGGAATGGCTGCAACACCCAAACTCAATGCAATGAAGATTTATTAATAGGAGGTCATAAAAACAACTTAGAAAGGCACAGGAAAGGTGACGCATTTCACACGATAGACGTGCTTTATCACAACCAACAAAGCACGTCTATCGTGTGAAACGCGTCACCTTTCCTGTGCCTGTGTCTTTGTAAGTTGTCTTTATGACCTCCTATTAATAAATTTTCATTGCATTGACTTTGGGTGTGCAGCCATTCCTCCTTTTACATCTTCTACAGCAGGAGGGGGGAAGACAGCAGCTCTGTGGGGGGACCAGGAAAGCACACAGGGACCCTGAGAACAGCAGAAGACAAGTAAACTGGATAGGAGGGGCGGCAAGGGCAGCATATAGAGGAACCAATCTCCTGCATTAGGAGGAAAATGGAGGTGATTGGTTCCTCTAAATGCTGCCCCGCTATCCCTCCTATCCAGGTGTACAAGGGAGGCACATGGGCCCCCTGGAGCATGGGACCCGGTTGCAATTGCAACAACTGCAGTTACGCCCCTGGTTTTGTTTCAATGGGACGATCTATATAGTAATGAAATATGATAGGATATGATTTAAATTTCCACAAGAGTAATGTGGTTGTAGACAAAGGGTGGGGTTTGTAAAAAAAAAAAAAAAAGGGGTGGAGCTGAAAATAAAAAGTATGTGCAGCTACAATAAATAGAATTTTACATACATGCCCATTGGTGAGATAATCATAGAATTGGTGATATGCGTCACCTAATCAAGCCTGATCTCTGCTCTATGTCTACAGTTCCTAGGAGCTCTGGGCCAACTCATAACCGATAACCTGCCGGTGACTCGCTGGTTATTTAAAGTGGACAATGAATCTGGCAGCAACGGGACTGCGTTCTGCGACATCGGGGTCCATTTGCCATGCTACAGCTGGGCCCTGAGAGAGAGCGAGAAGTACGGCCCCGACACCTGGAAACAGAAATGGGCACAGGTGAGTCTGCAGGACAGGTAATATCGCACAGGTTCAACACAGATGGGGTTAACAGACCCGCGCCGCCTGTAACAGCAGCCTCGAGCTTCAGGATCCCGCGCACCGGCAATGCTTTAATGTCCTGTTATTCCCCGACCTGTTCTGTTCCTTAATGAGGACAATGTAAGAGTATCGGCGGCGGCGGCGGCACAGCCGGTGAGCGCTGGCAGGTTATTAAAACATTACAGCATCTTGATGAAAGACTTTCCTGCAGGCTAAGAACGACAGAACAAGACTCCATTCCGCCGCAATGATTAGAAATAAGTGTATGTCTCTGAGCGCTAAATTATGTTAATAGTTACAAATTGAGGTATTTGCATAACAGTTTATGATACATAATGACAAGTTCCCCTTTCTCTGTGTGTGTCACATCACCGAGACCTGTGCCTGCGTTACAAGGATGAAGTAGATTGATGTTTGAGGAACGTGCCGCTGTTATCTCAGCCGGGGCTGTGCGGCGCGCTCTAATCTCTCGCTTAAAGAGGACTTCAAGCCAAAAAAATGCAGGCAGACAGACTCTGGGATGAACCAATGTTCATGGAATGGTGGTCCGTCCATTTACAAAGAATTATCGACACCGCGTGGCATTAGGAACTTTCTACCAGATGCCCACAGTCAGGGCTGCTGTTAAAAATCATGGGGCCCCCGTACAGCCTTCCTCACAGGGCCCCCCCATGGGCGTAACTACAAGGGTTGCAGGGGGTGCAATTGCAACCGGGCCCCCTGCTCTAGGGGGCCCATGTGCCTCCCTTGTACACCTGGATAGGAGAGATGGTGGGGGCAACAGTTAGATGAGTCCTCTGGTCTCTCATAAAGAGAAGCGTTGGCTTCCATGGTTTAAGAGATTGGATCATTCACTCTAAGGTTAGTGTAGGAACCCACTGTTAAATCGGGGTACTTTGCAGCAGTCAGTGGGCTGAAAGTGATTGTCAACCCGTGACAACCACTTTAACCTACAGGTAAGCCTATAATAAGGCCTAGAATAAGGCTTACCTGTAGGTACCCTGCATATCTCCCAAACCTGCACGGTTCAGGAGATATGCAGTGTTCTGCATGTGCCAACGTCATTTCGGCACATGAGCAGTGAACAAACGACCTCCGTGCCTTTTCTCCACTGACCCTGTGCCGTGACTGGTAGCTCCCTCGCCTCCGGCCAGTCACAGCACCGGAGTCGCAGCACTGGAAGGAAGAGGGGCTGAAGATGGAAGCGGCCTGGAGCGGGGACATCGCTGGAAGCCGCAGGCTTCGTTTCCAGGTAAGTGCCACATAATGGGCTACTATGCAATGCATAGTAGCCCATTATGCTTCTACATTACAGGGTTATATTGAGGAAGTAAACCCAATCTGGGTTTACTTCCTCTTTAAGCACTTCATGGCCATTCAGTGTGACCAAACCTCCGTATTTTTGCATTTTTTGCTATATACGTTTAGATGCTTTTAAACAGCCTGGCACGAGTAAGTATCACGTGTGCTCTGTAATATGCATTTTTTGTCTGTTGGTCTTACAAGCAGCACCATGCATTTGATAGGGTGTTCCCCCCAAATATGTATCTTTTTCACCATTTACAGGAACCAATCTCCTCCATTTTCCCCCTAATGGAGGAGATTGGTTCCTCTATATGCTGCCCCCGCCGCCCTATCCAGGTTACTTGTCTTCTGCTGTTCCCAGGGTCCCTGTGTGGCTCCGTTGTACACCTGAATAGGAGGGATGGCGGGGGTGGCATTTAGAGAACCCAATCTCCTCCATTTTCCTTTATCCAGGTTATTGTCTTCTTCTGCTCCCAGGGTCTCTGTGTGCTTCCCTGGTCCCCCCCACAGAGCTGCTGTCTTCCCCTCTCCTCTCTCCTGCCAGCTGCTGTAGAAGATGTGTCATGATGGAGAGATGGGAACGGGTCAGTAAATTTGTCATTTACCGGCTGTTTCCTTTTCTGAATGGACAGAGTCAGTGATTGGTACCAATTGGTTCATTCATAACTGAAGCATAGTAAACTGTTTTTACTATACTTCCGTCTCTGAATGAATGGGAGGCTCGGTGCACAGCTATTCCTGTCCATTCATTCTGTGCAGCTGAGGCTACACAGATGGAGATTGAGGGCTGAGGTTTGTTTAGACCCCCTGATATCTCATCAAAGCCCCCCAACAGAGCTCCTAAAAAAAATTGTAAAAAATAATAAGAATAGAATTGTAAAATAAATAAAATTAAATGGTAAAAAAATAATAAAATTAAAATAAAAATTAAAAACTACTGACACCAGTGAGGGAACTATCAGGATTGCAGAGGTTGCAGTTGTTAACGGGCCCTTGCATTTCACCACCATGGGGAGGCCCGAAGATGGCAGGAAGGGGGCCTGCTGCAGAACTTGTGAAAGGGTCCCGCTGTGGTAGCGTAATAAAGAGACCCGCGATGGGAGTAAAGGGCCCCAGGATCAGCGAGAAGAGGGAAGGCCCTGGTCAGGGTTCAGGGAGGCCCTTCATAATTTCTTGCACCGGGGCCATGGAGGTTCTAGTTACGCCTCTGGGGCCCCCCATCCCCACCTCCACCCCCTGAGGTGCAGTGAAACAACAGCACTGACTTTATCCACCTAGGCCCCAAAAATAAAATAAAAAAGTCCCCCTCTGTTCCCACCTCCTGGGCCCCTCTGTTGATGAGATGGTTGATGTGATGGGACCCAGGGAAATGTAATTGAAAGCGTTTGTTACCCTAAAAAAATGGATCCTGTTCCCTTAAGGCATGATTTACAGCACAGTGCTTGTGCTGTGTAATTTGGCCCCCTGTATCACCTGAAAAACCTGGCTGATCCTGCCTGGCTGTACCCTCCCCCCTGTAAACTGACCACAGTATATTATGGCTGTTGAGCTCCAACACCGTGGTCAGTTTACGTGCCTCCGTCATCCGCAGCTCTCCTCTGTCCTCTTCCCTCCCCTCCCTGTCAGCTCCAATCGCTCCCCATTCCTCCCCTCCTGCTGGTATCATACCTTAGTGTTGGTGCTACAATCCCCTCTGTTATAATAAAGGATTTGCCCCATTATATATGTTTTGTAAAAAATACGTCGCTAAATACCTTATTTTATAGCGCCGTGTGATCATATCCCCCCTTATGTATTTATACATGGTGATCATATCCCCCCTTATGTATTTATACATGGTGATCATATCCCCCCTTATGTATTTATACATGGAGATCATATCCCCCCTTATGTATTTATACATGGTGATCATATCCCCCCTTATGTATTTATACATGGAGATCATATCCCCCCTTATGTATTTATATATGGTGATCATGATCATGATTGACCCCACATCTCTCCATAAAGAGTACCTGTCACCAACTATTCCCATTACAAGGGATGTTTACATTCCTTGTAAAAGAGGGGTGATATGGGCTGCCCCAGTAAAACCCTGTATAATTGGTGAAGCATGGACTATTCCGACACCCAAGGATTACACAGAAAGGTTAAAAAAATATAACAATTTATTGGAAATGTAATATACAAATACACAGTTTATATGAGAACATATACAATAAAATCAAGAAAAACAGCCCCTATACATAGGTGAAGCTTTACTTGTGACTCTCTGATGAGAGGCTCTAAAGATCCCAGCAGAGTTCTACATATTCTCTACTGGTTTCGCGGAGAGTTCCGCTTCTTCAGGAACATAGGATGGGATCTAAGGAAATGAAATACAGTACAAACATCATAATGTACAATCATCGGACATAAAGTCTATATCGAGGTGTAAAAGGTATTGGGAATAGGTGAGTATTCATATAGGTGTCTGCTTACCTAAATGCAGGCGACCTCAGATCCACAGGCCGCAGAACACGCCCTAAGGCTATCCCCCCACGGCGAACATGGGGGACATAGGGAGCACGGCTTTAAATATGCAGAAAATAAACAATATTAAGATCCAGAACAAATGTGTCCATGGTGACAAAGCACCCCACGTGAAGGTAGAGGAATAGTGTGAAACCAGACTAAGGAGGAGGCATGGCGAATAGAAAGTGCCGAGAGTGAGAATTGCCCCGAGCTTGGGGAAAGGAAAAGTGGGGGAGAGGAGGGTACCCCAGAGGAAGGGAGGGGGAGGATGGATAGGGAGGGGAAAGGGATACAGGACAGGGACTGGGAGGAAAAAGGGGGGGAAAGAAAGGGGGGGGGGAGGAGAAAAGGTGAGAGGGAAAAGGGGGAAACAAAATGGGGGAGAAAAGGAAGGGACATGGGAGGGATAAAAGGAAGAAATGGGAAGGGAGAAAAGGAGAGAAGGGGGGGGGGGGAGAGGGGAGGGAGATGAAGGTACAGGGTGGGAAAAAGAGGGGAAAGGAGGGAAAAGAAGGGGGAGAAGGGATAGCGTGGGCAGGGAGGTGCCGGGAGAGAAGAAAAAGAAGAGTGGAGGGAAGGAAAAAGGGGGGATGAGAAGGAAAAGGAATAAAAGTGATCAAAAAAAAAATTAAAGAGACAGTGCAAAAACGAAATAAATAAAAGTTAAAATAAATAATATGTAAAAAAAAAAAGATTGAAAGTGCCCTCCGTCCCCTCGTGCTCGTGCACAGAAGCGAACGCATACGTAAGTCGCACCCACATATGTTAAAGGCGTTCAAACCACACATGTGAGGTATCATTGCGTGCGTTAGAGTGAGGAGCGATAATTCCAGCATTAGACCTCCTCTGTAACTCTAAACTGGTAACCTGTAAAAATGTTAAAGTGTCGCCTATGGAGATTTTTAAGTACCAAAGTTTGGCGGAATTCCACGTGTGTTTGCAGTTTTAAAGCATGACATGTTAGGTATCTATTTACTCGGCGTTTCATCATCTTTTATAACATACCAAAAATTGGGCTAAGTTTACTGTTTTGTTTTTTTTTTAATTCCTGAAACTGTTTTTTTTTTCCAGAAAAAACACATTTGTTAAATTCCTGCGCAAATACCGTGTGACATAAAAAGTTGCAACAATCTCTGTGGCACACCGAGCAGTGTAGAAGAAAAATTACCTGTTTGCCAAAGTTTATAACAAACTATGAAAATGTTTTGTTTTTTTTTTCACAAAATTTTCGGTCTTTTTTTGTTTATTTAGAAAAATAATAATACCCCCCCCCCCCCAGTGGTGATTAAATAAAACCAAAAGAAAGCTCTATCTTTGTGAAGAAAATCATAAAAATGTCATAGAGGTACAGTGTTGCATGACCGCGCAATTGTCATTCAAAGTGTGACAGCGCTGAAAGCTGAAAATAGGCCTGGGCAGGATGGGTCCCCAGTGAACAAGTGGTCAGATAGGAAGATCATGGGAGGAGCAAAGAGTTCAAGGTTCACCAGAAATAAGAGACAGGACAAGGTTGTTGTACGTCTGTAAGAGATCAGACAGGGAGCTGTCCAGCATCTCAGGTGGCTCAGCAAGAAGAGCTACTGCTTGACGCAGCAGAGGTCATGGATTCAGATCCCGGGCCTGACACCCCATTCTCTGTTCTACACCAGTGTGCCCAGTGACACTTTCAATGACCCTTCGAAAATGTGAAACCAGCGCCCTATTTGCTCTTGTGTTAGGATTGTATCAATGGCAGGGTTACGTTAAAATAATGGGAAAAAAGTGTAAAGAAAAGAAAACGAATGCAGACACCACATCTAAGGAGCGGCAATACTATCAATTTCTGCTCTTGGATTTAGTTACGCATTAAGCAAAGCACAGAGTAGAGATTATGCACCCGGGTGGATATATGTACAGTAAAACGCCCCGAGGTATGTGTTTCTTTACTTCGCTGCTATGGGCTCTAGCGCCAGATCTTTTGTAGACCTAGCAACACCCCTGTATATAATGTTTAGGGGTTCTGAGTAATTTTCTAGCAAAAAAATGATGATTTTTACATGTAGGAGAGGAGTACCTGAAATGGCCCGGATATGAAGGGGCTAGAAGGAAAGTCCCTGTGTCACATTCAGGCTCGGAGACCAGTAGAGAGGCTCCCACCGATCAGCTGGATATATATAGAAGCAGACCACCCTGGCGGATGATGCAGGCTCACTCAAGGCCTGGGTTCTAAGCACTAACCAGTGTTAACCAAAGCTCCTGATGGTGGAGATGGGTTTTGCAGTGTGTTGGTACCAGTTCCCTGTCCTCAGCATTACCCCACCAGGAGGTGAGCAAGCCGGGGTCCATTAGCAGATATAGCAGGTAGAGGGCAAGCAGAAGCATAGTCAGTAAACAAGCCAAAGGTCAGTAACAAGTGGTTGCAGGTTGGGATAAAGAGGATGCGTAATCGAGGAACAAGCCAAAGGTCTGTAACGAGTGATGGTGAATATAAGGACAGTTGCGGGTACACACAGCAGAAATATATGGGCTGGAAAGAGCACTATTATCTGGAAAACAGGAAGTGCAGAGACATGTGTTAACCACTCGCCGACCACGCTATAGCCGTATGACAGCTACACCGTGGTGATCCAGTTCTGGGAAGCCGTCATATAACATCCTCCTGTGATCGCACCCACTGCGGAGCACTCTGTGATCGCCGTGTCCTCCGGAAACTGCTGATTGGAGAGCCAATCAGCGGCTCTTTACCACATGATGTAAACAGAAGCCGGTTATCAGTATTCCTTTCCTCCTGCTATAAGCATGAGGAGAGCCGAAAACCGGCTTGTGTAAAAGGGACATGTACACTGATAATAAGAGCACTGGTTATTAGTGTCCTGATTATCTGTGCAGTCCCACCAGTGCTGCCAATCAGTGCCCAACAGTGCTGCCAATCAGTGCCCAACAGTGCTGCCTATCAGTGCCCATCAGTCCCGCCTATCAGTGCAGCCTCATCAGTGCCCATCAGTGCCTCTTCATCAGTGTCACTTATCAGTGCCGCCTACTAGTGCCCATCAGTGCAGCGTCATCAGTGCCTCCTCATCAGTGCCCATCGGTGCAGCCCATCAGTGCCCATCAGTGCAGCGCATCAGTGTCCATCAATGCTTCCTTATCAGTGGCCATCAGTGCCCATAAATGCCCATCAGTTTCACCTCATCAGTGCCAATCAGTGCACATCAGTGGTGCCCATCAATGCCCATCAGTGTCACCTCATCAGTGCCAATCAGTGCAGCCCATCAGTGCCCATCAATGCCCATCAGTGTCACCTCATCAGTGCTCATCAGTGCCAATCAATATCACGTCATCCGCGCACATCAGTGTAGGAGAAAAATTACCTGTTTGCCAAAGTTTATAACAAACTATAAAAATGTTTTTTTTTGCAAAATTTTCGGTCTTTTTTCGTTTATTTAGCAAAAAAATTACCCCCCCCCCCCCAGTGGTGATTAAATACCACCAAAAGAAAGCTCTATCTGTGTGAAAAAGATGATAAAAATGTTATATGGGTACAGTGTTGCATGACCGCGCAATTGTCATTCAAAGTGTGACAGCGCTGAAAGCTGAAAATTGGCCTGGGCAGGAAGGGTCCCCAGTAAACAAGTGGTCAAATAGGAAGATCATGGGAGGAGCAAAGAGTTCAAGGTTCACCAGAAATAAGAGACAGGACAAGGTTGTTGTACGTCTGTAAGAGATCAGACATGGAGCTGTCCAGCATCTCAGGTGGCTCAGCAAGAAGAGCTACTGCTTGACGCAGCAGAGGTCGTGGATTCAGATCCCGGGCCTGACACCCCATTCTCTGTTCTGCACCAGTGTGCCCAGTGATACTTTCAATGACCCTTCGAAAATCTGAAACCAGCGCTCTATTTGCTTTTGTGTTAGGATTGTATCAATGGCAGGGTTACGTTAAAATAATGGGGAAAAAGTGTGAAGAAAAGAAAACGAATGCAGACACCACATCTAAGGAGCGGCAATGCTATCAATTTCTGCTCTTGGATTTAGTTACGCATTAAGCAAAGCACAGAGTAGAGATTATGCACCCGGGTGGATATACGTACAGTAAAACGCCCCGAGGTATAAACGTCATGATTCACCGAACAAAAGGAACGCTGTCAACTCTTGCAGCTTTAACAGGACACTTTTAATTTGAAGACTGAAAACGATTGTCTTCTTAATTATAGACTGTTAACCGTATCGATTGTTTGTCAGCGCGGCCCCTTGTTTTGTTTATAGAAATCCATTAATGGGATTTTTTCGTTGATTCTAATTGCTTTTGTAGCACATTTACAAGGCTGCTGCTGAACATATTAGGATCAGTTTATGCAAAGTCTCTGTCTTTATAGAAGAGCACACCAACTTATATCTAATTAAGCTGACACTAAACAATATCCGTATTCTCCAAAAATTCATCCATACAAATCCTCTTCTTAACGACCCTGTAATCTATTCTTTATGAAATTGCTTAGTGTGTTTATCTGCCTTGTTATGTCCTTTGTGAGCTTCCAAACTTCTCCTTTTCCCCTCACATCTGTTAGTTTGAAACATGAGCAGTGCATGCAGAGGCGTAACTAGAACCCTTAGGGCCCGGTGCAAGAAACCATTCTCATCGGCAGGGCTGGCTCTACCACTAGGCAGAGTAGGCGGCTGCCTAGGGCGCACTGCCGCCTAGGGCGTCTGGCCACTGTTGATCTGTCACTGGCTGCTCTGCATTGATTCATGTAAAACCTGACACTGTCTGACTGAGATAATGAGATTGTATTATCACATGCCATTTGCAAATGTATATAAAAATAGTGACTGATCTGCCAAATACTCTCCCTCTGCCCCCATCCCCCATGAGGTTATATTTGATGGGCACAGGTGAAGCTGTATTTGATGGGAACAGGTGAGGCTGTATTTGATGGGCACAAGTGAAGCTGTATTTGATGGGCACAGGTGAGGTTGTATTTGATGGGCACAAGTGAAGCTGTATTTGATGGGCACAAGTGAAGCTGTATGTGATGGGCACAGGTGAGGCTGTATTGATTGGTGCTGGTGAAGCTGTGTTTGATGGGCACAGGTGAGGCTGTATTGATTGGCGCTGGTGAAGCTGTATTTGCTGGGCGCTGGTGAGGCTGCATTTGATTGGCACTGATCAGGCTGCATTTGATTGGCGCTGATCAGGCTGCATTTGATTGGCGCTGATCAGGCTGCATTTGATTGGCGCTGATCAGGCTGCATTTGATTGGCGCTGATCAGGATGGCCTGGGAAAGGGGGTGGGGTCAGGGGTGGAGTCAAGAGGGGGCGGCAAAATTGTGTTTCGCCTAGGATGTCAAAAATCCTTGCACCAGCCCTGCCCATCGGCCGGGGCCTTTTCCTCCAGGCCCAGTGGCGGAACACCAGGGCCTGGTCTCAAGTGCGACCTTTGCGACCCTGGTAGTTCCACCACTGGTGTCAGTAATTTTTTTTTTTTTTTTGACCATTCTATACTTTTTTTTTTACAATATTATATTTTATATATATTTATTATGTTGTCAGGAGCCCCGTTGGGGGGCTTTGGTGAGATATCAGGGGTCTACACAGAGACAGAGAAAAGAGGATGGAGGACACAGCCCTCAATCTCCTTCTCTGCAGCCTCAGCTGCACAGAATGAATGGACAGGAATAGCTCTGTACAGAGCTTCCCATTCATTCACAAAGCTATGTGAAACTATGGGGTTGATTTACTAAAGCTGGAGAGTGCAAAATCTGGTGCAGCTCTGCAAAGAAACCAATCAGCTTCCAGGTTTTGTTGTCGAAGCTTCATTGAACAAGCTGAGGTTAGAAGCTGATTGGCTACCATGCACAGCTGCACCAGATTTTGCACTCTCCAGCTTTAGTAAATCAACCCCTGTGTTTCAGTAATGAATGGGCAGAGTCAGTGATCGGTACGGATCACTGACTCTATTCATTCAGACAAAGCAGGGGTGTAAATGACACATTTACTGGCCCTTCCCCGCTTTCCACCCTGAATGCAAAAATACCCTCCTCCCTGTCCAAATCTCCACTCTCATCCCACCTCCTAGCTCAAATCCCCCTCAATTTCCCCATCCTAGCACAAATCTCCCTCATCCAAAAAATCACCCCCCCAGCACACATCCTTTTTTCCCTCAAATGTTCTATCCTAGAACAAATCCCCCCTCCGAGCCCCCCAAAATCCAATTAGCCTCCCCACTAAAAAACCTACTCCCTCTAA
>BLSH010478444.1:1071670-1083258 GCA_018402905.1 Glandirana rugosa | reverse complement strand
GAATGTCTACTTTCCAAAAAGGGGTCATTTGGGCAGTATTTGTACTTTGCTGGCTTGTTAGGGTCTCGGGACATGAGATAGGTCGTCAGTAAATAAAGTGTGATCAATTTTCAATGATTGGCACCATAACTTGTAGACTCTATAACTTTCACAAAGACCAAATAATATCCACTAATTAGTTTTTTTTTTACCAAAGATAGGTAGCAGTATAAATTTTGGCCAAAATTTATGAAGAAAAATTACTAATTTGCAAAATTTTATAACAGAAAGGAAGAAAAATTCATTTTTTTACAAAATTTTCGGTCTTTTTTTAATTATAGCGCAAAAAATAAAAAACCCAGAGATGATTAAATACCACCAAAAGAAAGCTCTTTTTGTGTGAAAAAAAGGACGCAAATTTCATATGGGTACAATGTTGCATGACTGAGTAATTGTCATTCAAAGTGTGAGAGCGCTGAAAGCTGAAAATTGGTCTGGTTGTTAAGGGGGTTTAAGTGCCCAGTTGTCAAGTGGTTAAGTAACAATTACGGATCTGTCTTTTATATCTCTTTAGTTAATCAGCTCATCAATACCATCCAATGACACTCATTGGTATTCTGTTTACAAGTTTGTTGTGATTTCTAGGTGGAGTGATTGAAGCCTACCCTCCAGCTGAGAGCATTACCTGCCTCACTGTAGACCTCCTGATTAATCCCGGGGGAGAAATCCAGATGGTGTCCTGTGGGGATCAGATCCACGGTAGCAGTCCCCTGCAATGTATAGGGAGTTCGGTTCCTCAGTGCTCGGTAGCCCCAAGCGTGCTGTCATCGATCTGCAACCGCATTGGAGAAGCCTGCAAAATTCGTGGTGTGCTTGGATACGTGTCCGTGGAACTCATAACATTTATAGACCCTCAAAGTCTTGAACAGGAGGTAAGATTTCTTCTCTATCCATCAGTGGCGGCTCGGGGGTTTTTCTTTGGGGGGGCGGCAATCGTCCAACACCCCCCCCCGGTCCAACGCCAGTAATCCAGCGCCCCCCCCCCGGCACTTAATGGCACCCCCCCCCGCCCGCTCTCTGCCCTGCACTTACCCCATCTTAGTGGCGGGTCAGGCAGTGGGTAAAGGGCGGCAAGCTGTGTCCCAGGCAGCGGCTCCGGTGTCCTCTCATAGAGACGTAGTGCGTCTCTTCTCTCCTCCTCCCTAGGTGTCCAATAGGATCACCTGTACTTTCAACCAATTGGGTGACGGCTCTCAGACCCGCTTCCCGATTGTCTGGGAGGAGGATCAGTGCGGCGATAACGAATATTCATTCGTTAGCCTCACACAACTGGGTGGGCTTCGGGCGGAGTGCCCTGCGCCTGGATCCCACCCTCTTTTGAAGTCGATCAGAGCCTCTGATTCTAATCACGTGCTTCAAAAACAACCCCCCCAATGGAATACATGCATCCAGCACCCTGTATGTAGATCAGGGGGCCGGACGCATGGATGTGGGTGCGGCGCCTGTGCGTCCCAATGCACAGGCTGCCACTGCTAACTGTGCGACCTATGTATAACCAATCACCCTACTCTATCTATGTTACCTATGTATAACCAATCACCCAATTCTATCCATGTTACCTATGTATAACCAATTACCCTACTCTATCCACATGACCTATGTATAACCAATCACCCTACTCTATCCATATGACTTATGTATAACCAATCGCCCTACTCTATCCATATGACTTATGTATAACCAATCACCCTACTCTATCCATATGACTTATGTCTAACCAATCGCCCTACTCTATCCATGTTACCTATGTATAACCAATCACCCTACTCTATCCATATGACCTATGTATAACCAATCACCCTACTCTATCCATGTTACCTATGTATAACCAATTACCCTACTCTATCCACATGACCTATGTATAACCAATCACCCTACTCTATCCATATGACTTATGTATAACCAATCGCCCTACTCTATCCATGTTACCTATGTATAACCAATCACCCTACTCTATCCATATGACCTATGTATAACCAATCACCCTACTCTATCCATGTTACCTATGTATAACCAATCACCCTACTCTATCCATATGACCTATGTATAACCAATCACCCTACTCTATCCATGTTACCTATAAATAACCAATCACCCTACTCTATCCATGTTACCTATGTATAACCAATCACCCTACTCTATCCATATGACCTGTGTATAACCAATCACTGTACTCTATCCATATGACCTATGTATAACCAATCACCCTACTCTATCCATGTTACCTATGTATAACCAATCACCCTACTCTATCCATGTTACCTATGTATAACCAATCACCCTACTCTATCCACATGACCTATGTATAACCAATCACCCTGCTCTATCCATATGACCTATGTATAACCAATCACCCTGCTCTATCCATATGACCTATGAATAACCAATCACCCTACTCTATCCATGTTATCTATGTATAAGCCATCACCCTATTCTGTCCATATGACCTATGTATAACCAATCACCCTGCTCTATCCATGTTATCTATGTATAAGACATCACCCTACTCTATCTATATGACCTATGTATAACCAATCACCCTACTCTGCCTATATGACCTATGTATAACCAAACACCCGACTCTGTCCATATGTCACGTCCCTGGTGGTAGAGTCTGACTTATGCAGTAGGCAACCTCTCTTACGGCCCTGGCTCCAGAACCCCTGGTAGAGTAGACAGGGAGCGCTGGAGCACAGGGGAGCACGAGGGCTGGATGGGACACAGGTGGTGGTATGAATTTGTCCCGTAGTCCGTGCTAGGCTGAAGAGTAGTGGTGCAGGCCGGATCGTTAACTTGCGGTCAGAGTGGTACCGAAGGAGCAGGCAATCGGATGGTCGGGTGCAGGCAGGGTCGTTAACAGGCAGGCAGGTGAGGTACAGAAGGAACAGGCAGTCGGATGGTCGGGTGCAGGCAGGGTCGTTAACAGGCAGGCAGGTGAGGTACAGAAGGAACAGGCAGTCGGATGGTCGGGTGCAGGCAGTAGCGCTGTAGAACGGACAGCACTTGCCTACAGGAAGCAGGAAGTTTAAATAGAGCTGCCCATCCAAGAAACCACAACCAACTGCAATTAACCCTCCGCACAATCTTCTTCTAACACCATATGACCCATGATCTATGTATAAACCATTACCCTACTCTGTCTATATGACCTTTGTATAAGCAATCACTCTACTCTTTCCATATGACCCATTACCTATGTATAACCAATCACCCTACTCTATCCATATGACCCATGTATAACCAATCACCCTACTCTATCCATATGACCTGCATAACCAATCGCCCTACTCTGTCAATATGACCCATATATAAGCCATGCCCCTACTCTGTACATATGACCTTTGTATAAGCAATCGCCCCGGCCCTGTCCATTTGACCCATGTGTAAGCCATCACCCTACTCTATCCATGTGACATATGTATAACCAATCACCCTACTCTGTCCATATGACATATGTATAACCAATCACCCTACTCTGTCAATATGACCTATGTATAAAGTAATTTATATAAACCTACTCTGTCTTAATGTACTAAAATAATATGGGTGATGGCACACTATATACCCGAGGGTCTAATAAAGCTTGTTCTTAAATAACGTATGGCAGAGGGAAATAATGACCAGGTATTTCCAACTAACAGTAGCTTTTATCAATTAAAATACACATATCACTAGAGAGATATGTATGTGTACATTTTTGACCTCTCCTTCATACATATTATTTCCCTACCTATTGTCATAATGCCTTGGCTTTAATACTTTTTAAAGAAGAATTCCAGCTATGTCAATTTTTACTTTGTTACATTGGTACAGCTTGGAGCAATGTATGTATGTATTTGCCATACCTGTGGGATCCCCCTGGAAGCTGGCAATCATTGTAGTAGGATCCACTACTGCAGTGGTCTCCACTAGCTTCTGGGTCCCATGCAAAGCAGCTGTCCTGCTGCATTGTATACACAGGAGGTCACTCAATTGACTTTAGTGCCAGTCAGCAACACTTTGCTTTTTCTCAATTAATGCAAAGTTTCTCTGAATAGGTTCCCTGCTGTGTAGGTGACCTCTTGGCATGGGTCCTGGAAGCTAGCGGAGAACACTGTAGTAGTGGTGCCATGTACATTGATTTCCAGCTTCCACAGGTATACATACCTGTAAGCTAGATCAATATCTATTCAAAGACTTGGCAGTTAAACCACACTTTGATCTTAAACAAAGTCTATTTATTTAATTAGTCTAAGCCCAATTGTATATATTGTAATCATGGTCCCGATCTGGTGTGACCTATGGGGCAGCTGAGGCTTCTCTGTAGACATGTCCCACCACAGATCACACAATACCATTGAGGCCTCCACTACAAACCAATGCTGACGACTGAGTGACACTTTAATCAGTTGCTGGTATTTTCAGATGAGTGATGCTATTTCAGTTCTCATTGACCCAATGCTAGCATTGCTTGAATTCAATGTGCGGCTAATCAAAACCACGTTATATATGGTCAGCCTAATGAGATGCTATCCTGACATTCACTGAATAATATAAATGTACAAGTTACGGTAGGTTGAAATCATCTTCAAAATATTTTATTAGAAGCTATCTTATATGGGTACAAAAATGGAAATGGAAACTGAAGCACCACATCACCGCTAAAAGGTCCAGATACAGCTTTATTCCAATAAAAGTCAGAGGGACAATCCAAAGTATGGGCACCGCACCTGAGTACTTAAGCTGAACACATTATAGGGTCAGACTGAATACAAGTACTTAGACCAGCTATTCTCAACCAGGGTTCCTCGAGAGCAGGGATCTCCAAACTACGGCCCTCCAGCTGTTGCAGAACTACACATCCCTTGAGGCTTTGTAAAACTCTGACATTTACAGACATGACTAGCAATGATGGGAACTGTAGTTCCTGAACAACTGGAGGGCCATAGTTTGGAGACCCCTGCTCCCAAAACATGGCCAGTTGGGGGTACTTGATGACTGAGGTTGAGAACCATTGATCTAGAGCAGTCTTTTTCAACCTTTTCAACACTGAAGAACCCTTGAAATAACTTTGCGGTGTCAGGAAACCCCTGCTAAAGATTACTATATCTACAACTCATGATACATTGTGTGCTGGTCAGCCGTCCTTACACTGGTGGTCATTGGGAAGTATTACCTTCTTAGAGATAGCTAACAAGATCAACAGTGTCAAATGGGAAAGTGCTCATATCTTGAGGAAGCCCTAGCAACCTCTGGAGGAACCCTAGGGTTCCATGGAATCCTGGTTGAGAAACCTTGATCTAAAGGTTGCTAAGGGTTCCCTCAGCTGTGGTTGACTGATCTCCCATTTGATGGTACCTTCATAATTCTGGGGCCAATACCATTTAGTAGTTTCGGCCTCATTACATCAATGGTCTTTGTTGGTGTCTGACCACCACTGAAAGGAGGGAGCATTCTTCCCATCTACCTCCTATGTAAGGGGCATTTTTCTCACTGACCCCCAATTAATTGGTTTTAGCAATGGTTCCCTAAGAATTGAAATTATTTCCGGGGTTCCTCTGGGGTAAAAGGGTTGAGAAAGGCTGACTTAGACTGATCATACATAGTGCCAGACAGGGCCTACAAGATTACTACACGAACGTTAAAAGAAATCAATGCTGCCCCTCTACAGCCTCGTCAGTTGCCGATTGAGCACTTCCCTGGCCCCCTGAAGCAGATCCTTATGATGACGGATTGTATCTTTAATAGCTCATCAGATTCCTGCCAGTTGGTTATTAAAGAGTGTCTCGGCAGTGATTCATTTAGAGGGCATTTGCTTGTGAATATGATTCAGAAATTAGCAGGAGTTTAGCAAGAGGCAGGCACTGGCTGACCCCTTAATAATGTTATAATGATGCCATTTAACATCCGCCGCTTACACCAGTGACTCTGCGCAGTGTGCTGAGAGGGCCGATCTGCTGGCAGGTTACACGGAGAGGGAGGACCCCGAACCTGACCCCACATCCGCTTCTGATCAGGACAGATGTCAGTGTGTTGAATGGCACAGACACCTAAACATGCTGAGAAGCTGACCTCGGCATCGTAACAAGTGTTTCTGCTTCGTGTGACCTTGTCAATGTCATTTCAGACTGACTGTGAATCAACATTTACCCCTGGACATCTCAGGGGGGCATTGCCGGCCTTGAATCTATTAAATAACAACAATAAAAAAAATAAGTACAGATCATTGTGCAATATCAGCCTCTTGGTTAAAAACAAAGCAATCGATAACTCACCTTTACCATAATGCAAATTACAATTACAAATTTTATCATCAATGTTTATTTCTAAAATTAAAGAGGACCTTTCTCATCTGCAGACTCATCAATGGATAGGTGGATAGGCTGTGATATCAGCAGATACCAATGGCAGCATATAGTGAATCAATAAACTGTATGTAAATCTGTGATCAGCGACTAACCGCATACAAAGCATAGTGGGCTCCTGTGATTTTATTCTGGTAGCACACATGTGATTCATTGTTCTTGGTTTATTTAGATTTGGGCCACTGACTTGGACCTGGGCTACAGTGACCAGCTGGCCATGACTCAACTCCTGCTGTACCTGACCAATGGGACGCTGGATTGCACCAACAGCCAACTAAGTATACCAATTGCTAAGAAAACAGAGCGCTCCAGAAATCGAGCTCCAACAGTAGAGGTGAAAAGTACACACTGTCCACGCTCACTGCTTGTCCACACTGTCCACGCTCACTGCTTTTCCACACTGTCCCCACTCACTGCTTGTCCACACTGTCCACGCTCACTGCTTGTCTACACTGTCCCCGCTCACTGCTTGTCCACACTGTCCACGCTCACTGCTTGTCTACACTGTCCCCGCTCACTGCTTGTCCACACTGTCCACGCTCACTGCTTGTCCACACTGTCCACGCTCACTGCTTGTCCACACTGTCCACGCTTACTGCTGGTACAACGTCCACACTCACTGCTTGTCCACATTGTCCATGCTCGCTGCTTGTCCACACTGTCCACGCTTACTGCTGGTACACTGTCCACACTCACTGCTTGTCCACACTGTCCATGCTCGCTGCTTGTCCACACTGTCCACGCTTACTGCTGGTACACTGTCCACGCTAACTGCTTGTCCACACTTTCCACACCCATTGCTTGTCCACACTGTCCACACTCACTGCTTGTCCACACTGTCCACGCTCCCTGCTTGTCCACACTTTCCACACCCATTGCTTGTCCACACTCACTACTTGTCCACACACTGCTTGTCCACACTGTCCACACACTGCTTGTCCACACTGTCCACACACTGCTTGTCCACACTGTCCATGCTCACTGCTTGTCCACACTCACTGCTGGTACACACAGTCCACACTCATTGCTTGTCCACACTCACTGCCTGTCCACACTGCCCACACTCACTGCTTGTCTGCACTGTCCACACACTGGTTGTCCACACTGTCCACGTTCACTGCTTGTCCACACTGTCCACACTCACTTCTTGTCCACACTCACTGCTTGTCCACACTGTCCATGCTCACTGTTTGTCCACACTTTCCACACCCATTGCTTGTCCACACTGTCCAGACTCTCCACACACACTGCTTGTCCACACTGTCCACGCTCACTGCTTGTCCACACTTTCCACACCCATTGCTTGTCCACACACTGCTTGTCCAAACTCTCCACACACGCTGCTTGTCCACATTGTCCACACTCACTGCTTGTACCATGCTTCCCCGAAAATAAGACCGAGTCTTATATTAATTTTGGCTACAAAAAACACACTAGGGCTTATTTTTAGGGGATGTTTTATTTATTTATGATATGTACAAAAAAGTTTCTGTGTCCCCTGTCTTCTCTCCCCTGTCAGCTCAGGAGTCAGCATTATGAAACTACGTAATCCCAAGTCCTTGTAATATCATGTAATCCGTTCTGTAAAAAGATTATATAATGTGCAGTGTGTCTCCTTGTGTAACTTTATTGTGGAAAATACCTAATTTACAGCGCCGCTGGGTGCTCACATGACCCGTCTGAGCTCTTCTTTCCTGCTCCGAATACTGCAGAGGGAGGGGCCGAGATCCACGCTGACGTCAGCCCAGAGTGATCACTGCAGAAGGAGGGGCTGATGACTTTTTCCATGATACAGTTTTTTTTTTTATATAATAAATTTTTATTAATTTTCAAGACAAAAAAAAATACACATACAAAGTTACATATAGCCATATAGGGCAAAGGCGATAAAACAAGGATACATATACAAATGTGTCTGACCTATTTTGAGATGTTGTCCCACCACAGGTACCCATAAATGACCGAAGTCTGATATCTATATTCATGGTTACCTAGGGGCAGGAGGGTCCCCCCCCCCCCCCCCGGCACCCCAACTGGGAACTAACTGTGCTGGGCAGGGGGGGGAGCCCCCCCATAAAATGTCTTCTGTGTTGTGACACCACAGCGGTCAGCAGAGAATGTTAATTGCGGCTATACAATGGTCAGATCACCAACAACCAATTTGTATCCTATTTGGACTTTAAGTCCTTGATGATCCTCCTTTGCATTCAACAAAGAAAAGAAAATCAACATAATTCAGAGACAAAGAAGAGAGTTAGAGAGGTAGAGGAGAGAGGATAGAATAGTGGAAAGGAGAAGAGATATAGATAGGGGAATTAAAGGGTAGACCAAGAAGTTCCCAGCCAGCATGGGGTGGAAGATTTGAGACCAATATCATAAATAGTTGCTTATAGTTGAATACACAATGTGACACACTGCTAATGCTAAGGGTCTAATGTGTGGGGGGAGTGGTTGGCACAAATGCGGGGGGACCCCCCATCGACACCGGATCAGGGGATGAGATAGTATCCTTGTAGATGCTTGTGGTCCTAAATTCAAACCATGAGGCCCATGTTTTAGTATGTTTGCCAGATTCCCCTCTCAACAGGTATGTAAGTTCCTCCATATAACACAAATCGTTCACCTTCTGTAACCATAATTTACTGGAGGGTGCTTGTGGTTTATTCCACAGGAGAGGAATTTCCATGATACAGTTACTACAAGGAGGCACACTGCACATTATATAAGCTTTTTACAGAGCATATTACATGATTTTACAAGGACTTTAACTAGGGCTTATTTTCGGGGTAGGGCTTATATTGCAGTCATCCCAGAAACACGCTAGGGCTTATTTTCGGAGAAAAACTGCACACTGTATATATGTTCCATATTTGTTACTCTTCTTCCATATTACTGCTGCCATATCCCCATTATGTGTATTAATAGTCATAGTGCTCAAACCTGAATCTAGATCAGCAAAGAGTTGCAGTAGGCTGCCACATGTTTCTATATCTCACAAAATGTTTGTAACCCTGAAGGGTGCATGAAGTACCATACCCCTACTTACTGTACTTCATATAAGATGTTAAGAACTGTGTGAAAGATGTGAGCCTTAGCAATGTGAGGTATGTAATCTGAATTCCATGCCATTCATACTACATACCATCATGTTTACTCCAACGTTCTGTAATAATGTACAGAATGTAGGAGGGAGGAATGACCAACGCGCTAACCACTATGATCACAGAGACACGTAAAAAGTGTAGCCTAATGAGAGCCCGGATACAGCTGCTAACACCTCAGGTTTCCCTGGTACCCGTAACAAGGTATATCAAATAAATGGAGCAGCGCTATATAAACTACTCAATATAAAAACAATATATCATAGTCCATAAAAATTATGCTAAATCATAAATAAATATTAAGTGCAATCAAAGTGTCTACTGCCTCATACAAAGTGCAAAATAAGTGTCACAGTATATATAACAAGCATGTGCTTAAATCTGTGTTTCAAAGGCAAAGTTCTACAAAAGTGCAATAATAAAGGTGCAAAGTGCGCATAAATACGCACATTTGTGATAGTTCCAGTGTTTCAAAGATACGGTCCAAACAAAGGTGCAATACAAAAGTGCAAAGTGCACATATATAGTCTCTAGGAATTTTTCTTTAAGAATTACCGTATATACTCGCGTATATGCCGAGTTTTTTGACACTGATTTTGTGTCAAAAAACGAGATTCAGCTTATACGCGACGCGAGTCAACAGTGATTGCCGGTACGAGCGCGAGGGCACATTCCGCGGGCACCCGCGGCGGCTGAGAAGCATTCCAGGGATGCCGTCACGTCCGCTGATGGCCTGCTGGAGGGCGGAACTTCAGCTCAGTCACACTTGTGACGTGACTGGGATGAAGGTAAGGGCAGAGGACACAGGCACTTCCTATGAATGGAATAAGGCTGCCGTGTCCTTCTTATATGTAAAAATGTAAAGGAAAAAAAAAACAGTTTGGCAATTCGATTAACTAACCATATTAACCCTTATTGTTTGTTGCTATATTTAATAAAGTAATTAAATATGGCATTGAACAATAAGGGTTAATATGGTCAGATATTCAAATGACAAAACTGTGTTTTTTTTCTTTGCATTTGACATATAAGAAGGACACAGCGGTCTTATTCAATACATAGGAAGTAAGTATCCTGTACTGTAAAAAACAAACAGTTGTACGCACACACTCCCGATTACATGGCCACTTCCTATGTTAGGATGTTTTACATTTACAGAGCTAGTTTACTGTTTTTATTTGAAATAAATATTAAAAAAACATTAAACCTACTGATGCCTCGCATTTCCCACTTAGGCTTATACGCGAGTCATTAACCACTTCAGCCCCGGAAGGATTTCCAGCTTTAGGACCGGAGCCCTTTTTGCGATTCGGCACTGCGTCGCTTTAACTGAAAATTGCGCGGTCGTGCAACGTTGTACCCAAACGAAATTTGCGTCCTTTTTTTCCCACAAATAGAGCTTTCTTTTGGTGGTATTTGATCTCCTCTGCGTCATTTCTGATCGCCGCTATAAACAAAAGAAGAGCAACAATTTTGCAAAAAAAAACCCAAATTTCTTACTTTTTGCTAGAATCAAAAAAAAAATATATAAAAAAACATTTTTTTTCACCGTTTTTGGCCGATTTATATTCTTCCTCATATTTGCGATAAAAAAATCGCAATCGGCGTTTATTGATTGGTTTGCGCAAAAGTGGTCGCATTTACGGATGATGAGAATTCATTTTTGGGGGGTTTTTTTTTTACTAGTAATGGCGGCGATCTGTGATTTTTAGCGGTACTGCAATATTTCAGCGGACATGTCGGACTATTTCGACACTTTTTTGGGACCATTGGCATTTATACAGCGATCAGTGCTATAAAAATGCACTGATTACTGTGTAAATGCCATTGGCACACGTAAAAATATCGTGACTAGCGACATATTTACGGTTACCAGGGTTTTTTCACAGCTTTATCAGGCTGTACAGGCGACTTTATAACGTCATGGCGATTTTTAGTGTCTAGCGGCGGTAATGATCATTTTTTTTTTGGGGGGTTTTTACTTAAGAGTAGTAGGCATTTACGCTGGTGAAAACGCGTTTGGTTAGTTATTTGCGGCTAACGCTAAAAAAATAGCGTTTATACTCCTTCTTATATTTAGCCGGTTTTTGCCACTTTTTTTTAC
>BLSH010478444.1:1054095-1070803 GCA_018402905.1 Glandirana rugosa | reverse complement strand
TTTTCACTTCTTATATCCAGAGCACTAAAAGGAAATTGCACACAATCATAATATATACTTATAATGTGATCCTACACAGCTAGATGGACATCTCAGTCAGATGGCAGGGAAGCCCGGGAGAATAATGAACAGATGTTTTTTCGTACATTAAGAGTTCATATTATTATGTATTACAGGTACTTTATATAGTGCCATCAATGTACACAGCACTTTACATACTGTACATTCACTTTCATTCCTGCCCTCAAGGAGCTGACAATCTAAATTCCCTATCTCACACACACATACTGGGGGCCAATTTAGACAAGAGCCAGTTAACCTACCAGCATGTCTTTGAAGTGTGGGAGGAAACCAGGGTACCCAAAGAAAACCCAGGCAAGTACAGGGAGGACATGCAACCTCCATGCAGGTAGTGTCCTGGTTCGGATCCCTAGTTCTGCAAGGCAGGAGTGCTATTTTTTTTAGGTGTAGGGCGGTATATTGATGACAATTTTAGTTCAATCTTATTTTATTGAAAAGAAAAAGAATATGTAACAAAAACACAGATAGATGTATAACAAGGGTACAATTAGTTAAGTATAATCATTAACAGTCCATCAGCTATCTATATAATAAATTTGCCTATATGGTGCATTAACATCTTTCCGAGATGTGTCAAGCCTCAGTGGACACCACTATACACTCTATGAGTAGTGTCCACGCATATAGAAAATCATGTTGGTTCATAGCTGTGATTTGTTCGTGTCATTCTCCGGGAGGGCATACTGTTTGCAATTTATTCACTTTTCAAAGGGGGTTAGGAGATTGGTCAATTGACTTAGGTATGGAACATGAAGGGGAAAAGAAGTGGGAAGAGGTATGGGAACCAGGATATGTAGAGATAGAGGATGGGGATCATTCCACCATGGCTAATGTGGCGTATTGTTTGCTGTCTCCTCGGCCCAGGGTATAAACCCCGTGGAGTAACGAAACGCAGACCCCGAAGTCCAGGTAATGGAGAATTGAACTTCTTTATTCAATTCCTGTGCCAACAGTCGTTCCAAACCATGAATGCGGTCCACTTCAACTGCCCAATCCCCCAGGAAAGGCATGCTCGCCAACTTCCAGTGTCTGTGTATGACCGTCCTAGCTGCTGCCAGAAAGTGGAGCAGTAAGTCTTTTTTGACTGCTTTGATTGGACCGGGTAGCATTGACAGTAGAGCTGCTTCAGGAATAGGAGTGATCGAGGTCACCATAAGCCTACGGTATAATTTGAAGATTGCTTGCCAGAACTTTCGCACAGGGGGACATTCCCACCAAATGTGTAGTAAGGTTCCCTTGGATGAGAAACATCACCAACAAATATTGGATAGCGCCGGGTTAATATGGTGTAGAGTCGAGGGGCATCTATACCAACAAGTCAGCAATTTAAGGCCTTTCTCTTGATTTTTTGAAGCTAGGGACAATTTATGCACTTTTGCCATTCCGTGGGTGAGATGGTGTGAGCCAGATCTGATTCCCAGGCCTGTGTGTATGGTTGATGCCAATTTTACATACAGACAAGTCAGGTTGAGAAAAGACACTGATCCATACCAATAGAATAAACACATTATTTAAATGCCAGGTCTGTATCAAAAGTAGTGCACCAGTGAGCATAACTTTTTTATAAACTTACATAGGTCATTCAAATGTCACATGTTGGTAGAGTAATTCTTCCTCTATAGTAATTCTTCCTCTATAGTAACTCTTTCTCTATAGTAACCCTTCCTCTATAGTAACTCTTTCACTATAGTAACACTTCCTCTATAGTAACTCTTCCTCTATAGTAACTCTTCCTCTATAGTAACTCTTCCTCTATAGTAACTCTTTCTCTATAGTAACTCTTCATCTATAGTAACTCTTCCACTATAGTAACTCTTCCTCTATAGTAACTCTTCCTCTATAGTGACTCTTCCTCTATAGTGACTTTTCCTCTATAGTAACTCTTCCTCTATAGTAACTCTTCCTCTATAGTAACTCTTCCTCTATAGTAACTCTTTCTCTATAGTAACTCTTCATCTATAGTAACTCTTCCACTATAGTAACTCTTCCTCTATAGTAACTCTTCCTCTATAGTAACTCTTACTCTATAGTGACTCTTCCTCTATAGTGACTTTTCCTCTATAGTAGCTCTTCCTCTATAGTGACTCTTCCTCTATAGCAACCCTTCCTCTATAGTAACCCTTCCTCTATAGTAACCCTTCCTCTATAATAACTCTTCCTCTATAATAACTCTTCCTCTATAGTAACTCTTCCTCTATAGTAACTCTTCCTCTATAGTAACTCTCCCTCTATAGTAACTCTTCCTCTATAGCAACCCTTCCTCTATAGTAACCTTTCCTCTATAATAACTCTTCCTCTATAGTAATTCTTCCTCTATAGTAACCCTTCCTCTATAATAACTCTTCCTCTATAGTAATTCTTCCTCTATAGTAACCCTTCCTCTATAATAACTCTTCCTCTATAGTAACTCTTCCTCTATAATAACTCTTCCTCTATAGTAGCTCTTCCTCTATAGTGACTCTTTCTCTATAGTGACTCTTCCTCTATAGTAACTCTCCCTCTATAGTAACTCTTCCTCTATAGTAACTCTTCCTCTATAGTGACCCTTCCTCTATAGTAACTCTTCCACTATAGTAACTCTTCCACTATAGTAACTCTTCCTCTATAGTAACTCTTCCTCTATAGTGACCCTTCCTCTATAGTAACTCTTCCACTATAGTAACTCTTCCTCTATAGTAACTCTTCCCCTATAGCAGGGATATGCAATTAGCGGACCTCCAGCTGTTGCAGAACTGCAAGTCCCATGAGGCATAGCAAGACTCTTACAGCCACAAGCATGAAACCCAGAGGCAGAGGTATGGTGGGACTTGTAGTTTTGCAAGAGCTGGAGGCCCGGTAATTGCATATCACTGCTCTATAGTAACTCTTCCTCTATAGTAACTCTTCCACTGTAGTAACTCTTCTTCTTTTTCATTGCAGGTAAAGAACGGAATGCAAGCAGAAGCAATGTGCCATCATTGAGTTCTTGAAGAAGGAGGGGTGTAGGATGTCCGACATCCACAGAAGGCTACAAAATATTTACAGAAATTACACCATTGATAAGAGCAATGTCTTGTCAATGTCCTGCACCCCTTCTTCATGAAGAACTCAATGATGGCACATGGCTTCTGCTTGGATTCCGTTCTTTACCTGCAATGAAAAATAATAAGAAGAGATATTATAGAGAAAGAGTTACTCTAAAAAGATGTGAAATTTGAACAACCTATGTAAGTAAATAAAAAAGTTATGCCCACTTTTGCATTGCTTTCGATATAACTTCGTAGATAAACCTCCATATACAGAACATTATAGCCACAGTTGATCCAGAGGAAGACTCTATAAAGCATGCTTTTCTTTCTTTCTTTCTTGGGAGTTAAAAACTCTTTGTCAGGAGCGGGCTCTGAACCTGGAACCTCTGTGTTGTTTAGTTCTGGCTGTTCTTGCTTTGCCACCTGAGATGCTGGTCAGCTCTCTGTCTGATCTCTTAGAACAACCTTGCCTTTTCTCTTGTTCATTGTGAACCTTGAACTCTTTGCTCCTCCCATGAACATCCTGTCTCTGCACTTCCTGTTTACCAGATAATTTGCTCTCTCCAGCCAATATCTTGCTCCTTTGTGAGAGATAAGGGCTATCTCCAATACCACTCATTACTGACCTTTGCTTGTTCCTTGACTATGCTTCTGCTCGATCCCAACCTGCAACCATTCATTATCAACCTTTAACTATTTCCTCCACTACGCTTTTGCTTGATCCCAACCTGCAGCCACTTGCTATTGACCTTTGGCTTGTTTACTGACTACACGTCTGCTTAATCCCTACCTGCTTTATCTTTTAAATCAGGGGTCCTCAAACTATGGCCCTCCAGTTGTTCAGGAACTACAATTCCCATCATACCTAGTCATGCCTGTGAATGTCAGCGTTTTACAATGCCTCATGGGATGTGTAGTTCCGCAACAACTGGAGGGCCGTAGTTTGAGGATGCCCGTTTTAAATCATGTCTCTGCACTTCCTGTTTACCAGATTATTTTGCTCTCTCCAGCCAATATCTTGCTTCTTTGTGAGAGATATAGACTATCTCGACCACCACTCATTACCAACCGTGGCTTGTTCCTTGATTATGCTTCTGCTCGATACCAACCTGCAACCATTCATTACCAACCTCTGGCCTTTTCCACAACTACGCTTTTGCTTGATCCCAACCTGCAACCACTTGTTACTGACCTTTGGCTTGTTTACTGACTACACTCCTGCTTGATCCCTACCTGCTTCATCTGCTACTGGACCCTGGCTTGCTCCCCTCCTGCTGGGGTGATCCAGAGGGCTGTGAGTTGGTATTAACATGCAGCAAAACCCATCTCCACCATCAAGAGCTCAGGTGAATATGGGTTAGTGCTTAGCCCCCACCCCTCGAGTGAGCTTGCGTCATCCACCAAGGTGACCTGCTTGAGTACTTTTCCAACTGGTCAGTGGGAGCCTGTCTACTGCTATAGTTACTTGTCTCTGAACCTGACCCCTGACCGTGACAACGGTCTTCCAGGTGTTGTGCAGAATGGCTGCCCTACTGCATAACCATAGTAGAGGACCGTTAGCTAGACATGGCTGCCATTTAGAGAAGGACACTATTCATCCAAGCTTCTTGAAGGGTCAGCTTAGTCAACTATTGTGACCATACCCTTGATAGCATAGTATTGTCTTACCCCTGTTTCATCACACACTATATCTTAAGTATATTTATGTATCGGTGAGTGATGATCATATCTGTGTAATCTTTCAGTATTAATAAAATCATTGCATGTCAGCAACTTTCGATACATCCCAGCACCGTCTACATGATTATAGCTATTATTTCTTGCATTTATTACTTTCTTTCACACTCATATTGGCCTCCCGTGCTCCCGCTGATCTTCCATTTAAACTCCCGTCTTCCCTTTCAGTAAGACGCACTGTAGTGTGACTCGCTATGCCGTTACCTTTCAGGGCCTCTGTAGATTAACACCCGCTTTTCTCTGTTTATGCACCCCCTTCAATAAAAGAATGCATTTTCTCAGTGCTGCCGCTCCTGTAATTATGTATAAAACCAATCACTCATTATCTGCGAGATAGATGAGGCTAAATAAGCACAGCATTAATAATTTACAAGACTCTTCATTATGCCAGTGTACGGACTGCGAAGACCCAGCAAGAGCAATTCTTTCAGTCTGATGCCAACCCTTAAACAATGGCGCTCCATCAATGAGGCCCCATCCTGCTTCACGCTTGTTAAACAGAGACATGGATTATTCTATCAAATGCTCCTCTAGTTTCTACTCCCCCACCGCAAATCAACAGCTTCCAAAGTACAATTCTTATGGTCCCCCCCTCTGCACGCTAATGACTCCAGCCATGGGTGATATTAATTCTGCAAATATTATAAACATGATTAGCTTGCATTAGGAGATTTATTGCATCAGCGTCTTCTGGTGCCAAGATTCACGCTGTGCCTGCTTATATTCCATCAGATTGAGGGTACAGAATCATTTGTAGGGTAACATGCGTCACAAGCACTCACTACTCCCATCACGAAAAACTCAGAACAAGAATATTCAGCTTCTGGCTATCCATTGTACGACAGCACCTTGTCTGCTGTGCGTTATACTCCACTAGGATACGCACACTGCGGCCTCCATTTTACAACCCTTTTGATAAACAAAAACAGGGGCTGGACTTAACATAAAAAAAGCGATGAAACGAAAAGCAAAATGATGCCCTGTTCCAGCAGAGGAAAGGCGAAGGGGTGGAGAGGTGGGATCATCATTGGGGGTGAAGGTCCGCTTTAAGGTTATCCACTAAAATGAGTTCCTCATTAGTCCACTAGAGGGGGTAGAGCACTAAAGTTACGTCATTGGTCCTTCAGTGCTTATATGTTAAATTATTTGGTCAATTGACATCAGGATCGAACCCCGACCCGCTCTGCATAAACAATTGTAGGACCTGTTTTGGCAGAATTATCCTTTTAATGTCCTTGATCTATAGGATAGCTTAGTGGGCCTACTTCAGATGAAGTTGATTTTTTCCTGTTTAATAAATGAGTCACTTGGAGTGCATGGGGAATGATGCAGAGAGCTAGAAATATCCACTTTTACCGTTGGCAGGGAAGCAAAACTGTTTTTTCCCCATTAATTGTCAGGCAGGGGGAGGCCGATAGAGCAGGTCAGCTGTAAAAGCAAAGCCATCGATGCGCTGCTCTTTGGTTCCTCACAAAGGTTTTGGATTACAGCCTATAAAAGGTATTGATCAGAGGAAGCCATAAAGAGCGGTGTGCACATTGTGCTCCTGGGGGAGGCTGGAGGAGAACAAAGCTGCACCAATTTTATGTAGCAAATCATTCAATGTCCTTCCTGATACACGGCCAGGGAGCACTTATGTACCAGCGCTATGTCTCCTATATGATCGCTGAGCCCATGAGTGCGTCTCTCCTGTGCGTTAATACACCGCAATAAACACCGCTTCTTCCAGACTGCTGAGAAAAACAAGCAGTGAGTATTGGTAGGAAATACTTGTAGATGTTACATAGTTACATCATAGTTACATCACAGTTACATTATAGTTCCATAGTTACATTATAGTTCCATAGTTACATTATAGTTACATTATAGTTCCATAGTTACATTATAGTTCCAGTTACATTATAGTTACATCATAGTTACATCATAGTTACATTATAGTTCCATAGTTACATTATAGTTACATCATAGTTACATCATAGTTCCATAGTTACATCATAGTTCCATAGTTCCATTATAGTTACATCATAGTTACATTATAGATACATTATAGTTCCATAGTTACATTATAGTTCCATCATAGCTACATTATAGTTCCATTATAGTTCCATTATAGTTACATTATAGATCCATCATAGTTACATTATAGTTACATCATAGTAACATTATAGTTACATTATAGTTACACTATAGTTACATAGTTACCTTATAGTTGCATTATAGTTCCATAGTTACATCATAGTTACATCATAGTTACACTATAGTTACATAGTTACCTCATAGTTAAATTATAGTTACATAGTTACATCATAGTTACATTATAGTTCCATAGTTACATCATAGTTATATTATAGCTCCATAGTTACATTATAGTTCCATAGTAACACCATAGTTACCTCCAGATCAACTTTCTTTGCAAACATTCTGCAAGTCGGCTGCAAGTTCTGGTTCAGTTGTGTTGTGCGATGGTCATCCCACCACAGGGGGCACTGTGGCTGAAGTTTCATGCTGTAGACTTGCAGAGCTCTTGCTGTAGACTCACCACTGCAACTTTGCTCTTGCTAGAGACCATGCAGATTTCCTGCAAATTGGAAAAGTGTCAACTAGAACTTGTGCTTCAGGTGCTCTGCAAGTGAAAATGTGCAGTGAGTTAGCAGACTTACAATTCAACGCTGCCACAAATTTGTGGTAAGTTATCCTCGCTATTTGGGAATGGGCCCCCTGTTACAAAATGCCACCCCAGTGACAATGGGCGCCCAGCAGCAACAACAGGTCTTCCAGCATCAAGCAACAATAGACCTCTCCCTCAACAGTAGATCCCTCCCAGCAACAAGTGACCCCTCAGCAACATAAGACACCCCCTTGCAACAATACACCCCCTAGCAATGATAGATCTCCACCAGTTACAAGGGATACCCAGCAGCCAGCATCATAGACTCTCCAACACCCCTTTCCATTACATACAGTCACTGCTGGAGGTGCCGGAACTGCGTTCCCCGGCGTTCCTGCTGAAAAAAAAAGCCCTGCATTTAACACTAACCCCCCCAGACTGACAATGCTGATGTCTGCTGTTCCCCCTGTTCTCCTTCATCCAGAGTGGGGGGCACTCTAATTCAGGAGGGGTGTTACTGGCCAGATCGCCAGGTGAAAACAGAGGAAAAAAAGCCAAAGAAAAGGAATGCAGTCACCAACAACTAAGATTACCTTATCTGCATGCATTATGTAAAGAGTATAAAGTGGTATTGAACCCAAATCATTATAACTACCAATCATTAGAGGTGGTGGCTGCAATAGTTTTCTTTTCTATGGCTTTTCCCCCTCTGTTTTCACCTGGCGATCTGGCCAGTAACCCACCACCTCCTGTATTAGAGCGCCCTCCACTCTGGCTGAAGGAGCACAGGGGTCACCTTTGGACAGCAGCGTTGTCAGTCTGGGGGGGAGGGGAGTGTTAGATGGACTTGACTAGCATATTGAAGCCAAATAACACTTTATAATAATAGTTTTCTCCCTATGCTAGAATCACCATTGCTGCCCACCAGTGCCACCTATCAGTGCCCACCAGTGCCACCTATCAATGCCCACCAGTGCCACCTATTAGTGCCCATCAGTGCTGCCAACCAGTGGCCATCGATGCCTCATCATCAGTGCTGCCGATCAGTGTCACCTACCAGTGCCCATCAGTGCCACCCATCAGTGCCACTTACCAGTACCACCCATAAGTGCTGCTTACCAGTGCCACCCATCAGTGCCGCCTCATCAATGCCCACCAGTGCCACCTATAAGTGCCCATCAGTGCCGCCTTATCAGTGCAACCTATCAGTGCCACCTATCAGTACTGCCTTATTAGCGCACATTATTGAAGGAGAAAAATTATCGGTTTTCAAAATTTTATAACAAACTAAGAAAACTTTTTTTTTTTTTGTTTTAAATCTTTGTCTTTTTTTCGTTTTTTTAGCAAAAAAAAATAAAAAGCCCAGCAGTGATTAAATACCACCAAAAGAAAGCTCTATTTGTGTGAAAAATGATAAAAATGTCATATGGGTATAGCGTTACACGACCGCGCAATTGTCATTCAAAGCGCAGCAGCTCTGAAAGCTGAAAGTTGGCCTGGGCAGGAGGGGGGTTTGAGTGCCCAGTAAGCAAAGTGGTTAAAAACTCTTCTACATAATGCATTGTAAGAAAACGGTGTCGCCTTAAAACCTCCTTTCCTTGCTGAGGAATTCTTTTTTTGTTTTCAGAGCCCCCTGCTTTGCAGCCGAGTCGCCGTCCTCAGCACGCGCCTGGTCCACACAAACCTATCGCTTGTCTATTACAATGTGTTCTTTCAGATGTGCAAAGCCCATGGCATTGGATATGATGTAAAGGTAAGGATGTCAAAGTGCAACAGTTCTAGGTGTGGTCACAGGGGTCCCAAGCAGCTTATTATACGGGTGCGTCTCATAAAATTAGAATATCATCAAAAAGTTTCAGTAATTCAAGAAGTGAAACTTGTATATTTTATATAATTGCTTTACACACAGAGCGATATATATCAAGCATTTCTTTTTTTTATTTTTGGTGATTATGGCTTACAGCGAGTGACACCCCAAAATTCAGTATCAGAAAATTAGAATATTATAATATAAGACCAATAAAAGAAAGGATTTTTAATACAGAAATGTTGGCTTAGTGAAAAGTCTGTCCATGTACAGCAGGGATATGCAATTAGCGGACCTCCAGATGTTGCAGAACTACAAATCCCATGAGGCATAGCAAGACTCTGACAGCCACAAGCATGACACCCAGAGGCAGAGGCATGATGGGACTTGTAGTTTTGCAACAGCTGGGGGTCCGCTAATTGCTTATCCCTGATGTAGAGTATAGAGGTGTAACTGGAACTTTCAGGGCCCCGGTGCAAGAAATTATGAAGGGCCCCCCTGACCCCTGGCCAGGGCCCTTCCCTCTTCCCACTGATCCTGGGGCCCTTTACTCCCATCGCTGGGCCCTTTATTACAGTCTCACGGCAGGGCCCTCTCACGAGTTCTGCAGCGGGCCCCCTTTCTGCCATCTTCGGGCCTCCCCATGGTGGTGAAATGCCAGGGCGCAAGTGTGACCTTTGCAATCCCGATAGTTCCCTCACTGATGTCAGTTTTCAATTTTTGTTATTTTCATTTTATTATTTTTACCATTTAATTTTATTTTTTTTTACAATTTTATTTTTTATTATTTTTTACAATTTTTTTTTTCAGAGCACTGTTGGGGGGATTTGATGAGATACCAGGGGTCTAAACAAACCTCAGCCCTCAATCTCCATCTGTGTGGCCTCAGCTGCACAGAATGAATGGACAGGAATAGCTGTGCACCGAGCCTCCCAGTACAGCAGCTGGCAGGAGAGAGGAGGGGTGGGGGGGCAGCCCTGCGGCGGGACGACCAGGGGGAGCCCACGGACCCAGGAACAGCAAAAAGGTGAACTGGATAGGAGGGGCGGCGGGGGCAGCATATAGAGGAACCAATCTATTCCATTAGGAGGAAAATGGAGGAGATTGGTTACTCTAAATGCCGCCCCCTCCATCCCTCCTATCCAGGTGTACAGGGGAGGCACACAGGCCCCCTAGAGCATGGGGCCCGGTTGCAACTGCAACCCCTGTAGTTACGCTCCTGATGGACTCAATACTTGGTCGGGGCTCCTTTTGCATGAATTACTGCATCAATGCAGCATGGCATTAAGGCCCATGGAAGCCCAGGTGGCTTTGATAGCGGCCTTCAGCTTCTCTGCATTGTTGGGTTTGGTGTCTCTCATCTTCCTCTTGACAATACACCACAGATTCTCTATGGGGTTTAGGTCAGGCGAGTTTGCTGGCCAATCAAGCACGGTGATCATGTGACCAGGTATTGGTAGTTTTGGCAGTGTGGGCGGTGCCAAGTCCTGCAGGAAAATGAAATCAGCATCTCCATAAAGCTGGTCAGCAGAGGGAAGCATGAAGAGCTCTAGAATTTCCTGCTAGAGGGCTGTGCTGACTTTGGACTTCATAAAACACAGAGGACCAACACCAGCAGATGACACAGCTCCCCAAATCATCACTGACTATGGAAACTTCACACTGGACCTCATGCAGCTTGGATTCTGTGCCTCTCCACTCCTCCTCCAGACTCTGGGACCTTGAGTTCCAAATTAAATGCAAAATTTTCCACAGTCAGTAATGGTTTGGGGAGCCGTGTCATCTGCTGGTGTTGGTCCTCTGTGTTTTATGAAGTCCAAAGTCAGCGCAGCCCTCTAGCAGGAAATTCTAGAGCACTTCATGCTTCCCTCTGCTGACCAGCTTTATGGAGATGCTGATTTCATTTTCCTGCAGGACTTGGCACCGCCCACACTGCCAAAAGTACCAATACCTGGTCACATGATCATGGTATCACTGTGCTTGATTGACCAGCAAACTCGCCTGACCTAAACCCCATAGTGAATCTGTGAAGTATTGTCAAGAGGAAGATGAGACACCAAACCCAACAATGCAGATGAGCTGAAGGCCGCTCTCTAAGCAACCTGGGCTTCCATAACACCTCAGCAGTGCCACAGGCTGATCACCTCCATGCCACGCCGCATTGATGCCGTAATTCATGCAAAATGCGCCCTGACCAAGTACTGAGTGCTTCCTATACTGTATATGGACAGACTTCTCACTAAGCCAACATTTATGTATTAAAAATCCTTTTTTATTGGTCTTTTGTAATATTCTAATTTTCTGAGATACGGAATTTTGGGGTGTCACTCGCTGTAAGCCATAATCATCAAAATTAAAAGAGAGAAATTTTCTTGAAATATATCACTCTGTGAGTAATGCATCTATATAGAATATAGGAGTTTCACTTTTTGAATTGAATTACTGAAATAAATTAACTTTTTGATGATATTCTAATTTTATAAGATGCACCTGTATGTTCGAGCCCACATGGTATTTCAATGAATTGCTTTAATTTTAAATAAATACATATACAGTGTGTTATATATATAGTCCAAGAAAGTTCTGCACTGTGATATGCTGGATATAAATTTATTCAAAAGTAGAGTTGAGCGATCGGTGCCGAACCCGGACTTTTTCCCAAAGTTCGTACGGGTTCGGCACCGAACATTGCCCGAACATTATCCCGGACCCCGAACCCCATTGAAGTCAATGGGGACCCAAACTTTTAGGCACAAAAATGGCTGTAACAAAGTCCTGGCAAGTGCTAGAGGGCTGCAAAAGGAAGTAAAATGGGGGTAAGAGTAGGGCAAGTGCCCTACAAAAAAATAGGGATAGGGAAAATAAATTAAAATCAAATAAACTAGGAGATGATTTTTGAACAATAATGTGTCACTTACAACTGCAGCTGGAACCTCTCCCTTTAGAACTGGGAGATGATTTTTGAACAATAATCTGTCCCTCTAAGCAGAAGCCTCTACCTAGTGCAGTCAGATCGCTCAAAGCAGCAGTATGTGAAATCTCAAATTACTCCCACAATCTGATCGTTGTGTACGATCCCACAATCTGATTGTTGTGTACGATCGTAGCGATCGTTGTGTTATGCAGAGTTTGATCTGCAATCTGCCACTCAAAGCAGCAGTATGTGAAATCTCGATTCTCAAATTTCTGCAATCTGTCCCTCAGAGCAACAGTAGTAGTAATCTCAGGATGCAGGATCAGATGTTAAAATGTCTGCAATCTGTCCCTCACAAAAACGCTGGCAGCTTCCTCTCCCTAATCTATTCAGAGTCTCAGAGAGCATGTGACTGCAGCATCAAGTGACTCCAGCTTATATAGAGGCTGGGTCACATGATGCACTGGCCAATCACAGCCATGCCATTAGTAGGCATGGCTGTGATGGCTTCTAAGGGCAAACCAGTGAAACGCTTGTTGATTGGCTGCCCTGCAGCTATTCAACATGCGTGATCAACTACCAGAACCCAAACCCGAACATTTTTTGAAACGTCCATGTTTGGGTCCGGGTCAGTGTTGCCAACCTCCCCCAGTGTTTTTTACTGGCAAAACATGGACAATTTACTGGCGGAGCACATTTTTTACTGGCAACCTGAAAAATAACTGAACTCCTAATAAAACTAAGACAACTGATATTTAAACACAACATGGAAACACTGACAATACCCATATCAAGTAGTTTGCCCGGTTTACACTTAAAAAGTCAACACAGTATGACAAATTATCAGACCCTGATATTTATAGACAGTTGTAAAAATCACTGACTTTTACAGACTGTCATTAAATTTACTGGCGGTTGGCAACACTGGTCCGGGTCCCGGACACCCCAAAGTTCGGTACGGACCCGAACGTTACAGTCCGGGTTCGCTCAACACTATTCAAAAGGTAACAGTACAAAGGCAAGTACAGGAACAACAGTTTCAGGCATCCTCACCCTTTCTCAAGTTTGCTTTGAACTTGAGAAATGGTAGGGACCCCTGCAACCAGCGCCGCTTGGTAAACTCTGGAGGCTGAATTAAAATAGCTGTGGCAGTGTAAGCATTGCGGCGGTGGCACATGTATAGCCATGTCCAGTTGTAATGTTAGAATTTACGTTCAGGAGGGGGGGGGGGGGTAGTTTTAAAAATTCTATGGCCCTCAATAATGATCCTTGTTTGTTGGTCCATATGGAATATGCCCTGGAGAGAGTCAGCGCTTATCTTCTGTTACTCATATACATACATTTCCTCCTAGTCGTTGTACTGAGCCAAATCTTTGCACATACGGAATGTTAGCTGAGCGGTGGACGATCGTCGTATAGTACAGGCAGGAAATTAACTCTTCACCTTTGACACCGTCCCTTATGTAAAATGGCAGCATGTTGTCTTAGGAAGTTAATAAATATTGACTGATTAATTCACTCCGATTGTAACTTGTTTTCCTCTGATTTGTCAGGAGAAGCAAGGTACGGTGTTCCTGCTGCTGGAGAACCTGAAAAGGCATCGAATAGGAATGCTGTAAGTACGCCACCGCTGTCTGTGGACCACTCATGTACTATGACCTTATGTGGACAGTGGACAGCCCAAGTTATCCATCTGTACATATATAGTAAAATATGCAGCGCTATCTAATGAATAGCAATGTTATCTATAATATGTCTCCAGTAATAAAATCCAGTTTGTGATGCAATCAGTCCATATATTCTATGAGATAGTGATTGGTGAATAGAAAGGTAAGAATATCCTTCACCAACACCGCCACTCCAATTGTGCAGAGAGTACATCTGTACACCCATCCATTTATCTATTCATCTACCCATCCATTTATCCATCCATCCATCCCATCCCATCTATTCCATCCATCCATCCTTCCCTCCCATCTATTCCATCCCAACTCATCTCATCTAATCTATCCCATCCATTCATCCATCCTTCCCTCCCCTCCTCTCCCATCCATCCATCCGTTCCTCCATCCATGCCTCCCTCACTCCCTCCCCTCCCATTCATTCCACCCCTCCCATCTAATCTATCCCATTCATCGATCCTTCGATCCCTCCCTCCCCTGCTATCCATCCATTCATCCCATTTTATCCATCCCATTCATCCCTCCCCCCACTCCTATTCATTCCATCACATCTCATCCCACTTCCACATCCAATCTTCCCTCCCTCCCATTTTATCCATCCCATTCATCCCTCCCTCCACTCTCATGCATTCCATCACATCTCATCAAACTAACCCCATTACTTCTTCCATCACTCCCTCCCATTCCATCCATCCATCCCTCTCTATCATCCATCCGCCCCCCCCCCCACCCATCCCATCTCATCTATCCCATCCATTCATTCATTCTTCCATCCATCTCTCCCCTCCCATTCATCCCATCCCATTTCATTTTATCCATTCCATCCCTCCCTCCACTCCTATTCATTCCATCACATCTCATCCCACTTCCATATCCAATCTTCCCTCCCAACCATCCATCCATGCTTCCATCCATGCCTCTCTCCCCTTCCATTCATCCCATCCCATTCCATTTTATCCATTCCATCCCTCCCTCTACCCCTATTCATTCCATCACATCTCATCCCACTTCCACATCCAATCTTCCCTCCCATGCCTCCCTCACTCCCTCCTCTCCCATTCATTCCATCCCTCCCATCTCATCTATCCCATCCATCGATCCTTCAATCCCTCCCTTCCCTGCTATCCATCCATTCATCCCATTTTATCCCTCCCATTCATCCCTCCCTCCACTCTCATCCATTCCATCACATCTCATCCTACTAATCCCATTAATACTTCCAACACTCCCTCTTATTCCATCCATCCACCCCCTCCCACCCATCCCATCTCATCCCATCTATCGCATCCATCCGTTCTTCCATCCTTCCCTCTCCTCCCATTTATCCTATTCCATTTTATCCACTTCATCCCATCACATCATCCCACTTCCATAAACAATCTTCCCTCCATCCCATCCATCCATTCCTCCGTCCATCGTCCGGCCCCTACTGAGGTTGAATTAACAAAGGCAAATAGACTGTTCACTTTGCAAGGGAATTTTTTCAATAGCTTGTTGAATGTGGTGAAAATTCCCTGCAAAGTCTCTAATCATGTGCAAGGAAAATAAAAACAATTTTTATTTGCAGAAGATTGGATGATGGAAGTCAGCAGAGCATCACCTTATTCACTAAGCTCCCTAGCAAAGTGAACAGCCTATTTGGCCTTGGTAAATCAACCCCACTACATCTATCAGCAAAGAGCTACTGCTTGGTGAATACAATTTTCAGAAGGCAGTAATCAAAATAAAATTGCTTGCTTTGTTCCGACACTCTGAGGCTGTAGTAAGTATTTGTCGGTCTCTTTGCATCCAAAGACTCATTGATTTTGAAAAGATGAGGCAGACTGCACTGTTGCTGCAAATGTTGCCATTGTACAATGACATCTACATGCTGTTAGACCTAGAAGGGAGCAGGTTATGGTTGGGCTTGTGCCACAGTCTTAAATTATTAAAATTACGGGGCTTATAGAAGAAAGATTTGTTTGCTCCCTTATTTAGCTTTATTAACTTTGGCAGATGCCCCGGCCTCACACCTGGTCCCCCAGTTTCTATGTGTATAGTATATACCGTATGTATATAACAGCCCTGTATAGTTGTTACATTTCTCTTAAAGAGGAACTAAACCCTCCTCTCCTTAAAGTGGTAGTAAAGGCCTTTGGTAATGTTTTAACTGCAGGTAAGCCTATAATAAGGCCTATAATAAAGCTTACCTATAGGTACGGTAAATATCTCCTTACACATGCACCGTTTAGGAGATATTTACTTGTGAACCCGCCAGTGACGTCACCGGCGCATGCACTCTGATGGAACGGCATACCCGTGCTGTTCCTTCAGAGACCTGTTCCATAAACGGTGACGTCATCGTGGCTCAGCCATGCAAATGACCGGTGCCCATGAACCCGAAGGGAGACCGCAAGAAGATGGAAGCCCTGTCAGCAGTGACAGCGTGCCGCTGGAGAGCTTTGTTTTAAGGTAAGTTTCACATAATGTGCTAGTATGTGATTCAACCTCCTGTCCCCTGACTCCAGGCTGGAGTTCCTCTGGCCCCTGGATGAGACCTTCTGTCCCCCGTCTCCTGGCTGGGGTTCCTCTGACCCCTAGTTGAGACCTTTCTCGAGGTCGGTCCTCAACCCCCTGTCTTCCAGAGTTGATCCCCAGTCTCCTTGGGGTCGGTCCTCTGCCCCCTGTCTTCCAGAGTAGGTCCCCGGTCTCCTTGAGGTCGGACCTCAGTCCCCTGTCCTCCAACTTAGTGTATGATCGTGTAATACACTTTGAATGGAATTTTGTTTCGAGAGGTCGCCGTGCGACAGTGACGACTGTCCCGAAGGTAGAAGAACGCCAGAGGGAAGCCCAAGTACCCGTGGCCAGTAAACGTACCGACTCGGTGCTACT
>BLSH010478444.1:1031386-1054085 GCA_018402905.1 Glandirana rugosa | reverse complement strand
GGGCTCCTCTGACCCTTGGGTGAGACTTTCTGTCCCCCGACTCCTGTCTGGAGCTCCTCTGTCCCCTGTTTGAGAATTTATGTCCTCCAACTCCTGGCTTGGGCTCCCCTGACCCCTGGGTAAGACCCTCTGTCCCCGAATTCTGGCTGGAGCTCCCCTGACCCCTGGGTAAGACCTTCTGTCCCTTGACTCCCAACTGGGGCTTCCCTGACCCCTGGTTGTGACCTTCTGTCCCCCGACTCCTGGCTGGGGTTCCTCTGACCCCTGGTTGAGACCTTCTGTCCCCCGATTGCAGGCTGGAGCTCCTCTGACCCTTGGGTGAGACCTTCTGTCCCCTGACCCTTGGTTGAGACCTTCTGTCCCCCGACTACTAGCTGGGGCTCCTCTGACCCTTGGGTGAGACTTTCTGTCCCCTGACTCCTGGCTGGAGCTCCCCTGACCCCTGGGTAAGACCTTCTGTCCCTTGACTCTTGACTGGGGCTCCCCTGACCCCTGGTTGAGATCTTCTGTCCCTCAACTCCTGGCTGGAGCTCCTCTGACCCCTGGTTGAGATCTTCTGTCCCTCAACTCCTGGCTGGAGCTCCTCTGACCCCTGGGTGAGACTTTCTGTCTCCAAACTGGGAGTCTTGAGCTATCCTCAGGCTTGAGTATATAACAACCCTGCACACCTGTGTACTCACACAGGCTGCAGGTACCTGGTGAAATCTGAACACATGATTGAAGGTTCTGCCCCACCCAAGACACTTTGGAACGTTCAAGTTCCAGGCCCCAATCCGGGACTACAGAATCTGGAGAAAACCAAAAACGCTGCTTTCTCTGCTTAGAAACAATAGTCTAGAACCTCACATTAAGGCTTAATGAGAACCTTGTGTCATTTTCTTGTGTCATTTTCACAGTTGCAGGGCCTCGCACTCTCACACAATGCAACAATGGAAAAATATCCATACCTGGAATTCTTCTTTAACTATTGTAGGTTCATTCGGTGGTCAGTAACATGTCAATGAGCACTAAGAATTGTATTTACTATGGAGCTCAATGATCCAAATGTAAATAACATAAGGGAGATTAAATAACATATCATAACTTGACTGGTATGGCGTGCAATGCGTGGGCGAATATTCCAATGCGGTTCTACTAATAGCGCGGCAGACATAAACATGTTTGAGAACGAATGGTAAATGAAGGCGTCTTCCAACCCTGACCTGCTTCTCTCTGAATCTCATTACAAGGAGCATCGCCGAGGACCTCCAGGGAGCTCTGATGACCTTTGCTCGCAATCTGTTCATCATCCATCAAGAAATATCTGCGCCCAAAATGCAGGGAGAAACTAATTTCAAGGTGAGCTGTTAATTAACTAACGATTTCAGCTCTGTTTCACAAGTCAGTGGTAAGGGAAGTGGACAGGAGAGCTCCATTCATTATGAAAGCATCGTTCTGGTTCTGGTAATTACTGTCCTACAAGAGAAACGGGCAGTTAATGATCGGCACGAGGTTCCTATCACTGGGAGGATTCCATGGAACAATCAGATGATTTATACAGGGAGGTCACCTGCATCAATAGGAAACTGCTAATGGATGACATGTGTATAGGACATTAAATAGTATGTACAAAACAATCTACATTGGAAACACGACTATGCAAAAAGATCCAAATGTTCTCTCATTATCGAGGAATAAACAGAGAAAACAGCATAAAAAAAATAGCTTGAACCCTTTTTCTGCCAGATCTGTTTTACTTTTTTTTTGCGCACGTTTAAAGTAATTCTAAGGGGTTGATTTACTAAGACTGGAGAGTGCAAAATCTGGTGCAGCTGTGCATGGTAGCCCATCAGCTTCTAACCTCAGCTTCTTCAATTCAATTGACATAAAAACCTGAAAGCTGATTGGTTTCTATGCAGAGCTGCACCAGATTTTGCACTCTCCAGTTTTAGTAACTCAACCCCTAAATTTTTAGTTAAATTTTTTTTTTTCTAAAATAATAAACATGCCATACTTACCTGCTCTGTGTAATGGTTTTACACAGAGCAGCCCTGATCCTTCTCTTTTGGGGTCCCCCGCCGCTCCTGGCAGGGAATGCATTCAAGTGTTTGTTACCCTAAAAAGATCCGGCTCCTTTAACCACTTCAGAGGTTGTGAGACAGTCAACAGTAAATGGCTTCAAACATGCTTGGGATAAACATAAATCCATAGTCAGACAACAAGGTTAATGTAAAAAAAAAAAAAAAAAAATAAAAAAAAAAAAATAAAAAGGGGCAGACTCGATGGACTACTCAGTCTTTTTCTGCCGTCACTTTTCTATGTTTCAGCCTCGGAAGGATTTCCCCCCTTTAGGACCAGAGCACTTTTTGCGATTCGGCACTGCGTCGCTTTAACTGACAATTGCGCGGTCGTGCGACGTTGTACCCAAACGAAATTTGCGTCCTTTTTTTCCCACAAATAGAGCTTTCTTTTGGTGGTATTTGATAGTCTCTGCGTCATTTCTGATCACCGCTATAAACAAAAAAAGAGCAACAATTATGCAAAAAAAAAAAATTTCTTACATTTTGCTATAATAGAAATCCAAAAAATATATAAAAAAACTATTTTTTTCATCGGTTTTGGCCGATTTATATTCTTCCTCATATTTTTTTTCGTAAAAAAAAAAATCACAATCGGCGTTTATTGACTGGTTTGCGCAAAAGTTGCCATGTTTACAAATGATGAGAATTAATTTATGGAGTTTTTACTTTTATTTTTTAATAGTAATGGCGCCGATCTGCGATTTTTATTGGTACTGCGATATTGCGGCGGACATGTCAGACCATTTTGACACTTTTTTGGGACCATTGGCATTTATACAGCGATCAGTGCTATAAAAATACATTGATTACTGTGTAAATGTCACTGGCAGTGAAAGGGTTAACCTGCAGGGAGCGCTCTAAGGGTTAACTGTGTTCCCTCAGTGTGTTCTAACTGTATGGGGGCTGGGCTGGCTGGGGTAGGGGAGTGATCGCGACTCCCATATACAGGAAGCCTGCGATCATATCCCTTCCCCCTCTTCAGGGGGGTGATCACGGGTAGCCGGCGGAGATCTGGTCTGCCCTACCTGCTCCCTGGCCCCCCCCGGAACACAGTGAGCATGCGTGATCTCACAGCCGTCGTCAGGTGACGGTGGTTTGCGATAACAAGCCAAGTTGCCGCCGTCAAGCCACGGCGGGCGGGCGGCAGCTGGTTAAAGCATATTATACAGCACAGTGCTTCTGCCGTGTAATTTGGCCCCTCTATCACCTGAAATACCTGGCTGATCCTGCCTGGTTTCTGCCCTCCCCCCTGTAAACTAACCACAGTTTATTATGGCTGCTGAGCCCTGACACCGCGGCCATTTTTCGTGCTTCCGTCAGCCGCTGCTATCTGCAGCTCTCCTCTTTCTCCCTTTGTCCTCCTCCCCCCTCCCATCCCTGCCTGTCTGCTCCTGTGTCAGTGCCCCCCCTCTGAAATAACTTTTAATGTCTCATATGATCCTCTGTGTTTCCTAATGACAGGTGCTCCTGTCTCATATAAAAAAATGCCATTAATACCAGTTTTCAGAGCACCGCTGGGCGCTCACGTGACCGGCTGGCTCTCTCCTCCTCTCGTCCCGACTGAAGTCAGTGGGGGAATCTCGGCTCCCGCCCACTGCAGCTGTCATACGGGAGAGGAGAGAGACGGCCGGTCACGTGAGCGCCGAGCAGCTCTCTGAAAACTGGTATTAATGGCATTTTTTTTTTTTATATAAAACACGGAGACAGGAGCAGCTGTCATAAGTAGCTGCGATCGGCCTCAGGTAAGTATTTAGGGGAGGCAGGGAAAGCTGCACCTAAAAGTTTTTTTTTTACCTTAAAGTGGAGTTCCCCAGAATTTTTTTTTTGATATCATTCAAGTCCTTTGCCTATATAGATTTACCTTTGGAGGAAAAAAAACATTTATACTCGCCCCTAAGTCGCTTGTTGCTAGGTGGTCTCTGTAATCTGCCCCTATTAGGTCCTAGGCTCTTCTCCTCACTTCCTGCTTCGCCTGGCCTCCTGGGAGATGTGACTCAGAATGAAACCTAAAATTAAGACAAACTAATTTTAAACACATTAAACAATGTAAAAAAGTGGGGAAAATTGGCTATTTTCCATGGGAATTACACTGACATGATATACTCAATTGTACTCAATTGTTCTATGATGTAAATAAAATTTGTTCGTTTTAATTTTAGATTTCATTTTAAGACAAGTTATTTACTCATTGCCTCTTAAAGTCCCAATTTTGAGGCTTTTCCTTTTCTCCTAGAAACTTTTGGGATGTTGGCAATTACCAGCTACATTCTATATATGTAAATATTTAAAGAGACACATAAAAAAAAAAAAAAAACATTTTAGAGCCCCCTCTACACACACAGATACAACAATGCATGTGCTTTGGCGCCCACAGTTGCCCTACACATGTCATGTATCACCGAGCACGCCGGAGTGAGAGCAATAATTCTAGCATCGGAACACCTGCATAACACTAAACTGATGACCTGTAGGGGCTTTTAAAGCATTGCCTTTGAAAAAAATATAGGATACTGAAGTACAGGAGCTCTGGTGCTATTGCAGTTTTATTTTTTATTTTTTGGGGGGTGGGGGTGCAAGTAGCTGATCATGCCAGAGGATGGAAAATAGTCTAGCACTGGCCCTGGGTATCAGCCGTTATTTGTATTCTTCGAATTAGGAGAACTCGAACCAATAAAATCATGTTTTAGTGAAAATACTGGTGGTCCCCATAAAGTGGTAGTAAACCCTCCTATCATATTCAGCCCAGGAAGCTGCCATCTTGGCCTCTGTTTAATCTACAACTGCCGTGATGCTGCACATGTGATCAGCTATGACACCAGCAATTGGATGGTTTGACAGTTTGGTTTAGAGCACAACCAATGGGAGTGTTACATTTCCGGCATGTGCCGGAAATGGAACTGTTTTTTAAACTGTTAAATTGATGGGTTTACTACCCCTTTAAGGAAGCTAGTCAAATCTTTCATCCGCGTGGTGTCCTCAATGCGGCAAAACTACTGTCGAATCGTGGGCAGTGTCCTCCTACCCTTTTTTTTGCTTTATTTTTATTATGTAGGGGACTAAAATTCCCTTTAGTGATTGTATTTTGTTTAGACAAAGTGTTCTTTATTAAAGCGGAGTTCTGCCCACATAATTTTTTTTTTTTTGCTGCCATCCACCTAGTTAGTATTCATTACACAAATAAAGTAATTGATAGCTTTAAATCCGGGGAGTCTTCCTATTTATTTTGTACTTCCTTTGCTGATTTTTTCTTTACTGGGAGTTCCCATCTTAGCTGTGGGCATGTGAAGCGCCCACTCGCACCCTCCTCGAGTCTCTTCCTGGATAAGGTGCATTCTGGGTAACCAGCATGCACCTCCCGCTCTCGAGTGTATGTCTTGTTGCCATAACAATGGGCAGTGACGGAGGAAGGTCCCGCCCCGTTGTTATGGCAACATAGATAACATCTCTCTCCCCCCACAAAATCGCTTCATTTCCTGTCTGCACATAACACGATTTTACAGCTCAGGGATGCCCACTGACTCATGGGAAATGATGACTCACATCTCCCATGAGCCTATGCGAGGCAGGAATTGATGCAGAGCACCACGGATCAGGAAGTGGAAGATTACAGGGACCACAGCAACAGGGCACTTAGGGTGAGTATATATATATATATATATTTTTTTTTTTTTCAAAGGTGATTCATCATGCTTGGAGGATTTAAAAATATATAAAGATGTATTTGTGGGTGGAACTCCGCTTTAAGACATCGGGGGTATTTTTAAAGCTTCGCTCCTCATAGGAGGGAACATAAAAGTGATTATTTTATTTTTCCTCATATATCCCAGGTGTGAGTATAGGTGTATACAAACCACTTTACATACTGTACCTTCACATCAATCTCTGCCCTTAAAGTGCAGTCTGCTCACATAATTTGTAATAAAAACATCTTTGCCATTCTGAAGCTTCCCTCCAGCCACTTTGCATATTATTTTATATATACTGTGATTCTGTACTTGCCAAATATGCTGCAGAAATCTCCCTCCACTGAGTCTGGCTGCAATCATTTTAACAGTGGGCAGCTGAAGCTGCTGCCTGTTCACTTCCTGGATTTACACAGAGGCACACCTCCAGCTCTGCAAAACTCATTGGCCTTCTTTAGACTCATCCCCTCTCCCTTCCTGGCAAACTCCCACTAGAGTGAGAGAGAGAGCTGTGCATGGTGTCAAAAGTGACTGCTACACATTGGGGATAATTTACTAAAACTTTAGATTGCAGAATCTGGTGCAGCTGTGCATGGTAGCCAATCGGCTTCTAACTTCAATTAAGCTTTGACCAAAAAAAAATTGGAAGCTGATTGGTTTGTATGCAGAGCTGCACCAGATTTTGCACTCTCCAATTTTAGTAAATCAACCCCTTTGTGTTTTATAAGATTAGAGCCGTTGCTACATTGCACACAAAGTGACCTTTTTTGCATTTCAAAAGGAGATTTGTAAGGACTTTGCATCATTTCAGTAATGCATTCCAAGTTTACATTTAATGGTCAACCTGAGATTTGTTATTGAGAACAAGTGAGCATTGGTATGGGAATCACCGTAGATCACATGCCCCCCTCCTCACTACTATCGGCTGCTTATATTTTGAATGAGTGTCTTGTCTTTATAAATCCAGAGAGCAGCTCATTTTGGAGTTTACTGGTTATTGATTTTCTTCTGTGCAGGACTGCGTGCAAGAAATAGAGACGATTCTAGGTGTGACAGAAGAAAACAAGCTGGTGTTTGAGCAATAAAATCCCACCAGCGGAGCTGAAGAACAATGGACGGCTTCTGTTTCTGTATCTGCTAAATGACAAGACCTTCTCCATATTGTTCCTCCAATAGCTGGGACTATACATCTGCTATGACCGTCATCCTTCATACAGACATTTCCAACCAGGATTCTGTGGGACACTAGGGTGCCTCCAGGGGTTGCTAGGGGTTCTTTGGTCATTTCCATCTCTCAAATCATTAACTACAGACATCGTATCTGCAGCTATCTGTGAAGGGGCAATTCTTCGTAATGAGTGCCAATATAAGGGACATTCTTCCCACTGATCAACAGTGTAATGGGGCCTTTCTCCAACAACCAGCAATGTATAAGGGTCCTTCTTCCACTGACCACCAGTCTAAGGCAGCTTCTCCACTGACCCTCAATACTTTCACTGACCACCAATGTAGGGTGGGCTTTCGCTGACCCCCAATGTAGGGTAGGCTTTCACTGACCCCCAATGTAGGGTGGGCTTTCACTGACCCCCAATGCAGGGTAGGCTTTCACTGACCACCAATCTAGGGTGGGCTTTCACTGACCACCAATGTAGGGTGGGCTTTCGCTGACCCCCCAATGTAGGGTAGGCTTTCGCTGACCCCCAATGTAGGGTAGGTTTTCGCTGACCCCCAATGTAGGGTAGGCTTTCGCTGACCCCCAATGTAGGGTGGGCTTTCATTGACCCCCAATGCAGGGTAGGCTTTCACTGACCACCAATGTAGGGTAGGCTTTCACTGACCACCAATTTAGGGTGAGTTTCACTGACCACCAATGTTGGTGGGCTTTCACTGACCACCAATGTAGGGTGGGCTTTCACTGACCACCAATGTTGGGTGGGCTTTCACTGACCACCAATGTAGGGTGGGATTTCACTGACCACCAATGTAGGGTGGGCTTTCACTGATCACCAATGTAGGGTGGGCAATCTCTGACCCCCAATGTAGGGTAGGCATTCACTGATCCCCAATGTAGGGTAGGCATTCACTGACTCCAATGTAGAGTAAGCTTTCACTGACCCTCAATGTAGGGTAGGCATTCAATGATCACCAATGTAGGGTGGGCTTTCTCTGACCCCCCAATGTAGGGTAGGTGTTCACTGACCCCCAATGTAAAGGTAGGCATTCACTGACCCCAATGTAGGGTAGGCATTCACTGACCCCAATGTAGGGTAAGCTTTCACTGACCACCAACATAGGGTGGGCTCTCACTGATCACCAATGTAAAGAGGCAGTTTTCAACTAGGGTTCATCCACAATTTGCTAGCGGTTCCTTGAACAATGGGCACTTTCTGACTCTTGGATTAATAAGCACAGAAACCATTGTTATGCATGCTTCCTTATAAGTGATTATGTAAAATACATTTTTCCCACTGATCACCAGTGTAATGGGGTCATTCTCCAATGACAAGCAATCTAAGGTGGCTTCTGCACTGATCCCCAATGTAAGATAGGCTTTCACTGACCCCCAATGTAGGGTAGACGTTCTATGATCCCCAATGTAGGGTAGACGTTCTATGATCCCCAATGTAGGGTAGGCTTCCACTGGTCACCAAGAAGTAAAGAGGCCGTTCTCAGCTAGGGTTCCTCCAAAATTTGCTAGCTGTTTCTTGAACAATGGGCACGTTCTGCCTCCCAGATCAATAAATACAGAGACTAATAATCTTTTTAGCTTTCTGTAAGACCCCCAAAGTAGGTTAGGCTTTCACTGACCTTGAATGTAGGATAGACTTTCACTGACCACCAATGCAGGATATCAATGCAATATCATTCACCACCAATGTAAGGTAGACTTTCACTGACCCCGAATATAGGGTAGGTTCACTGGCCAACAATGTAAGGAGGCATTTATCAACTAGTGTTCCTCCAGAATTTGCTAGTGGTTCCTTGAGCAATGGGCAATTTCTACCTCTCAGATCAATAACTACAGAGACCAATAATGCCAGCGTAAAACACATTCTTCCCACTGATCACCCTTTTCCAATGACCAGCAATAGTATAAGGTTTCTTCTTCCATTGACCACCAATCAAAGTCGGCTTCTCCACTGACCACCAACGTAAGGTAGGCTTCCACTGACCACAAGTGTAGGGTATGCTGTCACAGACCACCAATGTAAGTGGGCATTTTACTGACTCAATCAATATAGTGAGCACTTATCCACCTACAACCAATGTGAGGGAACACAACCATTTTCAATGACTATCTCTCGTTTTTTGACCATTACTATCATTTCTTTTCATTTTTTTTGAAAATTTTTGTTGAATAGAGCAGCCATGGGTGTCCAATATGCCAAGTGTGCCACATTTCTTTTCTTCATTCTTACATCTTAGCTCACAGGTCATGCCAATGTACCATGAGCTGTAATTATTACCAGAGGTTCCCTGAGACCTCTAAGTTATTTCCAGGGTTCCTCCATGTTAAAAAGGTTGAGAAAGGCACTGGAAATTCAAACTTCTGAAGACAACCTTGTATATATGAGTTGTCATTGAAATGATGAAAAAATTAAGAAAGCAACTAGAGACAGGATGGACTTGAAGAACAGACAGGGAATTGTATACACATAATTCTAACCACCATCCAGAACCCATCTACAATTAACATGTAATTATCCCTTCCGTAATCTGAGGCAAGCAGGGGATTACCTGTAAAAGCTCTACTAGATTATTTGCCTTGTATTGCTTACAGAAGGAATTCTCAAGATAATCCCAGCTAAAGGGAGATGTATTTTTAGGCTAAATGAGGACTTGGTAATCAAGTTGTATAAAGTACGGCAATGTCAGCTTATTAGTAACTACACATGAAACTCTCCGTATAGACCGGGCAAGGACAAGGTCACCCGGGTGCTCTAAGCACCAAAAGAAATGCTGGGCTAATATATTGCATCACATATAAAAATAATTGTATGTCAAACTTTCAATGGACAAATTGGTGTAAGTTCATATTAGGTCATGATCCACAACATAACAAATAAAAAAAATTGATAGATGAAGGGTTAAATAGATCACAGTCTTTAACCAGTTCCACACCGCCTACCGCATATTTACGGCGGCAGTGTGGACGCTGGCCGCGAATCGCCGTAAAAAGAATGCGAATGGCCGCTAGGGGGCGTGTGCGCGCCCGCTACACTCCTGAGGAGTGTGCCCGCGGCTCGGGCGGACCCGATGTGCGCCGGCGAGCCGCGATGAGCGGCCACAGGCAAAGAACGGGGAACCGCCGATGTAAACATGGCGGTTCCCCATTCTGACAGTGCAGGCATGGGAGATCTACTGATCCCTGTCACTGGGATCAGTTAGATCTCTCATGCCCATGGTAGCCCAGCCCCCCCACAGTAAGAACACACCCAGGGAACACACTTAACCCCTAGATCTCCCCCTACAGGTTAACCCCTTCACTGCCAATGACATTTATACAGTAATCAGTGGACATTTAAATTTCTTATCGCTGAATAAATGTCATTGGTCCCAAAAAAGTGTCAAAAATGTCCGACATGTCCGCTGCAATATCGCAGTACTGCTAAAAATCGCAGATTGTCGCCATTACTAGTAAAAAATTTAAAAAAGTTGAAAACCCCAGAAATGAATTCTCACCATCCGTAAACTCGGCCATTTTTGCGCAAACCAATCGATAAACGCCAATTGCGATTTTTTTTTATCACAAATATGAGGAAGAATATAAATCGGCCAAAACCGGTGAAAAAAAATGTTTTTTTTATATTTTTTTTTTGGATTTGAATTTTAACAAAAAGTGAGAAATTTGTTTTTTTTTTTTGCAAAATGGTCGCTCTTCTTTTGTTTATAGCGGCGATCAGAAATGACGCAGAGGGGATCAAATACCACCAAAAGAAAGCTCTATTTGTGGGAAAAAAAGGACGCAAATTTAATTTGGGTACAACGCCGCACGACCGCGCAATTGTCAGTTAAAGCGACGCATCGCCGAATCGCAAAAAGTGGTCTGGTCCTGAACTGGGAAATTATCCCGGAGGTGAAGTGGTTAATATAGCATAAATATGGATTGAGTTGATAGATGAATAAATCGCACCATATGCTTATGGTGACAGACAGGTGCACAAAAACCACCACCCGACAAATGAGGCCGCTTACCAGATGTAAGCAAGGGGAACGCCTGTGGCTCTCACCCGGCCAGGGTCCCACTAGGGGATATGATGAACTTCACCCCAGAGAGCGTAATGCCAACACCAGCTCCGTCCCCAGAATCAATGCCCAGTCATGTGGAGACAAAATCACAATAGTGTGATACAGATTTCTAATATTTCAATAACAAAAGTAATGCACTTACATTCATTTGTAGAAAAAAATCGCATGTAGAAGGAAAAGCCGGTCGGCTCAGCATGTAAACAATCACACAGTAAAATCCTATAGCAGTGACGTCAGCGCGCCCTCTCCCGACGTACGTTTCGTCCTCCAGCAGACGTCGTCACGGGGATCTAAGCACCATGTCTGACCATTTAGCCAAACATTACTGAATACTTTGACAGTGTTTAGGTTGAATATCTTTTTATTATGAACAAGTTTTTAGAAGTTACGGAAGTCTTTTTTTTTTTTTTTGGTTGGATATATTTTTATTATGAACAAGTTTTCAGGAGTTACAGAAGTAACTTTGACAGTATTTAACCACTTGCAGAACCACCCATCATACATATACTGCGGCAGGGCGGCACTCTTTGCCAGATCACCTACCTAGTATGTGATGTGACACTTCCGGATCTGGGGCACGCGCCACCATTGACCCACTCCAGCTGTGATCACACACAACGGGAGCCCAGCGGTGGGTACTGCAGACTTGATGTCCGCCGGTACCCGCCGATTATACAATCTGCCTATATGTAAACAAGACAGTTTGCCATTCTGTCAGTTGGGAAGATATGGATCCTGTGTCTCTGTAAAGCAGGAACATGGGTCACTGCCTTCCCCTAGTCAAAGCACCTCCGCCACAGTGAGAAAACACAGGTTTTCTGTGTGACGTTGCACCCAAATAAAATATATGTCCTTTTTTTCCCGCAAATAGAGCTTTCTTTTGATGGTATTTGATCACCTCTGCGGTTTAAAATACTGACAATTTAAAAAAAAAACAATATCTTTTACTTTCTGCTATAAAACATATCCAATAAAAAAAAAATTTAAAAAATCAAATTTCTTCATCAATTTAGGCCAATATGTATTCCACATATTTTTGGTAAAAAAAAAACCCCAATAATCATATATTGATTGGTTTGCACAAAAGTTATAGCGTCTACAAACTGTAGGATATCTTTATTTATTTATTAGTATTGATGGCAATCGGCTACTTATAGCGGGACTGCGATATTGCAGCGGACAAATTGGACACTAACTGACACTTTTGACACTTTTTTTGGGGACCAGTGACACTAATACAGTGATCAGTGCGAAAAATATGCACTGTCACTGTACTAATGACACTGGCTGGGAAGGGGTTAAACATCAGGGGCGATCAAAGGGTTAACTTGTGCCTAGCCTGTGTTTTACTGTAGTGTGGGAGGTGCTTTGACTAGTGGAAGGCATAGATCTGTGTCCCTGCTTTGCAGGAACACAGGATCCATGCCTTCCTTGCTGACAGAATGGTGATCTACCTTGTTTACATAGGCAGATCGACGCTCCGCCTGTGCAACAAATGATCAGCTGGCACAGGGGGGCATCTAGTCCGTGGGACCCACTGATTGGATGTGTAGAATCACAGCGGGAGTGAGTTACCATTGGCACGCACTCACGCCCGATACCTGGAAGTGAGAGATCTTGTAAATACAGTGTATGTGACCCTGCACACCGCGGCCGCCCTGGAGAAGTAAAACTGCTATAGGGTGGTCGGCAAGTGGTTAAAGTAGCACTAAATGCAAAACTTTTTTGTTCATTTTTTCTGGTGACAACAGGGCCGCAATCAGGGGGTACAGGCAGTACTGTTGTAAGGGGCCTCAGTGTCTCAAGGGGCCCTTACAACAAAGACTCTAGCAGTCTTTAACATTGGAGTTTATAGGAAGGGGATACCCGGTTTGGGGACACTGTACTCCTGAACCGTAGCTGATAAAAATACCAAACTTGGGTCACATAGAGAGGGCTCCCTGGACCACCGCTGATCCAAGTTTGGGACCTTCAGCATCTACGGTTCGGCCGTACCGGGTCCTCAAATTGACCAGTCATTAAAAGGCAATTGTCAGGTGAATTTCAGACTTAACATTGGAGACTATGGGAGGGGGGCACCCAGTTTGGGGACCCCGTTCTCCGGAACCAAAGCTGATAAAAATACCAAACTTGGGTCACATAGAGAGGGCCCCCTGGACCACAACTGATCCAAGTGTGGGACTTCCAGCACCTATGGTTCAGCCGTACCGGGTCCCCAAAATGACCAGTCATTGACCACCAATTGTCGGGTGAATTTTGGACTTAACATTGGAGTCTATGGGAGGGGGTCACCCGGTTTGGGGACACCGTTCTCCCAAACCATAGGCGATAAAAATACCAAACTTGGGCCACATAGTGAGTGCCCACTGGGCAACAACTGGTCCAAGTTTGGGACCTCCAGCACCTATGATTCGGCCGTACCGGGTCCCCAAATTAACCAGTCATTGACCGGCAATTGTCGGGTGAATTTCAGACTTAACATTGGAGTCTATGAGAGGGGGGCACCCGGTTTGGGGACACCGTTTTCCTGAACCATAGGTGATAAAAATATCAAACTTGGGTCACATAGAGAGAGCCCAGTGGGCAACAACTGGTCCAAGTTTGGGACCTCCAGCACCTATTGTTAGGCACAAGGTCTTATTGTAAGCATCGGGTGCGGCTGTGCTGCCTGTGCACTGTCTTTTTTAACCCCTTGGATCCCACTCTAGCATGCATTGCACACTTCACTTCACTTGAATGGGTCATGCTTGGCTACACCTGGTAAGTGTGACAGGGTGTAGAATTCCTACTGCGGCTGCAACATGTGTACACCCCTGGCCAGTGGGCGGATGTGGTGGGATGGCCAGTGGGCGGGCCCTGGGGAATGTTAGTGGGCAGACGAGGGGGGGGGTCCAGGTCTAAAGCTGTGTAAGGGGCCCCAAAATTTCTGATGGCTGCCCTGGGTGACGACCCAAAACTTGGCATTTTCTTTCACTCTCGGTGATAACAGTAAACAGGACACATAGATTCTCCTAAATAGAGAGGGTGAATCTCTCTGGGGGCACAGACAGCAATAAAAACCTGACAGGGGGTCCAAAACATCCACACTCCATCCAAAACTAAAAAAAAAATAAAAAATAAAAACTTTTCCTTTAGTTAATAGTACAATAAGCAATGTGCCTACAATACACAAGATTAATATACAACACACCAATCTAAATGAACACTAAGTGTGTTGGAATGAAGGTTTGTATGGCCGTCCTGGGCTGATTGTCCTCACAATGTCGGCTCTGGGTTTAGGTTGGTGAAAGAAGCTCAGACATATAAAAGAAATCTACAAAAACACGGGAAACAAACTCCATGGGGACGATGCATTGTAAATCTTTTTGGTTTCATTCCAGTGCAGTTCATTCACCAGTCCAATCTATAAGCAATCCCCTTCAAATGCATTCCTAATAAACAATGTTCAATTTTATACGTGTGTAAATAAAATGTTACAAATATGAACAAGTCCTTTGTTTTTTTTTCTGATTATTTTTTAGAACGTTAAATTTAAAAAAAAAATGTTTTGCATTGTATTTTTTTTTTATAAAACATACTGCCCTGTTGGAGGGGCTTTGGTGAAATATCAGGGGTCTAAACAGACCCCAGATGTCTCACATTTGAGGCAGAGAAAGTGACAGAGGACAGAGATCTATCAGTCCCTTTCTCTGCAGCCTCAGTTACACTGGACAGTGAATGAATAGGAAGCACTCTGAGGCTCCCTGTTCATTCACAGACTGAATTAGAAAAAACACAGTTTACTATGTTTCAGTTATGAATGAACACAGATTAGTACCGTTCGCTCATTGTGTTCATTCAGAAAAGGAAGGGGATAGGAAAAATTACATATTTACCGGCCCCTCCGCTCTCCATTCTGAACCTAATCCTCCTGTGTGCCCGCAGCAGCTCTCAGGGGGGAGAGGAGGGAAGCTGGCAGCACTGCAGGGGTTGGCGAGAACACAGGGGGCCTGGACAATAGGAGGGTGGGGGTGCAGATACTGATTTCCCTGCAGCGCAGCCAGAGGAAGAAACAGGAGGAGAAGCATCGCTGCAGGGGGAGCCATAAGAGTCGGCAATAAGGCAGTACAGCCGGCCCTCCTGCTTGGCAAGTGACTGTGCCCCCCCCCCCTTTTGAACCAATGGGGCCCGGACATGGTACAGGAGGGTTGGTTGTACTGCCTTAGCAGCAACCCTGGGCTAAAGTGACAAGAGGGCTTCCCTTGCGGCTCTGGTTCACATACCCCTGGAGGAGGTGACAGGGAATGCAAGGCACAAAGTGTCATGGGTGCTGAAGGTCCATTTCTCTGGAGGCCTCTCCAGGCGGTGGTCAGAAGGGTAGCTCTCCAGCTGGGAGATGGAAGTCTCAGACTGATCACAGAGAGTCACTGTAGGAGAGCAGGCCAGGTCCAGCAGCCAGCGGAACGCTGACACCTGCGGTAGTTAGGGATGATATGGGTAAGACCAGCACATACTAGTATCAAGGTCAAGGGCCAAGCAGAGGTCATAAACAGATGGATCAGTAAGATGATGAGAGAGTCATGGCTGGGAGCAAAGCCGGGATCATACAAGTGAGATCAGTAGGGTTGGAGACAAGGGAGTAGTCAGTAGCCAAAGCCAGGGTCATACCCGAGAGATCAGTAAGGCTGGAGACAAGGGAGTAGTCAGTAGCCAAAGCCAGGGTCATACACGGGAGATCAGTAGGGTTGGAGACAAGGGAGTAGTCAGTAGCCAAAGCCAGGGTCATACACGGGAGATCAGTAAGGTTGGAGACAAGAGAGCAGTCAGTAGCCAAAGCCAGGATCATACCGGGAGATCAGTAGGGTTGGAGACAAGGGAGTAGTCAGTAGCCAAAGCCAGGGTCATACACGGGAGATCAGTAGGGTTGGAGACAAGGGAGTAGTCAGTAGCCAGTAGCCAAAGCCAGGGTCATACACGGGAGATCAGTAGGGTTGGAGACAAGGGAGTAGTCAGTAGCCAAAGCCAGGGTCATACACGGTAGATCAGTAGGGTTGGAGACAAGGGAGTAGTCAGTAGCCAAAGCCAGGGTCATACATGGGAGATCAGTAAGGTTGGAGACAAGGGAGTAGTCAGTAGCCAAAGCCAGGGTCATACACGATAGATCAGTAGGGTTGGAGACAAGGCAGTAGTCAGTAGCCAAAGCCAGGGTCATACATGGGAGATCAGTAAGGTTGGAGACAAGGGAGTAGTCAGTAGCCAAAGCCAGGGTCATACACGGGAGATCAGTAGGGTTGGAGACAAGGGAGTAGCCAGTAGCGAAAGCCAGGGTCATACACGATAGATCAGTAGGGTTGGAGACAAGGGAGTAGCCAGTAGCGAAAGCCAGGGTCATACACGGGAGATCAGTAGAATTGGAGACAAGGGAGTAGTCAGTAGCCAAAGCCAGGGTCATACACGGGAGATCAGTAGGGTTGGAGACAAGGGAGTAGTCAGTAGCCAAAGCCAGGGTCATGCACAGGTGATCAATGGAATCAAAGTCCTTAAAGGCCACAACCAGCAATCAGACAGAGGGAAATCCAAGGGCAGATTGAGTTGATAAGAGAAAATCAGGATAAACGCAGGTTCAAGATAGTTGAAGATCATCCAGCAACCAACTGCCACTACTCCTTCCTTTAAAAAGGGTGTTTGGTGCCAGTTCTGGAATTGGATGCGCGCACACCTGTGCCTACATGAGCAGATGTCCATGCAACACACCTACACATGTTTTCACGCAAACGAGTGCAAGCAGATTACTACCTGTTTCCGTTCTGAATAAATAGCTGTTTGTTTCACCAAGTTCTGTGCAGACTGATTCAGAATGTGAGGGTCTGCTTCATTATAATTAACAAAGAGCAATATAGTATCACAGTGGTGGGGTCAGATCACATCTCTCTTTTTTACGATGCTTCATTATAATTAGCTGGTGCACTCTCAGTATTATAATGAGGAAAGCTGCAGGGTCTGCATCCCTGAAGTATTTACCTTTTGGGGAGTATCTCACCAAAACTGAAATTTCTATTGCAGAGGATGCATAAAATTTTACTTGCATCTTAGTGCAGACTTCTGGGAAAATCAATAAGCCAATCGCACAAGCAGGAAATGACACTTCTGGGAAGGTTCTGTACACCAGTTGTGTACAGAATGCCTCGAGGTTGTAATATTGCATTGCATTTTGTGACCGTTTTAGACGATTACTGATTGAAAAGGAAAAGTAATTTTTAATAACTTTATATTTTATATATATATTTATATATCTTACCTTGTCGTTTTTACACTTTTTTTTTTTTTTTTTTAAACAAAGGTGGAATTCCCCTTATTGAAAAAAACAGCTGCTGCAACTGCTTAACCACTTGCCGCCAAATCATGTACCTGGGACGTCATTTGACTTCATGTGGTTGCACCGGGGTGATGCCCGGTGGTCAGCTAACTAGACACTGGGCTGCTATTACAAGCAGCGGAAGGGGTCATCGCCCACCACCTTTCGCAGCTCTATCGGTCTCCCCAAACCCACCGGGAGACCCCTGGCTGTAGACCCACACTAAGCTTGAATCAGCTTTGATTGGGTCTCTGCTATGGTAAGCGATGGCGTGACATCACTCCCGGTTTAGCAGGCTGTCAATTCTGAAAATGGAAAGCATTCAAGAACGCCGATCTTGCCGTTTCGAATGCTTTCAAGTGCAGAGGAGGGATTTGGTGTCTTATAGACCCCCAGATCCCTCCATGAAGAGGACCGGTCACTGCCTACACTCCTTCTGACAGCAATAAAAGGGATAAAAAAAATGAAAGCAACAGTGTAAAAATAAATAAAATACAATAAATTAATAATTAACAAAAAAGTAAAGTGCCCCCCGTTCCCCCGTGCTAATGCGCAAAGGCGAATGCGTGCGTCGGTCCCGCATGCAAACAGCGATCGTCCCACACATGTGAGGGATCGCGGCAAACGTCAGATCATGGGCAGTAATTCTAACACCAGACCTCCTGTGTACATTTAAAGTGGTCACCTGTGCCCCTGAGCTAGATAATGAGGACTGGGAAGAAATGTGGGAAGACCCATTCCTTCAAATGGTATCTGTGAAAGATAGACTGATCCAGTTTAAAATCCTACATAGGATCTATTTAACACCGGCACGTCTACACAGAATATATCCCACTGTCCCGGCTGGGTGCTGGAGGTGCGTGGCGGACCCGGCAGACTTTCTCCACATTTTCTGGACATGCCCCAATATACAACCCTTCTGGGCGGGGGTGGCTTCGGCCATACAATCCGTGACCACTATTCAAATTCCCCAGGAGGTGGGGGTCTGCCTGCTGGGTCTGGTGGGCGCCCTAGCATACACCCGGGCCTCTAGAACGTTGATAGGGTTGCTCCTGTTCTATGCCAGGAAAGACATCCTCCTACACTGGAAATCCCCGTCAGCTCCAACTCTGGCATCCTGGAAAAAATTAATTAATGTTAACCTGCCGCTATACAAGGCTACTTACTTGGCGAGAGGATGCCCAAAAAAATTTCATAAAGTTTGGGACATCTGGGTAGAGGACCTGTCTACCAATTCCGATCCTGAACCCTCCAGCTAGTTCAGGCCAGGGTGGGGGTAGAGTTATGTGTAAGAACGTGACAAACCACTGCCCACCCCATAAACTATGTAAAGGGGTCTCTCTCCTGAACGAAGACCGAAGTGCCCTATGGATGGCTGCTGCCTATACCTTCCGACAATTCAAGTGCCTACTGGAGCGAGGAGTGTTATTAGTATAGAGGTTGTGTTAGATTGTTGCGATGTGTTAACCTGAGCCTGGGTATGCCCGATAGGCTCTGTTTTGTAACTAAAGTGAAAATCAATAAAAAGAATTTTAAAAAAAAAAAGTGGTCACCTGTAAAAGCTTTTCAAGCATCGCCAATGAATAGCAAAATTTACGCCGTTTGCCGCCATTGTGTGGGCTTGTGCAATTTTAAAGTGTCCCATCATTGGTGTCAGTGGGAGGAATAGTGTCCCATCATTGGTGTCAGTGGGAGGAATAGTGCCCCATCATTGGTGTCAGTGGGAGGAATAGTGCCCTGTCATTGGTGTCAGTAGGAGGAATAGTGCCCCATCATTGGTGTCAGTGGGAGGAATAGTGTCCCATCATTGGTATCAGTGGGAGGAATATTGCCCCGTCATTGGTGTCAGTGGGAGGAATAGTGTCCCATCAGTGGTGTCAGTGGGAGGAATAGTGCCCCATCATTGGTGTCAGTGGGAGGAATAGTGTCCCATCATTGGTGTCAGTGGGAGGAATAGTGCCCTGTCATTGGTATCAGTGGGAGGAATAGTGCCCCATCATTGGTGTCAGTGGAAGGAATAGTGCCCCATCATTGGTGTCAGTGGGAGGAATAGTGCCCCATCATTGGTATCAGTGGGAGGAATAGTGTCCCATCATTGGCAACATTGAGAGGAATAGTGCCCTGTCATTGGTATCAGTGTAAGGAATAGTGCCCCATCATTGGTGTCAGTGGAAGGAATAGTGCCCCATCATTGGTGTCAGTGAGAGGAATAGTGTCCCATCATTGGTATCGGTGAGAGGAATAGTGCCCTGTCATTGGTGTCAGTGGGAGGAATAGTGTCCCATCATTGGTGTCAGTGGGAGGAATAGTGCCCCATCATTGGTATCAGTGAGAGGAATAGTATCCCATCATTGGTATCAGTGAGAGGAATAGTGTCCCATCATTGGTATCAGTGGCAGGAATAGTGTCTCATCATTGGTGTCAGTGGGAGGAATAGAGCCCCATCATTGGTGTCAGTGGGAGGAATAGTGTCCCATCATTGGTATCAGTGGCAGGAATAGTGTCCCATCATTGGTGTCAGTGGGAGGAATAGAGCCCCATCATTGGTGTCAGTGGGAGGAATAGAGCCCCATCATTGGTATCAGTGGGAGGAATAGTGTCCCATCATTGGTATCAGTGGCAGGAATAGTGCCCCATCATTGGTATCAGTGGCAGGAATAATGTCCCATCATTGGTGTCAGTTGGAGGAATAGAGCCCCATCATTGGTATCAGTGGGAGGAATAGTGTCCCATCATTGGTATCAGTGGCAGGAATAGTGTCCCATCATTGGTGTCAGTGGGAGGAATAGAGCCCCATCATTGGTGTCAGTGGGAGGCATAGTGACACATCATTGGTATCATTGGAAGAAATAGTACCTCAAGGGCAGAATAAAGGCAAGCAAAGTGCCACATCTGGCCCCTGGGGCGCAGTTTGGAGACTCTGCTCTGGTCTCCCAATTTTCCAAAGGGCCAGTTTATTGTTCTTCAGAATTTTGGAGGGCCGATCTATGACCAATGGGAGTGGAAAATGCCCCAGTGTCAGTAAAAAATGTCTATGGTTAGTAGGAGGAGAATAGTGCGCCATCATTGGTGTCAGTGGGAGGAATAGTGCCCTGTCATTGGTGTCAGTGGGAGGAATAGTGCCCCATCATTGGTATCAGTGGGAGGAATAGTGCCCCATCATTGGTATCAGTGGGAGGAATAGTGCCCCATCATTGGTGTCAGTGGGAGGAATAGTGCCCCATCATTGGTATCAGTGAGAGGAATAGTGCCCTGTCATTGGTGTCAGTGGGAGGAATAGTGTTCCAACAGTTACTGTATATTGGTGGGAGGAATGTTGAACCATTGTTGGTGTCCATTGGAGTAATAGTGATCTATTGTTGTTGGTATCATTCAGAGGAATAATGCCCCATTGTTGGTGTCAGTGGAAGAAATAGTACCCCTTACTTGGGGTCAGTGGGAGGAATAGTGTTCCAACATTTATATCAGTTTGAGGAATGGTGAACCATCGTTGGTGTCGGTGGGATGACAAGTGCCTGAAGGGAAAGCAAAGGGCAGCATCTGGCCCCAGGGCCGCAGTTTGGACACCCCTGCTCTAGAGTATAATTGTTTTTGGGGTGTCCGGTTGTCACCTCTGCCCTCTCGGGGTCCACGTGACGAGGATCGGTGTGCTGAACTCTTGCTGGGTTACAGGAGGTTGCGGGAGGTAAATCTCCGGGGAAGGTTAAACTTGAGCTTGGGATGAAGAGCTTACACTTATCCTTATTTATTCTCTGCATCAGAGGCTGCTGTAAATAGAAAAGGTCTAACGATGTAATTGTCCGTTTATTGGATTCCCCCCACAATGGTTTAATTATAACTTACAGGAGAAGTCCAGGAAATGGAAGGCATTACAGGCTAACAAATGCATTCATCCAAAACAGGACTCAAGGCCAATGGTCTTTATTTTATTTCTTTCTTTAGCTGACTGAGAATGCAGCAGGAGAAGTGAGGCTCCTGCTGCCGCATTAAAGAAAAACCCTAAAAAAAACAGAAGACATAACTTTTATGGCAGTAACACCAGTGGGAAGGTTTTGCTGCAGGAGTCCCTAAGATAAAAAAAGAAACCAGAAGATGACTGAGGCCACCACCCTGGATGGTCGGATTGACCCTTTAGCTATAACATTGACCCCCGGTTCACACTGCTGCAACTTTGCATGCAACTTGCGACACATAAAATTTCAAGACAATAGAAAACCCATTTATTTCATTTGGGGCCTTCCAATCAATGCGACTCAAGTCTCAGCGACTTTAAAAAAGATTTCTGCACTACTTTGGTGCAACTTTCATGTGACTTGAGTGCCACAGACTCCTTAAGTGGCATGAAAGTCGCACTGCATAGTCATTCTGGAAATCGCACAACAATGAGGTTGCGGCAGTGCGAACCGAGCCTTAGGCTCACCCAACTTCCTAGGTTGTAACAGTGTTGCAGGTTTTAAGTACCTTTTTTATGCCCGCCACTTTAGATAAATCAAACTGTATAAAGTGATATTGACTTTTTGCCATGTAGGCACAGCCATTAACTCTTGGAGCACCGTGTGCCCCACCTTGTGGGGCAATTACATTTGAGATTTGGGCCAATTCTGCCACTGCTGCCCCAGGGTGGTGGGGCCAGTTCTTCCACTGCTGTGCCAAGGTAGTGGGGCCAGTTCTACTACCGCTGTCCCAGGGTGGTAGAGCAAGTTCTACCACTGCTGCCCCTGAGTGGTGGGGCCAGTTCTATCACTGCTGTCCCAGGGTGGTGAGGCCAGTTCTATCACTGCTGTCCCAGGGTGGTGGTGCCAGTTCTACCACTGCTGCCCCTGGGTGGTGGGGCCAGTTCTATCACTGCTGTCCCAGGGTGGTGAGGCCAGTTCTACCACTGCTGCCCCAGGGTGGTAGAGCAAGTTCTACCACTGCTGCCCCTGGGTGGTGGGGCCAGTTCTATCACTGCTGTCCCAGGGTGGTGAGGCCAGTTCTACCACTGCTGCCCCTGGGTGGTGGGGCCAGTTCTACCACTGCTGTGCCAAGGTGGTGGGGCAAGTTCTATCACTGCTGTCCCAGGGTGGTGAGGCCAGTTCTACCACTGCTGCCCCTGGGTGGTGGGGCCAGTTCTATCACTGCTGTCCCAGGGTGGTGAGGCCAGTTCTATCACTGCTGTCCCTGGGTGGTGGGGCCAGTTCTACCACTGCTGCCCCTGGGTGGTGGGGCAAGTTCTACCACTGCTGTCCCAGGGTGGTGGTGCCAGTTCTACCACTGCTGTCCCAGGGTGTTTGGGCAAGTTCTACCACTGCTGTCCCAGGGTGGTGGGGCCAGTTCTACCACTGCTGTCCCAGGGTGGTGGGGCAACCATCTTGACCGGGGTGGTGGGTCCC
>BLSH010478444.1:1002768-1022406 GCA_018402905.1 Glandirana rugosa | reverse complement strand
GGGCGGCCTGGGGTGACCCCCATCTTAGCCCAATCCCGGATGCGATTCGGGTAGGGTGATTTTCTGGCCTGCAGCATCCCGTCCAGGCAGGGGCGGAAGGTCTGCGAATGGGTGGCTACCCACTGCGCTCGTCAGGAGTGGTGAGTGAGAGTTCCTTCCTTCCCCCCTTTTTTAGGGGTGGAAGGGGGACCGACGACCCTTAACCGCTTGCCGACCGCTGATCGGCATTTCACGGCGACAGAGTGGCTCTTTAAGGCAAAACGCCGTCATATGATGGCAGCTGCCAGATCGCGCACAGTGAGCGCGCGCCGCCAGAGGCGCGCCCGCGCGCTCACTGTGTCCGGGGAGGGCCAGGGAGTGGGTGCGGCGGATTCGATCTCCGCCGGCTACCCGCGATGCCCCCCCCGGAGTGAAAGAACGGAGGTCTGTGTAAGTAAACACGGACCTCCATTCTGTGAGAGGGGGAAGGGCTGTGATCACTTCCCTTCCCCTGTTAGGGCAGCCCCCATACAGTTAGAACGCCCAGGGAACACAGTTAACCCTTAGAGCGCCCCCTGCAGGTTAACCCCTTCACTGCCAATGGCATTTACACAGTAATCAGTGCATTTTTATAGCACTGATCGCTGTATAAATGCCAATGGTCCCAAAAAAGTGTCAAAATGTTCCGACATGTCCGCCCTAATATCGCAGTACCGCTAAAAATCGCAGATCGCCGCCATTACTAGTAAAAAATAAAAAAAAAATAAAAACCCCAGAAATGAATTCTCATCATCCGTAAACGCGACCACTTTTGCGCAAACCAATCAATAAACGCCGATTGCAATTTTTTTAATCACAAATATGAGGAAGAATATAAATCGGCCAAAACCGATGAAAAAAATTTTTTTTCATATATTTTTTTTTTGGATTTGTATTTTAGCAAAAAGTAAGAAATTTGTTTTTTTTTTTGCAAAATTGTCGCTTTTCTTTTGTTTATAGCGGCGATCAGAAATGATGCAGCGATGACCAAATACCACCAAAAGAAAGCTCTATTTGTGGGAAAAAAAGGACGCAAATTTCGTTTGGGTACAACGTCGCACGACAGCGCAATTGTTAGTTAAAGCGACGCAGCGCCGAATCGCAAAAAGGGCTCTGGTCCTAAAGGGGGAAATCCTTCCGGTCCTTAAGTGGTTAAAGAAAAAAAAAATTCTGGGTAGCCGCTGGTAGGGGCGCGTGGAGCCCCTTTTCATCCCCTCCCCATCCCCCCCCCCCCGCACTGCACCCGATCGTCTGGCGCCGTCCGTTTGAATTTTTGCCACCATTTTGCGGCGAACCGCCGCCATTTTGCCATAGCGGCGGACATACTGGGCCTATGGAGCTTTCCCTCTAGTGCTCAGAGCGTCCGTTCGCGGTACTGCACGTTCCCTGCAGGTGGGTTTCGGCCTCTAGTGTTCAACGGCGGCCATATTGGAGTCTCCTGCTTCTGCAAAAACGTGTGCAAAATGTTTTTTTCTTCCTCTTTGGAACGGTGTGGCTCCTGATGGCGCGGCTCTTCTGATGATCCTCAAAGGTTACAGGCAGCAAACAGCAAGTATAGCTGGGCGCTCCTGTGGGCGCTGGTGGCGGCGGGTGCAGTCCTCCTGGGTTCCCTGGTGCGCTGTGGGGCGGTGGTATGCAGCTCGTGTGAGGGTGCCTCAACTTTCTAGTATACACCTGTGGGTTACTAAGGGTGATTTGAGGGGAGAACGATGGCAGACTATACTGCTGAACCTGCTGAGGAGCAATCAGCGGCAGGGCAATCTGCGCAAGGGGCTTTTTTGGACCAGCTGCGGGTGGCTTTTAGTGAATTTCTCCCCCGGGCGGATGTCGCCCAACAGGCCCCCAAGAAGCGTCCCCCTCCTCCTTGCTCTTCAGGGCAGGATTCTGATCCGGAAGTGGCCTCTGGGGTCATAGGGACCTCAGTGGACCCATCTGATGGGGAACTGGGTCCCTCGGACGGAGAAGAGGATCAGGGGGCGGCGGCTGCGCATGAAAAAGCGCTGGTTTCCGCCATTATCGCTGGAATTCGCACTACGCTGCGATTGAGCCAGGATGGCGAATCGCAGACTTCTGCGTATGTGTGTGGGTCCTCCAGGCCCCCAAGGCTTACCCCTATGATCAATGTTTTGGAATGGCAGCGTCCGCAGCATTCTTTTTCGCTGTCCAAACGGTTCGCTGCTCGCTATCCCTTTGAGGAAAGCTTTTTGAAAAAATTGGAGTCGCTTGTGGTGGACCCGCCGATAGCTCACCTTAATAAGGCGACGACCATTCCTTTGGAAGGGGCGCCTTCCTTCAAGGACCCCACTGACAGAAAGACAGATGCTCTGTTAAAGTCGCTCTTCCTGCTGGCAGGCTCTGCTCTGCGGCCAGCCCTGGCGTCCGCCATGGCGGCGCAATATCTGTCTGAACGTATGGCGGAGCTCCAGAATGATCTGGACTGCGGCTGCCTGATGGATGCACCGCAGAGGGCTGATTTTTTGCTCCAAGGTTTCAAGTACCTTTGTGATGCAGCCGTTGATTTACTGCCTATGTTATCCAGAATATCGGTGTTTGCCGTTATCCTCAGACGGGTACTCTGGTTGCGTTCTTGGTCCGGTGACCATGCTTCCAAGAAAGGTCTCGCAGACCTTCCCTTTCAGGGTGGACGTCTATTCGGTCCATGGCTGGATGAGATCATTAAGGATTTCACAGGAGGTAAGAGCACCTTCCTCCCAGAGCCCCGGAGGCGTAAGTTTTGCCGTAGACAGGGTCCAGGAAGTGGTGTCCACTGGGTACAGGATAGAGTTCAACACTCTACCCCCAGACAGGTTCTTCCCATAGAACTTAGGGCTCCCGCAGGCACGCTGGGAGGCCCTCTTCGGGGCTGTCCAAGCACTCTCGGACCAAGGGGTGATCGTGCCAGTGCCTCCAGCAGAGAAGTTTTGAGGTTTTTACTCAAATCTGTTCGTGGTCCCCAAAAAGGGGGGGGGTCCGGCCAGTACTGGACCTGAAGGCCCTGAACCGGTATGTCAGGGCGCGGAAACTCCGGATGGAATCAATCCGCTCGGTTGTGGCCGCCCTCCATCAGGGGGAATTTCTGGCGTCTCTGGACATCAGGGATGCATACCTCCATGTGCCTATTTGTCCACGGCATCAGCGCTTCCTCCGCTTTGCAGTGGGAGACCTCCATTATCAATTTGTGGCACTCCCTTTCGGCCTGGCCTCAGCTCCTCGAGTTTTCATAAAACTGGTAGCCCCGGTGTTGGCGTTGCTGCGACAGAGAGGCATTGCAGTGGTAGCCTACCTAGACGACCTGCTCCTGCGAGCGGTGTACGCCACGGCTCTGGAAGAGAATGTGAGAATCACAATGACCTCGCTGCAGGACTTTGGCTGGTTGCTCAACCTGCAGAAGTCGACGGTGTCTCCATCCCGTCGCCTGGAGTATCTGGGCCTAATTCTGGACACAGAGCAGGCGAAGGTTTTCCTTCCTCCAGCCAAGGTGCTGTCACTGCAGTCGGCAGTGCAAACTCTCCTGTCGCACTGACGGTCTTCATTATGGTTCTGTATGCGGGTGCTCGGGCTCATGGTCTCGACTTTCGAGGCAATACCTTACGCCCAGAGTCACACTCGTCTCCTTCAGCGAGCAATTCTGGCTCGGTGGGACAGGTCCCCTCGGTCCTTGGACCTTTTGATCCGTCTGAGCTCCCAGACCAGGGCGTCTCTGACCTGGTGGCTTCGGGACTCGGCCCTGATTCAGGGGAAGTCGTTCCTGCCCCTTCAGTGGGTGATCATCACCACGGATGCCAGTCTTTCAGGCTGGGGTGGGATCCTGGGACAGCTGTCTGCCCAGGGCCGTTGGTCGGCACAGGAGGCTTGCCTCCCCATCAATGTGCTGGAACTGAGGGCAATCAGATTGTGCCTATCTCGCTGGACAGTGAGGCTGCAGGGTCGTTCCGATTCGAATTCAGTCGGACAATGCCACGGCAGTGGCATATGTGAACCATCAGGGCGACACGAGGAGTCCAGCAGCTGCGGCGGAGGCAGCTCTGATACTGCGTTGGGCGGAACGTCACGTTCCGGCAATCTCTGCCATCTACATTCCAGGTGTGGAAAACTGGCAGGCGGACTTTCCCAGTTGCCAGACGCTGGACCAGGGAGAGTGGTCTCTCCACCCGGAGGTGTTCAACCAGATTTGCCACAGATGGGGGACGCCGGACGTGGCTCTCATGGCGTCTCGGTTCAATCACAAGGTGAAGACCTTTGTGATCAGAACAAAAGATCCGTTGGCAGTGGCCACGGACGCTCTGGTGGCCCCCTGGGGCCGTTATCGCCTTCTGTACGCCTTCCCTCCGATAAAACTGCCTCCGCGATTGATACGCAGGATAGTGGCGGAGGGAATACCAATAATCCTGGTGGCCTCGGCGCACTTGGTACGCCGACGTGGTGCAAATGGTGTCGGACGCCCCCTGTCGGCTCCCGCTGCGAGACGACCTTCTGTCTCAGGGGCCCATCTTGCACACTGCTTTACCCTCGCTGGCTTTGACGGCTTGGCTATTGAGTCCCAGGGGCTAAGAGACAGGGGAGTCGCTGACTCCGTGATCCCTACCTTGTTGAAGGCTCGCAAGTGTACTTCTCGCATGATTTACCACCGCACCTGGAGGGCTTACATAGCTTGGTGCGAGGCGGAGGGTCATAACCCTCGCTCTTATGTGGTGTCCAGGGTCCTGACTTTTTTGCAGCAAGGCCTGAACAAAAAACTGGCTTTGAGTATCCTCAAGGGCCAGATATCGGCCCTGGCGATTCTTTTCCAGAGACCTTTGGCTTCGCACTCGTTGATCCGTACCTTTGTACAGGGTGTGCGACATGTGGCGCCTTGGATGAAGGCCCCGATGGCCCTGTGGGATCTGAATTTGGTGCTTTCTGTACTTCAGAAACCGCCCTATGAAAATATCAGGGAGATTTCCTTACAACTGCTGTTGCAGAAGGTGGCTTTTTTGGTGGCCATCACTTCCGCCAGACGGGTGTCTGAATTGGCAGCACTATCGTGCAAGTCTCCCTACCTGGTCCTGCATAAGGACAAGGCGGTCTTGCGACCCTCTCCTTCCTTCCTTCCGAAGGTGGTTTCTTCACTGACAGACGCAGCACCCACCCCTCTGTGCTCTGTTTCGGTACGGCTTGTGTACGAACTGCTGAGCTATACTATGTGGAGGGTTTATGTGGGAAGAGAGGACGGCCCCATGGGAGGGGCAAGCTGTTCTTTTCCCTGCCTAGTTAACTCCTAGTGGGACCAGCATAAACCCCACACGTCAATGAAGAGCTGCGTCTGTCAGTGAACTTGGAGAAAAGGATTTTATGGTAAGTTTTAATAAAATCCCTTTTTTTTTTTTTTTTTTTTTTTGTATTTTAGCAAAAAGTAAAAAATATTGGTTTTTATTTTTTTTTCAAAATTGTCGCTATTTTATTTGTTAATAGCGGTGATCAGAAATGACGCAGAGGGCATCAAATACCACCAAAAGAAAGCTCTATTTGTGGGGAAAAAAAGGGTACAATGTCGCATGACCGCGCAATTGTCAGTTAAAGTGACGCAGCGCCAAATCGCAAAAAGTGCTCTGGTCAGGAAAGGGGGGGGGGGGTTAAATCCTTCCGGGGCTGAAGTGGTAAAACAAACTGAGGTTAGAAGCTGATTTGGTTTCTATGCAGAATTGTGACAAATTTTTGTCCTCTTCAGCTTTAGTAAATAAATCCCGCAGTGTCTGCACGCTGTCATTCAGTAACAAAATATTTGCTTTTAGCAGTGAAATTCACTGCTATAAGCAAACATAGTAAAAAAAAACCCTGATCAATTCCCCACTATGGTAGCACTGTGTTGCTCTGGTCACAGTTATGTAAAACAAAAAAGCAAGAAAGAATATTTAAAAAAAAATTTTAATTATTTTTTTTTTTTTTTTGCATCCTGTCACCAGTCAGTGTCCCTGATCACCGCACACCCACCAATCATATTTTTTTTTTCTTCATTTTCCAAAAAAAAGTGACAAAAAATTACAACTTCAAAAAACTCGCCATGCCTCTTACTCATTTCCTCAGACTGTCTACTTTCCAAAAAGGGGTTATTTGGGGGAGGGGGGGTATTTGTACTGTCCTGGTGTTTTTGAGCCTCAAATGCGATCGGCCGTCAGTAGATCAGGAGAGAGGACACTTACCTGTCCAGGGTTGCAGCGCTGTCCTCGCCCCATTCGGTTCTTCGCCAGGCTCGGGGTCCCTGGCACCAGAATGTTTACTGTGGGAAGCTGGTTGTGACTTCTTGCATTGTCACACAGCCGGGTCCCCATTGCGCGTGCGTGAGTCGTGCTGACCCGCAGCCTCCTGGGACCTGTGATGTGTCCCAGATGGTTGCTGCTGGGGCGGGGGGTTGGGTAGGTGGGGGGGGATGTAAATGGGGGCAAGTTAGGGTGGCCACATCATCACTTTAATCCAGGACATATTAATTACACAGGTTCTCTGGCTAATTAAGGTGGTGATTAAACTTGGTGCCTCATCTGCATTAAATTAGCCTCAGAACCTTTGTAATTCATGTGCCCTGGATTAACAGGTTCCCCACCGCGCGCCGTCTTTTCACGGCAGCAGTCGGGGAGCCCTGCGCGAATCGCCGTAAATAAGCGGCGATCCGCATTTGGCCACCAGGGGGCGCGCGCGCCCCCGCCGCACTCCTGGGGAGTGTGCCCGCGGCTCGGGCGGACCCGATGTCCGCCGGCGAGCCGCGATGGGCGGCTACAGGGAAAGAACGGGGAACCGCCGATGTAAACACGGCGGTTCCCCGCTCTGTCAGTGGGGCATGAGAGATCTACTGATCCCTGTCACTGGGATCAGTTAGATCTCTCATGCCCATGGAAGCCCAACCCCCCCACAGTAAGAACACACCCAGGGAACACTATTAACCCCTAGCTCTCCCCCCCAGGTTAACCCCTTCACTGCCAATGACATTTATACAGTAATCAGTGGACATTTAAATTTCTGATCGCTGAATAAATGTCATTGGTCCCAAAAAAGTGTCAAAAATGTCCGACGTGTCTGCCCCAATATCGCATTACCGCTAAAAATCGCAGATCGCCGCCATTACTAGTAAAAAAAAAAAAATAAAAACCCCAGAAATGAATTCTCACCATCCGTAAACGCGGCCACTTTTGCGCAAACCAATCAATAAACGCTGATTGCAATTTTTTTTATCGCAAATATGAGGAAGAATATAAATCGGCCAAAAACGGTGAAAAAAAATGTTTTTTTTATATTTTTTTTTTGGATTTGAATTTTAGCAAAAAGTAAGAAATTTGGGTTTTTTTGCAAAATTGTCGCTCTTCTTTTGTTTATAGCGGCAATAAGAAATGACGCAGAGGCGATCAAATACCACCAAAAGAAAGCTCTATTTGTGGGAAAAAAAGGACGCAAATTTAGTTTGGGTACAACGTCGGACGACCGCGCAATTGTCAGTTAAAGTGACGCAGCGCCGAATCTCAAAAAGTGCTCTGGTCCTACACTGAGAAATCCTTCCGGGGCTGAAGTGGTTAAAGGGATGATGTGGCAACCCTGGGGCAAATACCTGTCAAAACCAGGTACCCACTCCCTACAAAAAAAAAGAAAAATGAAAGAAGGAGATGAGGGATGGAGGAGGACATAAAGCAGAACTTTATAGGCAAACTTTCCGCTTTTCTTCCATACGGGGCCAATTCTGCCATTCCTCTCCTACATGTAAAAATCAGAATTTTTTGGCTAGAAAATTACTCAGAACCCCCAAACATTATATATATATATAGTTATTATTATTATACAGGAGTTATATAGCGCCAACAGTTTACGCAGCGCTTTACAATATGAAAGGGGGACAATACAGGTATAATACAATAGCATACAAAAGGATTAAGAGGGCCCTGCTCAGAAGAGCTCACAATCTAATCAGTTGTGCTCATAAGTTTACATACCCTGGCAGAATTTAATTTCTCTGCCATTTTTCAGAGAATATGAATGAGAACACAAAAACATTTCTTTCACTCATGGTTGGTGTTTGGCTGAAGCCATTTATTATCAATCAACTGTGTTTACTCTTTTTACATCGTAATGACAACAGAAACTACCCAAATGACCCCGATCAAAAGTTTACATACCCTGGTGATTTTGGCCTGATAACATGCACACAAGTTGACACAAAGGGGTTTGAATGGCTATTAAAGGTAACCATCCTCACCTGTGATCTGTTTGCTTGTAATTAGTGTTTGTGTATAAAAGGTCAATGGGTTTCTAGACTCCTGACAGACCCTTGCATCTTTCATCCAGTGCTGCACTGACGTTTCTGGAGTCATGGGGAAAGCAAAAGAATTGTCAAGGGATCTGTGGGAAAAGGTAGTTGAACTATATAAGACAGGAAAGAGATATAAAAAGATATCCAAGGAATTGAGAATGCCAATCAGGAGTGTTCAAACTCTAATCAAAAAGCGGAAAATGAGGGGTTCTGTTGAAACCAAACCACGGTCAGGTAGACCAACTAAAATTTCAGCCACAACTGCCAGGAAAATTGTTTGGGATGCAAAGAAAACCCACAAATAACTTCAGGTGAAATACAGAACTCTCTGAAAACATGCGGTGTGGCTGTTTCAAGATGCACAATAAGGAGGCACTTGAAGAAAGATGGGCTGCATGGATGAGTCGCCATTACTAAGCAAATGCCACAAAGTATCCCACTTACAATACGCCAAATAGCACAGAGACAAGCCTCAAACCTTCTGGCACAAAGTCATTTGGAGTGATGAGACCAAAATTGAGCTTTTTGGCCACAACCATAAATGCTACATTTGAAGAAGAGACAACAAGGCCTGTGATGAAAGGTTCACCATTCCTACTGTGAAACGCAGAGGAGGATCGCTGTTGTTTTGGGGATGTGTGAGTTACAAAGGCACAGGAAATTTGGTCAAAAATTGATGGCACGATGAATGCATTATGTTATCAAAAAAATACTGGAGGAACATTTGCATTCATCAGCCAGGAAGCTGCTCATGGGACTTGGACATTCCAACATGACAATGATCCAAAACACAAAGCCAAGTCCACCTGTCATTGGCTACAGCAGAATAAAGTGAAGGTTCTGGAGTGACCATCTCAGTCTCCTGACCTCAATATCATTGAGCCACTCTGGGGAGATCTCAAACATGCAGTTCATGCAAGGCAGCCCAAGAATTTCCAGGAACTGAGGAATGGGCAGCTTTACCATCTGAGAAGATAAAGAGCCTCATCCACAAATCCCACAAAAGACTTCAAGCTGCCATTGATGTTAAAGGGGGGCAATACACAGTATTAAGAACTGGGGTATGTAAACTTTTGATCAGGGTCATTTGGGGAGTTTCTGTTGTCATTATGATATAAAAAGAGTAAACACAGCTGATTGATAATAAATGGCTTCAGCCAAACATCAACCATGAGTGAAAGAAAAGTTTTTGTGTTCTCATTCATATTCTCTGAAAAATGGGCAAGAAATCATAAATTCTGCCAGGGTGTGTAAACTTATGAGCACAACTGTATATATTTTTAGCAGAGACCCTAGCAAATAAAATGGTGGTCGTTGCAATTGGTTGTCACACGATCTTTGTGCAGCAATTTTTTAAATGCATTTTTTTTTGTAAATAATACAATGGATTAAAAAAAAAAACGATATCATATAAAATTATAATGTAGCAGGTTTCTAAACTGCATGTCATTTGCCTGCTCTCTCCCTCTGTATTTCTATGTGCAGAGCAGAAGACACATAGGTATCAGATTGCACACTGCTAGTCTCCTGTGTTTTCCTGAGCATAAGAAACAGAGCCTATGAGGAGAACAGTGACAACAACCAATAGGGGAGGCTTTTACAGCAGCAGCAAGGATTTGTGGGAGCAGCAGTGTCTGATGGGATTTGTAGTGCTACAGAAGAAATCTGTCCTTGGACTCTGCAATGGAAAGACTCCATTTCCCAGGGTGCTGTGCTGCAGGAAAAGCTCTTTGGGGGAATGATGCTTTGTGGGATAACCTATTTAAGTGAGGGGAGGAGTTTGCTTCACTCTCTTGGGACGGCGTGGTCGATCAGTAAGGACCCTGTGTGTCCTTCAGAGCCTGAGGCCTACTTCCAGCAATCCAGCAAGCTGATTTTCTACAGTGTCCCAGCCAGCTGCAGTGCTACAGTGTTCCGGCGGGTGATCTGCAGAGCAAGCTTACAGACATCTGAGCCGTTTCAGCGCAGCAGTGGACACAGGGGCAGCCGCATCGATCGATCCAGAGAGAGATAGAGCCTGCAAGCAGTGCAGTGGAGGCTGTTTTCCCAAGAGCAAAGAGCAAGCAGATCTCATCAGTTTCAGCGCCATCGGCATCATTGGAGCAGCTGGATTGTGGTCCGTGGTCATTCGATAGGCTTGTGCATGCTCACCACACCGATCTATTAGTGTACCTATTATCTCTACAGTCCTTTTTTAAGGCCACACCTAGCTCACACAGTGGATTACAATAATTAAGTGCACGGACTTGCCATTAGTTGGCAGTCTATCCGGAAGTCAGTGATCACAATAAAGGCCATTTAGATAGAAAGACAACGTATACAGATGTCATTGTCCTTTCACCCTGCTGAGGAAAATCTTGCATTCTTCAATTAATGATCCGGGCCAGTTATGTCATTTGGGCCTGCTACCTAGGAATTTAAGTGCACCAATGAGAGTGGCTAGCTGAAGATTGCAAGACCTATTTAACTTAAAGGGGACTGAAGTTACTATTGCCTCACACTCATACTGTATATCCAGGGCTCTGTATATGCAGTGAGTGTGTGGGACAGCCTATCCGGGAAGGTAAGATATTGACTATTGATTTGAATACAGTGTTTGTTATTGGGCCTGTGGTTCCAGGAGACAGAAGAGAGGGATCTGACATAGAGAGGGTCAGTCTTCTACTCTCCTCCTGCCTGGACTCATAGAGCCACACTTGAGTAAAGGTAACCAATCCGGTACAGATTGTCATTTTGTGACTTTATTGTTATCTAAGGGTTTGCTCTGCCCTTGGGGTTATTCTAAGGCTCTGAATCCCCTGAAAGCAGCCTAAATTTACTATTGAGCTATATTGTTTATAATTTCAGTTAATGTTTTTCTATTTTATTCCTTGAACATATTGTCAATGGTTAGGCCTCATACACGCGGGCGTATGTAAAAAAAAAAAGAAAAATTGCCGTTTTTTTCGGCGTTAATGCGCGTTAGTGAGCGTCGGCGTCAATAGGCGTTTTAAAAAAAAAAACATTCCTCTGCTATTTTTTAACCGTCAAAAACGGCGGTTAACGTCGGCCTGGCGTTAGTGAGCGTTTTGCGGCGTCTGCTTCAAAAACACCAAAACGTTACAGCTTTGGAACGCGCTGGCCTTGGGTTCTACTTTCAGATCACTAACGCCGACGCCCTCTACAGCTCAAAAACGTCAGCGTTTTTATGGGGCTATTGAATAACATGGAGAGCTGCAGAAAACGCCAGAAAACGTGGCGTCACAAAACGTCCGTGTGTATGAGGCCTTATTCCACAGAAATACTACAGTAAAGACAATTTCTGTGTTTTGCAATAACGTGTGTGTTTCTCATTGATCCTTGCACTCACACTATTGCCAGGTGTGACTGAGGCTGTTATCGGGGCAGAGAGAGGCAGAGTAGCGGACTGAACATATTTAAGCGGCTCCTGCTGGGGTAGCGCTACAATAAAAATGATATAATAAAAAAAATATATACCCCAATTTTTTTGTATGATGTGAAAGATGATGTTACGTCAAGTAAATAGATACCTAACATGTCATGCTTTAAAATTGCGCACGCTCATGGAATGGTGCCAACTTCCAGTACTTAAAAGTCTCCATAGGCTACATTTTTGCAGGTTACCAGTAGGAATGGGTCATCCGGTCCACAGCCAGCCCTATGGTAATCCGCCTCTCCGGTCATTAATCCGGCTTCCCAATTGCACAAGAGACAGGCACCGGAGGGCAGCGGGAGGAGGGATGTCCCCTCCCCACTGCCTGTAAAAGCAATCCAGAGGCTGAATATTGACTATGATGGCTTTTACATTACAGGGAATCGCCGGCTGAAAGCAAAGATATCTGCAACCATCATCCAGATATCTCCACTTCAACCCAAGGACGTCATATGACCTCCTACGGGCGGGAAGTACAAAATTCAACTTCTGTGTCTTACTGAAGAGTAAAGCTGACTGTGGATAGTGCCCAGTCAACAGGTGACCATGCCCTCCAGGCAGACCAGGTCTATGGAGGTGTCCCAATGCATTTAAAACAGAACACCGGGGATTATTTATAAAACCTGTAGAAAATGAAAAGTTGGTTGTTTCTCATAGCAACACATTTAGATTTTATTTCTTAAACTGATTTTGCAAATGAGGAAATAAGATCAGTATCTGGTTTCTATGGTCGACGCCTTTGTCGTCTTTCTTGTCGTCTTTCTATGTCAGCCACAGCGCTGCTTTAAGTGAAGTCGGAGGAGAGCAGGAAGTCTTGCCGCTGTGATTTCTGGTAGTCGCCGAGCTGTGCAATCTGATAATTAATCAGCTCCCTGTTTATTTACTGCACTAAAATGGCAGGTGCTGCTATTTATTAATCATAGGCAGACATAAACAAGGCCGGCTTCACCTCCGTAATTAATAGAGCGCGATTCTTCTCTTTTGTGCGCTAATAAAGAGACGTGGAGACTGTTAGCAACTTTCATGTTTAACATGGCCGGTTAATGAGCAGCAAAGGATTCCTCATATTTTCTTCCACTTAGAGCTGTTTATTGTGTTGTTGAACTCTCGCCGGCTTACGGCTCTCGCTTCCTTCTGTGTCCAACGTGTTTTCATGTTGCCTTTGGAAATGATCAATACAGTGCATGTGGATCTGCAACAAAAAGGATAAATGGAGGAAATGTCATCACATCTTATTTCATGTCGGCCAAGATCATACTCCACCTCCTCCAACTTTCCTTGATTGTTTTCCTGTAACAGGGGCGTGAGCAAGAATGTTTGGGTGCAGATTTCTTTGGGGGGCTTTCCTGTATAGCAAAAAATGATTCCTTCTCGCCTCCATCCAGAAAAGTTGTTTCATCAAGTTTGCCAAATGGTGGGAATGCCACAAAAATATGTTTGCCCACTGGAATAGGGGCCTTCAGCTTCATATAGTCCTTCAAATTACTTATTCTCTTCTGTGAAGATCCAAGGAGGATCCAGTGAGAAGGGTAAAGGTGATGTCAGGACCTGTGTTACTACTTGGCTCACCTGTAGGTGGCAGTGTTGCTTTCAGCACCAGAGGGTGTAGTTCTGGTGGCCACCAGCGGGTGTCTACTAGCAGATGGACTTACTAATTATCAGGCAAATATATGTTTGCCCACTGGAATAGGGGCCTTAAGCTTGATATAGTCCTATTCTCTTCTGTGAAGATCCAAGGAGGATCCAGTGAGAAGGGTAAAGGTGATGTCAGGACCCGTGTTACTACTTGGCTCACCTGCAGGTGGCAGTGTTGCTTTCAGCACCAAAGGGTGTAGTTCTGGTGGCCACCAGCGGGTGTCTCCCAGCAGATGGACTAATTATCAGGCTGCGCACCTGACATGATCTGCTGGGAGTATATAAGCCCGCCCTTCACAAAGGTTCAGGGCTTCTGTATTGCTCTGCAAGCCGTGTTCCTGCCTGAGCCTGTTCTGTCCTCTGGTCCTTGTTCCTGTACCTGACCCGGAGTCCTGTTCCCTGTAACCTGCGTCCTGTTGCTGCTGGCCTTCTGTTCCCCTTGTCCTTTTTCTCTGCCGGTATTCCGTTGTGTCTCCATATTTGTAATAGTTAGCTAGGGCATTTACTGGGTTTCTTGTTTCTTTTACATTTCACCTTGTTTGTTTATTGGTATTGGATGCATGTCATTTTCTTTAATAAATAACTTTGCACTTGTCCCTATGGTCCTGATTTCTGTAGGTGCAGCCAATTGATCACTGGATGCTTGCATCCCTGACATAATACTGAAGCCATACTATCACTGGGAAATTAGGTTTTGGCATTTGTTAATTGGTGCAAGATGCAGTCCGAGGAGGTTGTGTATTTTGCTCTACTTCTACAAGAAGACAGGGAATATTGTTGTCAAATTTTGAAAGAGCAGACTAGGGAACAATTGCTGGAATATATCAGTCTGGCTCATTCTCTGGTAAATCAAGGCACCTTTTTATTTGAGGAAATACAGCTCCTCATTCAGATCTGTGCGGAGTTGGCATTGTGTAGCACCCCTACTGGTGGTGATGATTATAATCTGCCCTTTAATGTATCTCAGGTGGTGTCTCTTGTCTGGCTATTAGAGGATAATAAAAGCTATTTTTTGGAACATTACTCTGTGTATTCACAAAAAGCTCTGTTTGTATCAATGCAGTACACTCTTTAGTTAGACAAGGAGAGTGTAAATTGACATTTGTTCAGCCTTTACTCCAAGCTTGGTCGGATCTGTGCTTCTCAGTTGACATGCATCCATCCACTAGCCACCAGTTTGTTCAGAGATCCCTATCTCCATTGACCATAGCAACTCCCCAGAAAACTTCCTCTGTAACTACTCCTCCCTTCCCATTTCCTCTCTGTACTGCCATCTCTCCTCCAGCCACTGCACCCACTACTTACAGCCCTGCATCCACACACAGAACTGCAGTGGCTAAACCTAAAAAGAAACAGAAGTTTTTTCCAACCTGCACAATCATACCACTATCCACTACTGCCACCTTGGTTCAGCACATGGAGATTGGACCTTCTGCTTCTGACCGGCCTGTCGCTATCCCACCTGACTGTACTGGTTCTCTGTCCACCACCCAGTTTGGCCCTATGGACACTTTGCCGGCTAATCAATTTGACCTCATTGATCCTGTTCCTGATGCCCTGCCTGGTGGTTCCATTTCTGATACCCAGCCTACTGTTCAAGTGTTCGCTGCCCAGCCTACTGTTCCGATGCCCACTGCCATGCCTGTTGCCTAGCTTATTCCAGTATCTGCTGCCCAGCCTGCTGTTCCGGTGCTCGCTGCCATGCCTGCTGCCCAGCCTACTGTTACGGTACCCGCTGCCCAGCCTGCTGTTCCAGTGCCCGCTGCCACGCCTGCTGTCCAGCCTGCTGTTCCCGTACCTGCTGCCATGCCTGCTGTTCCCATGCCTGCTGCCCAGCCTGCTGTTCCGGTGCCCGCTGACGTTCCTGCTGCCCCGCCTGTTCTGGTGCCTGACACCCAGATTGATGACCCAATGCCCAGCCTGATGATCCAGTTCCTGATGCCCAGCCTGCCGATCCGGTAATTATGGAACATCATGATGACCCGCTGCTTGCTGATGACCCAGTGCCCACTGCCCAGCCTGATGACCTGGTGTCTGCTGATCTGGTGCCTGATGACGCGATGCCCGCTGCCCAGCCTGATGACCCATTGTTCGATGACCCAGTGCCTGATGATCTGATGCCCGCTGATGACTCGGTGCCCGCTCCTCAGCCTGATGACCTGGTACCCACTGCCCAGCCTGATGATCCAGTGCTCACTGATGACCAGGTGCCCGCTGCCCGGCCTGATGACCCAGTGTTCGCTGCCAAGCCTGATGAGCCAGTGCTTGATGACTCAGTTCCCACTGATCCAGTGCCTGATGACCCGGTACCCGCTGATCCAGTGCCTCATGACCCGGTATCTACTGACCAGTCTGATGACCCAGTGCCTGCTGATCCTGTGCCTGATGGACCTGGTGCCCACTGATCCAGTGCCCGATGACCCGGCACCTACTGATCATCGCCTAATGACCCGGTACCTACTGATCATCGCCTAATGACCCGGTACCCACTGATCCAGTTCCTGATGACCCGGTACCTACTGATCATCGCCTAATGACCCGGTACCCACTGATCCAGTTCCTGATGACCCGGTACCTACTGCCCAGTCTGATGACCCATTGCCTTCTGATCCTGTGCCCGATGGACCTGGTGCCTGCTGATCCAGTGCCTGATGACCCGGCGCCCGCTGATCCAGTGCCTGATGACCCGGCGCCCGCTGATCCAGTGCCTGACGACCCGGCACCCGCTGATCCAGTGCCTGATGACCCAGCGCCCCCTGATCCAGTGCCTGATGACCTGGCGCCCACTGATCCAGTGTCTGATGACCCGGCGCCCGCTGATCCAGTGCCTGATGACCCAGCGCCTGATGACCCGGCGCCCGCTGATCCAGTGCCTGATGACCCGGTACCCGCTGATCCAGGTGCAGGTGGCAGTGTTGCTTTCAGCACCTGAGGGTGTAGGTCTGGTGGCCACCAGCGGCTGTCTCCCAGCAGATGGACTTACTAATTATCAGGCTGCACCTGACATGATCTGCTGGGAGTATATAAGCCCGCCCTTCACAAAGGTTCAGGGCTTCAGTATTGCTCTGCAAGCTGTGTTCCTGTCTGAGCCGGTTCTGTCCTCTGGTCCTTGTTCCCATACCTGACCCGGAGTTCTGTTACCTGCGTCCTGTTGCTGCTTGCCTTCTGTTCCCCTTGACCTCTTTCTCTGTTGGTATTCCATTGTGTGTCTCCTTATTTGTAATAGTTAGTTAATTAGGGCATTTACTGGGTTTCTTGTTTCTTTTACATTTCACCTTGTTTGTTTATTGGTATTGGATGCATGTCATTTTCTTTCATATCTTTTCACTTATCCCTATGGTCCTGATTTCTGTAGGTGCAGCCAATTGATCTGTTTACCCTCACTGGATGCTTGCATCCATGACAGGTGATGCACATTGTCTCTCCCTATCACCCTTTGGTAAAGAAGGCTTGAACCTCAAGGTTAACAGCCTGGCACTGGGGGATACCAAAGTTGGCCTCTTGACCAGGATCCTGTTTCTCATGCTGATGTCCACTGCCGTTGGCCTTGATAACACTCCACCTCCTCCTATTGCTTTGACTGTTTTTCTGTCCCTTAACAGGGACGTGACCATGGATGTTTGGCTGTGCTAGGATTTTCAGAGCTCCTTTGTATAGTAAGAAAAAATTATTTCTCACTTCCATCCAGAAGGGTGGTTTAATCTGGCAAATGGGGGTAATGTCACACATATATCTGTTTGCCCACTGGAATAGGGGCCTTTAGCCTTTATATAGTCCTTTAAATTACTACATCTCTTCTGAATAAAGGTCTTGTTTCTCATCTTCCTGTTGGCCAAGATAATACCCCACCTCCTCCAACTTGTCTCGATTGGTTTCCTTTCCCTAACAGGGACATGAGCAAGGATGTTTGGCAGTGCTAGGTTTTTCAGAACTCTTCTGTATAGCAAGAAAAAATTCCTTCTCACTTTCTTCCAGAATAGTGGTTTAATCTGCCAAATGGTGGGAACGTCACAATGTTCTGTTGGCCCACTGGAGTAGGAGCCTTTTAGCTAGATATAGTCCTTCAAATGACTTCTTCCCTTCTGTAAATATCTAAGAAGGATCCAGTGAGAAGGGCAACTGTGATGCAGATTGTCTCTCCCCATCACCCTTTAGCAAAGAAGGTTGGACCTCAAGGTTACCGGCCTGGAACTGAGGATATCCGAGTTGGCCTCTTGACCAGGATCCTGTTTCTCATCCTGCTGTCCACTGCCGTTGGCCATGATAATACTCCATCTCCTCCAACTTGCCTTTACTGTTTTCCTGTCCCTTAACAGGACGTGACCATGGATGTTTGGCTGTGCTAGGTTTTTCGGGACTCTTCTGTATAGCAAGAAAAAATTCCTTCTCACTTCTATCCAGAAGGCTGGTTTCATCTGGCAAATGGTGGTAATGTCACACATATATCTGTTTGCCCACTGGAGTAAGGACCTTTAGCTAGATATAGTCCTTCAAATGACTTATTCTCTTCTGTGAAGATCTAAGGAGGATGCAGTCATAAGGGAAAGGGTGATGCAGATTGTCCTTCCCCATCACCCTTTGGCAAAGAAGGTTTGGACCTCAATGTTCTCAGCCTGGCATTGAAGGATATTAGAGTTGGCTTCTTGACCAGGATCCTGTTTCTCATCCTGCTGTCCACTGCCATTGGCCATGATAATACTCCACCTCCTCCAACTTGCCTCGACTGTTTTCCTGTCCCTCAACAGGGACATGAGCAAGGATGTTTGGTTGTGCTAGGTTTTTTGGGGACCTTTCTGTATAGCCAGAAATTCCTTCTCACTTCCATCCAGAAGGATGGTTTCATCTGCAAAATGGTGGGAATGTCACAAATATATCTGTTTGCCCACTGGAGTAGAGGCCTTTAGCTAGATATAGTCCTTCAAATTACATCTTCCCTTCTGTGAATATCTAAGGAGGATCCAGTTATAAGGGAAATTGTGACGCAGATTGTGCTTCCCCATCACCCTTTGGCAAAGGTTTGGACCTCAATGTTACCAGCCTGGCATTGAAGGATATCTGAGTTGGCCTCTTGATCAGGATCTTGTTTCTCATCCTGGAGTCCACAGATTGGATATTGAGAAGCAAAGGTTACTTTACCTGTAGCTCTTGGAAGATGAGAACGTCAGTGATCTTCTGGATCTCTCCCAGACTTCCTGCATTCCTTCAGACTTCAGTTGGATTGCCTGTGGGCAGACCCATTCTCCTTTTAAGCTTCTTGTCTCATCACTGGTACTATAAAACATCCTTTAGTTGGATAAGGGATTTTTATGTAGGTATGTGGTGCCCAATGGTCACCACCAGCACCAATAAAATTTTATCTCCTGTAGAATTTCAACATTAAACTTACCATATTGCCAGAAATGTTTTAACCACTTCAGCCCCGGAAGGATTTCCAGCTTTAGGACCGGAGCCCTTTTTGCATTTCGGCGCTGTGTCGCTTTAACTGACAATTGCACGGTCGTGCGGCGTTGTACCCAAACTAAATTTGCGTCCTTTTTTTCCCACAAATAGAGCTTTCTTTTGGTGGTATTTGATCACCGCTGCGTCATTTCTGATCGCCGCTATAAACAAAAGAAGAGCGACAATTTTGTAAAAAAAACCCAAATTTCTTACTTTTTGCTAAAATCCAAATCCAAAAAAAAAATATAAAAAAACATTTTTTTTCATCGGTTTTGGACGATTTACATAGTTAGTCAGGTTGAAAAAAGACACAAGTCCATCCAGTTCAACCAAAAAAAAAATATATATATACATATATACATACATATACATATATATATACACATACAACCAAATAATCCCATATACAATACTTCACCCACAGTTGATCCAGAGGAAGGCACAAAAAAACGGAAGGAGACCTAGTTGACACCCACTTCATAACATATACCCTAATAAACCAACATACACATATATATATACATATACATACATATATACATATATATATAAAAAAAAAACCAACTTGACCTACCTGAACACAGAAAAAAGTTGGACTGATTGATACATTTAGCAGGTTTTGGCTACTTTTTTTTACAAAAAAATATAAAAAAAAAACCTAAACCTAAAATCGTTTTTCATTCTTTAAACCCAAAAAAAATGTTTTAACAGCGAGAAGAAAACAAATATCGCCGCTAGTCTTTACTGCGTCGCCACTAGTTTATGGTGGTTTTCTTTCGAGATAAACACCCTTTTTTTCCTGCGTTTAAATCAAACCCATGTTGCGGCGTGCTGGCACGTTAAC
>BLSH010478444.1:987365-1001112 GCA_018402905.1 Glandirana rugosa | reverse complement strand
TTTACATTCCTTCGCTCCGGGGGGGCCATCGCGGGTAGCCGGCGGCAATCGAAGCCGCCGCACCCGCTCCCTGACCCTCCCTGAACACAGTGAGCGCGCGGGCGCGCCTCCGGCGGCACGTGCGCGCTCACTAAGCTCGATCCCGCAGCCGCCGTCGTGTGACGGCGTTTTGCGGGAAAGAGCCACTCTGTCGCCGTCAATTGCTGACCAGCGGTTGGCAAGCGGTTAAATAAAGTGCGTCCGTTAGACCAAGCATGCAATGGGTACAAAATGTTTTGGAAGCATATAAAGAGTACTGCTTGGTCCTTGAAGAAGGGGAGATACCCCGAAAGCTTGTCTTGAAAAATTGTATGTTAGTGCAAATAAAAAAAGTATTACGGACCGTACTCAATTTTCTCGAAAGCATATGAAGTAATTCTTTATCTTACTACTTAGGTATGGTCCTAAACCAGGGGTCTCCAAACATTCCAAAGGGCCAGTTTACTGTGCTTCAAACTTGATGGTGGCCAGACTGTAGCTAGTGGAGATAGAGAATGTCCCAGTGTCTGTGGGAATAAACAATTCCCCTGACATGGTGGTCAGTGGGAGGAGGAATAGAGCCCCAACTTTGGTGTCAGTGGGAGGAATAATGCTCCATTGTTGGTGTCACTGGGAGGAGTAGTGCCCCATCGTGCACCATCATTGGTGTCGGTGGGGGAAATAGCGTCCAAGGGATAAATGCAAGAAAAGGGCCACATCAGGTCTGTGGGCCACAGTTTGGAGACCGCTGTCCTAAACAATAGAATCCTTTCGAATCTTGTGACCCAACCTAATTTTAAATATAATACAGTCTAAGAGAGACTTAATGGCCTTGACTTAACAGATAGGCTGGACATAGTCACCAAAAGTTTTTCATTTAAGTTACCTATCCCATTACAAAGGTTTTGCTAAGGCATCAAGGGTTTTCAGGTCTCTGCTTACTTGGGTAATATCAGAAGGTTATCAGATCTTTTCAAGGACACCAATTTCTATTAAACTGAAAACAAACATAACTAACCATCTTAGCTTGTCTAGTATCTAGCTGTGACAGTTGGCTCCGTGAAGGGCACCCTGCTCTTACCTCTATGTCTGGAAGAAATTTGTTGGCAGACCAGTTACCATGAAAATGTGTCCCAGAAGGTCCTTAAAATAAAATATAGTTCAGACAACTCCTGATTGGCTGAGGATCTTCTGAAAGAACAACCGAGCCAGTGTGGTAGCAGTGTTACCCTGGTGACCTAGGAAACCATGGTTTACCTACGCTGTTCAAGATGGGACTCTGAGGACAGCTGAAGAAACCTTTTAGGAAAAGGTGACTTCTTCCTTTTATCTGGGATTAAACTTACCAATAGACAGGAGATGTCCAAAAATCAGATGATAATTTTTTTGTCTGAGGGTGGATGCCAATACTGCTACCCAGAAGTGAATAGGTTAGGATGGACAACCAAACAAGTTAGAGAACCGGTCCTAATTGTTGATGTTCAGTTCAGCAAGCTTGTGCCAATATCTTTTGTGCCCTTCCCTCTCATTCACTTCAGGTCTGCAAATATATGGAGTGCAGTACAATTCTGTGAAGGTTTTTTTTTTTTTTTTTTTTTACCTTAAAGGCAGTTGGGTGGTGTCTGCACATCCTACTGTTCTTTAAAATTTATGAGAAACTGAAGAAGGTCCCCAGACGTTTGAAAGTTAGATTGCCACCTGCATTAGGTGAGTCGTGGAAGGAGAACTTCATATTTGGAGCACTCATCCCAACAAGGCGATTTTGGCTTCTTGGCTTTTCAATCTAAATGCTTTATTGGAAGTGGTAAGGTTATGTTGTTCATTTCCACCTTCATCTCATTAAAGTTGGATGTGGAATCTTCCAACTGCTGTTCCTTGATTGGTCACAGCTGATCACATGGTAAAGAGCCTCCGTCAGAGGATCTTTACCACGATCGGAGATGCGGTGTGTCAGAGTGACACACCACACCACCGATCACTGCGCTGCGTGCCCCCATGGGTTATCCTGCTGGACATCATATGAAGCCCAGGCAGGATAAATGAACAACTTGCCAGTCATCATTCTGCATACAGCGGGCGGGAAGTGGTTAATTATGTTTTGTTTTTTTATTTGTACATTTTTCAACAGTCCTGTGGGTGTTGGTGAAATATCAGGGACTGAGAAGGAGATTGAGGACACAGCCTCAGCTGCAGAGTGAATGAACAGGAAGTGCTCTGTACAGAGGCTCCCTGTTCATTCACAAACAGAAGCATAGTAAACACAGGGAGGGCCACAGGGGGATTGGTTCCAGTAAATGCGCCCACTCCTGCTGCTCTGGGCCCCCCTATTGAACTTATGGGACCTGGGCCCCATACAGGAGGCCCAGGTACTACCTCCTCATCAGCGGCCCTGAAGATGGACTATTTCTTTAAATCACATGCACCAGGAGGATACACCTACAATGAATGTTTGGTGAATGTGAAATACAGTATCACTTTTGTTGCCAGCGGTTTAGACATTAATGGCTGTGCGTTGAGTTATTTTGAGAGGACAGCAAATTTACACTGTTATACAAGCTGTACACTCACTACTCTACATTGTAGCAAAGCGTCATTTCTTCAGTGTTGTCACATGAAAAGGTAGAATAAAATATTTACACAAATGTGAGGGGTGTACTTACTTTTGTGAGATACTGTATATAATGTGTATTTTAATGTGTGGTGTTTATAAGATAGAATTTGCCCCATATCGATATAAATTCCAGTTGGCCCTGATTGGAGTGTCCATTGCCCGTTGGGTTCCTCATGAACCTTTTCTCCTCTCTCACAGTCATGCTGTTGGCACGGATGGCCCATGAATCCTTGTTACGGATTCTCCTCTTCCCGGTGGGATCCTTCCGTCGGCCTCGCCCCGATGCTTCCGAGGTCCTAACCCAGCACCTCCTCCAGCGGAACCTGCCGCCCTGGACCTCCTTCTGCGTGAAGTACAGCGCCGCCAACAACGACCAGTTTGGATTATCTAACTTCAACTGGGAAGTGAAAGGCTACAATTACCACATCCTCCGAACCGGCTGCTTCCCATTCATTAAGTATCACTGCTCCCGCGCTGCCCCCCAGGACCTGCGTCTCCTCAACCACTTCTTTACCAGTCTGAAAGCCATAAATCTAGGTAAGTGATGGAGAGATGCTGTAATTACACCCCACACACTCCATCCTGCCTCCCACCCAAGGCTTATTAAATATTTAGCTTTATAAAGGCCATCAATTGTCTTTTCAAACAGAATATGCGGAGCGTGGCTTCCTGTGGCTGCTTATCCATATGGCTGGGATTAATTACTTTGCTTTATTATTGCAGCTTATTAAAATCTCCCTTGCTGCCGTTGGTTAGAACAGCCCATTATGTTAGCGGGTTATTATGGGTTTCATATTAATCGCATTATTATCTCTCTGGCTGCCTTTCATTAGTAAAGCTGCAGAGATGCTTGTAACATAAATAAATAAAATAAAGTTATCCCTTCTCTCCGTCGCACAATAACGGGGGAGCCGGCGACGGGAGGATGTGGATGCCGAGCGGAACGCGACGAGATGATGTTGCTGTGGCTCGGGAATTGTTTTCTGATTGGTTCTTTTGTCTACTTGGCAGGGATCCCCACTCTTATGTATGGCCTGGGATCCTGGATGTTCGCAAGAGTGACAGAGACTGTCCATACCAGCTGTGGGCCAGTGACCATCTACTTCCTGATCAAGGAGGATGAAGGAGCAATGTTCTGACGCTGGATGCAATCTGCCCATAATGTCTGCAATTTATAAGAATTTCCGTTTTTTTTACTGATGTTTTGTTATGAGGGCAACCAATAAAAAAGATCAAGGGTTCTGCATCAGGGTCAGGTTGGGCCGGACAGGGCCTTTGCCTTACCATTACCCTGCCTTGCCTGATGCTGATGAGAACCCTTCATTTTCTTACACCGCACAAACATACATTTCATGTGTAATCATTTTTACTATTACCTTCTTCCTTTATTTGGTGAGGTTTTATTATAGGGGTAACCTGCCCTGCCTGGCCCTGATGCAGAACCCTTAATTGTATTAATACACAAAAACATACATTTCATGTGTAATCATTTTTTACCATTATTTTCCTCTTTAGTGAGTTTTCATTATGGCCTACCTGGCCCGTCCCATTTCTTTCCTTCCCAGTCTTAGCTGCCCCATCCCTTCCCTGCCTTAGCTAGCCCGTCCCTTCCCCACCCTTCCTGGCCCTTTTCTTCTCTGCCCTACCTATCACTTCCCTCCCCTACCTGACCCATCCCTTTCCCTGCCTTAGTTGGCCCATCCCTTCCATTTCTTCCCTTCCCTGTCTTAGCTGGCCCATCCCTTCCCTGCTTTAGCTAGCCCGTCCCTTCCTGGCCCTTTTCTTCTCTGCCCTACCTGGCCCTTTTCTTCTCTGCCCTGCCTGTCACTTCCCTCCCCTACCTGGCCCATCCCTTCCCTGCTTTAGCTAGCCCATGCCTTCCCCACCCTTCCTGGCCCTTTTCTTCTCTGCCCTACCTGTCACTTCCCTCCCCTACCTGGCCCATCCCTTTCCCTGCCTTTGCTGGCCTGTCCCTTCCCTGCCTTAGCTGGCCCGTCCCCTCCCTGCCTTAGCTGGCCCATGCCCTCCCTGCCTTAGCTGGCCCGTCCCCTCCCTGCCTTAGCTGACCAGTCCCTTCCCTGCCTTAGCTGGCCCGTCCCTTCCCTGCCTTAGCTGACCTGTCCCCTTGCCTTAGCTAGCCGTCCCTTCCCTGCCTTAGCTGGCCTGTCCCCTCTCTGCCTTAGCTGGCCTGTCCCTTCCCTGCCTTAGCTAGTAGCCCATCGTTTCCCTTTCCTGCCCTAGCTAGCCCATCCCTTCGCTGCCCTACCTGGTTCGTTCCATCCCTTCCCCGCCCTACCTGGCCTGTCACGTCCCTTCCCTGCCCTACCTGGCCTGTCACGTCCCTTCCCCGCCCTACCTGGCCTGTCCCTTCCCTGCTCTACCTGGGCCATCCCTTCCTTGCCCTACCTGGCCCTTTCCTTCCACGCCCTACCTTGCCCTTTCCTTCCATGCCCTACCTTGCCCTTTCCTTCCCCAGCCTACCTGGCCCTTTCCTTCCCAGCCCTACTTGGCCCTTTCCTTGCCTGCCCTACCTGGCCCTTTGCTTCTCTGCCCTACCTGTCCTGTCCCTTCCCTACCCTACCTGTCTTGTCCCTTCCCTCCCCTAAATGTCCCACCCCTTCTCTGCCCCACCTGTCCCTAACCTGCCCTACCTGTCCGGTCCCTTCCCTGCCCTATCTGTTCGGTCCCTTCTCTGCCCTACCTGGCCTTTTCCTTCCCTGCCCTGCCCTGATGCAGAACACTTCATTTTCATTACACCACACAAACATATACAAAGAGTTAAATCAAGTATACTTCTATATCTCTGAGACTTCAGGTTTGAGTTTCCAGATCTTCTGACTTGTTGCAGCCATTCAGAGGACGTCCCATTCTCCATGTTGGTATTTTAGTTTCTATATGGGGAAAATCACATGGGAAGTGGGAATGCGCCATAGTGGGTGGGAATAACCTGATGAGAGGAGTGTCCCCTGGGAATTTCAGAATACGTCAAAGTGTGCAATCATTGACTTTTCCCTGTAACTTGCACAGCAATATACTGACTTTCTTATTGTTGCAACAGGCTCCACCCACTACAGGCTGCATTCAGAAAACAACAGAAGGGGGCGGAGACAAGACCAGTCTCCCCGCACAAGCAGGGAGAGCAGCAGTGAGCGGTCTTTATTACAGGAAGCTCCTGCACAGATCTGGAAGAAGCACACCGAGATTCCAGGAAGAATATACGACTCTTATGTTTGGATATTCACTTATCTTGGAGTTCAGCTTTGAAATAAGGCCCATGGCAGCATCTGGAGGAATGAAGCGGTCGTTCCCCTTTAAGAACATTACTGAATGATGCAAAACTCAACCATACCTAAACTATAATCAAAGTAAAACTAAAACTAAAGTTTTGAATGTAGAAGAGAGGGATTAGACCCCCGTCAGGTATTTATTGCTGTCTCCTCCCCAATTGGGGAGATTCACCCTCTCTATTTGTCCTGTAAGTGAAAGGAAATCCCCAATTTTGGGTTGTCACCAGAACAAAAATAGAGGGGAAATCTTTCAACGGGGACACTGGTTCTGGTGACAACCAGGGATTCCCTCCTTTTGTAGGAATTTCCTCTCACTTCCTGTTTTGGCTATGGGACAGGAAGTGAAGGGCAAACTCCCCAATAGGACACATGGAAAAAAAAACACTGGTGGGGTTATAACTCTCCCTTACTCTATCCAAAATAAAAATAAAACGTTTTGCCTTTAATTCTACTTTAAAGCAGCATTAAGCGCAAAAGCAAACATTTATTATACTGCAGCTTACCAATTCTTAGATGCGTTGGCTGCATTAGTTTTCTTTTTTAGGCTTTCTTCCATTTTCATCTGGTGGTCCATCCAGTAAGTCTGTTGTATTCCAAAAAAACGCGCTCTCCAGCACAATGTATCAGTTTACATGGATGAGGCAAACCATTGAACACTGGCAGGGGTGCTTACACTGATCAGCTTTTATTTATTCATGTAAAACCTTTATCCCAAAAGGGAAATGCTGTTTGCTGTAACTGGTCATAAAGTGAGAGCTGGAGTTTTGGCTTCAATCTGTTAGTGTATTTAAATCTGCTAGTCCATGTAAAACCAGCCACAGATGGTGCAATTTCCTTTCCTGCAACCTTGAGTTGCAAGAAAGAAATTTGCTTCATCCCTCCCCAACAACACGGTCAGTGTTGCTGGGGTGGGGGTCCCTCTCACGGCTGCCCCGGCTGGGAGAACACGCAGTAATTATTGCTGGCTATAGCCGCTGGAAATTATTATTATCATACATGGTTTATATAGCGCCAACAGTTTACGCAGCGCTTTACAATGTAGGGAGGGGGCAGCACAATTACAATACAGTTCAATACAGAAGGGACAGGGGGGCCTTGATCGTGGAGCTTACATTCTAAAGGGAAGGGGGTGGTGGTACAAAAGGTAAACGTCTATGGCTGGATTAACACTCCCCTCCCCCCCAGACTGACAGTGCTGCTGTCTAAATGTGCCCCCTGTGCTCCTTCATCCAGAGTGGAGACACTTTAAGGCTCCGTTGACACTATGGCGTTCCGGGTCGCGGGCGGAATCACCACGATTCCGAATCTCCGCAAATCGCTGGACCCCGCTTGCGATCCCTGTTACTTCCAATGGCACCCCAATCGCGATGCTATTTTGCTGCGACTGTCGCCCGGCGAATTGCGTGTAAAATCACGCAATCAGAATCGCAGGACGCCTGTCGCCCAAAAGAATTTCTGGGGTGCCATTGGAAGTAACGGGGATAGCAAGCACGTCCCGCGATTTGCGGCGATTCCACCCACGATATGGAACGCCATAGTGTGAACGGAACCTAATACAGGAGGCGTGCTATTGGCCAGATCAGCAGGTGAAAATAGAAGGGGAATAAAAAAAGAAAAGGTATGCAGCCGCCACATCTAATGATTGGAAAGCTGCAATGTATGACATTTTTGGTTTTGGGTTTAGGCTCCATTCACACTCGTGCGATTTGTCATGTGACTTTGGTCGCTAAAGTCGATTGACAAGTTGCACCCATGTTTTTCAATGACAACCGTTCAAATCTGTGCGACTTAAAGTCACAGCGACTTTAAAAAAAGGTTCCTGCGCTACTTTGGTCCGACTTTAATGCGACTTGAGCATCATAGACTGCATTGTAAACCTGTGAAAGTCGCATCTGAATGTTATACATGCGACAGTTGCCCATTATCGTTGGTGAAAGCCAACAGCATGCAGATACTGTTAGATAATTAAAACCAACAGGGAATATCCAAGTAGAATTCCATATGCAGTTGACAAATGCTCTTCGTCTGACATGTTTCGCCAATAGGCTTCATCAGGAGCTTCAAAGCACTACATATTGCCAATACTAGAATTGAGAGCAAACAAGGTATTACAAATTTAAATACAAAGTTGCACGACTTTGGAGTCGTACAAATGTGAATGGAGCCCACCGCTTGCAGACGAGGACATGGCTGACTCGGGGGCATTAGAAGATGGTTGTTGTGAAATCTCTTTGTTGTGTCCTCTGGTATTCCAGATTCTCTTCGCTTCTTTTCTTTCTGTATTTTGTTGTTTTCTCATATTCCTCCATTTTTCTATTTGCAATAGACACATAGATGATAAAATAATTTCCTTATTATGCAGAGGCATTAAAACAGCATGCAGATACTGTTGAATAATTAAAACCAACTGGGAAAAAAACAAGTAGAATTTCATATGCAGTTGACAATTGCTCTTTGCTCGACATGTTTTGCCAACAGGCTTCATCAGGAGCTTCAAAGTACTACACATTGCCAGATGCGCTTTGCCCGACATGTTTCGCCAACAGGCTTCAGCAGGAGCTTCAAAGTACTACATATTGCCAAATGCTCTTCGCCCGGCATGTTTCGCCAATAGGCTTCTTCAGGAGCTTCAAAGTACTACTTATTGCCAAAACTAGAATTGAGAGCAAACAAGGTATTACAAATTTAAATCCAAAGTTGCACGACTTTGGAGTCGTACAAGTGTGAATGGAGCCCACCGCTTGCAGATGAGGACATGACTGACTCAGGTGCATTAGAAGATGGTTGCTGTGAAATCTCTTTGTGTTGTGTCCTCTGGTATTCCATGTTTATTTTTCTATTTGCAATACACCGTGCTGAAATACAAACATGTGATGGCAGATCCGGTGTGATCACAAAGGCTCGGACTTTCCAGAATGTGGCAGGGGGTGAAGATTTGTAGTGAAGACTTCACCTTACTACATCGGCTTTACCAAACGGCAGTCGGAGGGACAGATTTTGATAACTTGTGATATATTGATCTATTTAATAAAATTAATTATTTATACCGTGTGATTTAATGTTGCAAAATAAAGAATAAAATAGGCTTGGCTTGGCCTGCATCTAAACTGCCACTTCTCTGAAAAGCGATCCAGGCTCACATCGCTTTTCAGATATTTGGATTATGGGTGATGGGACTTTAATTGGACCAAAACACATAGATGATAAAACCATTTCTTTATTATGCAGAGGCATTAAAAACAGCATGCAGATACTGTTGGATAATTAAAACCAACTGGGAATAAAGAAGTAGAATTTCCTATGCAGTTGACAATTGCTCTTTGTTTGACATGTTTTGCCAACAGGCTTCATCAGGGGCTTCAAAGTACTACATATTGCCAACACTTGAATTGAGAGCAAACAAGGTATTACAAATTTAAAATTGTGAACATACAGCATATTACTTTAGATTACATAAAGTACAATGCAAATCACTACATACAATAGATGTACCACCAACATTCTTGCATATCTATGGTGAGACGCCCTCCAGTGGATTTATTTTACTATGTTGGCGGTATATCTAAACTATATTGTCAAAAATATTGGGACACCTGCCTTTGCACACACATGAACTTTAATGGCATCCCAGTCTTAGTCCGTAGGGTTCAATATGGAGTTGGCCCACCCTTTGCAGCTATAACAGCTTCACCTCTTCTGGGAAGGCCGTCCACAAGGTTTAGGAGTGTCTATGGGAATGTTTGACCATTCTTCCAGAAGAGCATTTGTGAGGTCAGGCACTGATGTTGGATGAGAAGGCCTGGCTCGCAGTCTCTGCTCTAATTCATCCCAAAGGTGTTCTGTTGGGTTGAGGTCAGGACTCTGTGCAGGCCAGTCAAGTTCCTCCACCCCAAACTCGCCCATCCATGTCTTTATGGCCATGTAGGAACAGGAAGGGGACATCCCCAAACTGTTCCCTCAAAGTTGGGAGCATGAAATTGTCCAAAATATCTTTGTATGCTGACGCCTTAAGAGTTCCTTTCACTGGAACTAAGGGGCCAAACCCAACCCCTGAAAAACAACCCCACACCATAATCCCCCCTCCACCAAATGATTTGGACCAGTGCACAAAGCAAGGTCCATAAACACATGGATGAGCGAGTTTGGGGTGGAGGAACTTGACTGGCCTGCACAGAGTCCTGACCTCAACCCGATAGAACACCTTTGGGATGAATTAGAGCGGAGACTGCGAGCCAGGCCACGTCACATACACAAAGTGTCCTAGAGCTGTGGTCCAAGTTATGAGGAATGATCTGATGGAAGAAAAAATGGCTGTACTACATGTGATCGGGGTGCAGTACTGAGGAGGGTTGATGAATCTCCAAAAACCTGTTTGACCCTCCATAATTAAAGGGTCCGTTCCATCCGGTAAGCACACATCCTGCTTTGTGTTGGTGAATCACCGGATGAAGGATTTGTGTCTTGGATACACCTACATGTTTGATGTTTCAACCATCCATGTGAAGTTGTTTTATGCAGAGACGGTTTGTTATACATTTGATCATAATTAATTGGGAATTATTCACTTTAGCGCAACTATTTGGTTGTATAAATTGTTATTGTGTTATATCTCACAGTTTATGTTGCAGCTGTTCACTTTATAATACACACGTGCAGTATAAGTTTTTTTGTATTTACCCCCTTCCTGCCCAGGCCAATGTTCAGCTTTCAGCGCTGTTGCACTTTGAAAGACAATTGCGCGGTCATGTGACACTTTACCCATGTGACATTTGTATAATTTTTTTCACACAGATAGAGCTTTCTTTTGGTGGTATTTAATAGCCGCTGGGTTTTTATTTTTTGCTAAACAGATGAAAAAAGACATTTTGAAAAAATAAAAACAAAATGTTTTTCACAGTTTGATACAAAATTTTGCAAACAGGTAATTTTTCTCCTTCAATTATGTGCGCTGATGGGCACTGATAGGCTGCACTGGTGAGCACTGATGAGGCGGTACTGATAGGCAGTGGACACTGATGAGGAGGTACTGATAGATGACACTGATGAGGAGGTACTGATAGGCGGTGGACACTGATGAGGCGGTACTGATAGATGACACTGATGAGGAGGCACTGATGGGCGGTGGGCACTGATGAGGAGGTACTGATAGGCGGTGGACACTGATGAGAAGGTACTGATAGATGACACTGATGAGGCAGCACTGATAGATGACACTGATGAGGGGGTACTGATGGGCGGTGGACACTGATGAGGCGGTACTGATAGGCCGTGGACACTGATGAGAAGGTACTGATAGATGACACTGATGAGGGGGTACTAATAGATGACACTGATGAGGAGGTACTGATAGGCGTTGGACACTGATGAGGAGGTACTGATAGGTGGTGGACACTGATGAGGCGGTACTGATAGATGACACTGATGAGAAGGTACTGATGGGCGGTGGACACTGATGAGGAGGTACTGATAGGTGGTGGACACTGATGAGGCGGTACTGATAGATGACACTGATGAGGAGGTACTGATAGATGACACTGATGAGAAGGTACTGATAGATGACACTGATGAGGAGGTACTGATAGATGACACTGATGAGAAGGTACTGATAGATGACACTGATGAGGAGGTACTGATAGATGACACTGATGAGGAGGTACTGATAGATGACACTGATGAGGGGGTACTGATAGATGACACTGATGAGGAGGTACTGATAGGCAGTGGACACTGATGAGGAGGTACTGATAGATGACACTGATGAGGAGGTACTGATAGATGACACTGATGAGGCGGTACTGATAGGTGGTGGACACTGATGAGGCAGCACTGATAGATGACACTTATGAGATACTGATAGATGACACTGATGAGGAGGTACTGATAGATGACACTGATGAGGAGGTACTGATAGATGACACTGATGAGGAGGTACTGATGGGCGGTGGACACTGATGAGGCGGTAGTGATAGGCGGTGGACACTGATGAGGCAGCACTGATAGATGACACTTATGAGATACTGATAGATGACACTGATGAGGAGGTACTGATAGATGACACTTATGAGATACTGATAGATGACACTGATGAGGAGGTACTGATAGATGACACTGATGAGGAGGTACTGATAGATGACACTGATGAGGAGGTACTGATAGATGACACTGATGAGGAGGTACTGATAGATGACACTGATGAGGACGTACTGATAGATGACACTGATGAGGAGGTACTGATAGATGACACTGATGAGGAGGTACTGATAGATGACACCGATGAGGAGGTACTGATGGGCGGTGGACACTGATGAGGCGGTACTGATAGATGACACTGATGAGGCAGCACTGATAGATGACACTGATGAGGAGGTACTGATGGGCGGTGGACACTGATGAGGCGGTACTGATAGATGACACTGATGAGGAGGTACTGATAGATGACACTGATGAGCAGATACTGATAGATGACACTGATGAGAAGGTACTGATGGGCGGTGGACACTGATGAGGCGGTACTGATAGATGACACTGATGAGGCAGCACTGATAGATGACACTGATGAGGAGGTACTGATGGGCGGTGGACACTGATGAGGCGGTACTGATAGATGACACTGATGAGGACGTACTGATAGATGACACTGATGAGGAGGCACTGATGGGCGGTGGACACTTATGAGGAGGTACTGATAGATGACACTGATGAGGGGGTACTGATGGGCGGTGGACACTTATGAGGAGGTACTGATAGATGACACTGATGAGGAGGCACTGATGGGCGGTGGACACTTATGAGGAGGTACTGATAGATGACACTGATGAGGAGGTACTAATAGGTGGTGGACACTGATGAGGCAGCACTGATGAGGAGATACTGATAGACGGTGGACACTGATGAGGAGATACTGATAGATGACACTGATGAGGAGGTACTGATAGATGACACTGATGAGGAGGTACTGATAGATGACACCGATGAGGAGGCACTGATGGGCGGTGGACACTGATGAGGCGGTACTGATAGATGACACTGATGAGGACGTACTGATAGATGACACTGATGAGGACGTACTGATAGATGACACTGATGAGGAGGCACTGATGGGCGGTGGACACTGATGAGGAGGTACTGATAGATGACACTGATGAGGGGGTACTGATGGGCGGTGGACACTGATGAGGAGGTACTGATAGATGACACTGATGAGGAGGTACTGATAGGTGGTGGACACTGATGAGGCAGCACTGATGAGGAGATACTGATAGACAGTGGACACTGATGAGGAGATACTGATAGATGACACTGGTGAGGAGGTACTGATAGATGACACTGATGAGGAGGCACTGATAGATGACACTGATGAGGCGGTACTGATAGATGACACTGATGAGGAGGTACTGATAGATGACACCGATGAGGAGGCACTGATGGGCGGTGGACACTGATGAGGCGGTACTGATAGATGACACTGATGAGGAGATACTGATAGATGACACTGATGAGGAGATACTGATAGATGACACTGATGAGGCGGTACTGATAGATGACACTGATGAGGACGTACTGATAGATGACACTGATGAGGAGGTACTGATAGATGACACTGATGAGGAGGCACTGATGGGCAGTGGACACTGATGAGGAGGTACTGATAGATGACACTGATGAGGAGGTACTGATGGGCGGTGGACACTGATGAGGAGGTACTGATAGATGACACTGATGAGGAGGTACTGATAGATGACACTGATGAGGAGGCACTGATGGGCGGTGGGCACTGATGAGGAGGTACTGATAGATGACACTGATGAGGAGGTACTGTAGATAGTCATGG
>BLSH010478444.1:970964-986761 GCA_018402905.1 Glandirana rugosa | reverse complement strand
GAGGCAGCACTGATAGATGACACTGATGAGGAGGTACTGATGGGCGGTGGACACTGATGAGGCGGTACTGATAGATGACACTGATGAGGACGTACTGATAGATGACACTGATGAGGAGGCACTGATGGGCGGTGGACACTTATGAGGAGGTACTGATAGATGACACTGATGAGGGGGTACTGATGGGCGGTGGACACTTATGAGGAGGTACTGATAGATGACACTGATGAGGAGGCACTGATGGGCGGTGGACACTTATGAGGAGGTACTGATAGATGACACTGATGAGGAGGTACTAATAGGTGGTGGACACTGATGAGGCAGCACTGATGAGGAGATACTGATAGACGGTGGACACTGATGAGGAGATACTGATAGATGACACTGATGAGGAGGTACTGATAGATGACACTGATGAGGAGGTACTGATAGATGACACTGATGAGGAGGTACTGATAGATGACACTGATGATGAGGCACTGATGGGCGGTGGACACTGATGAGGAGGTACTGATAGATGACACTGATGAGGGGGTACTGATGGGCGGTGGACACTGATGAGGAGGTACTGATAGATGACACTGATGAGGAGGTACTGATGGGCGGTGGACACTGATGAGGCAGCACTGATGAGGAGATACTGATAGACAGTGGACACTGATGAGGAGATACTGATAGATGACACTGATGAGGAGGTACTGATAGATGACACTGATGAGGAGGTACTGATAGATGACACTGATGAGGAGGCACTGATAGATGACACCGATGAGGAGGCACTGATGGGCGGTGGACACTGATGAGGCGGTACTGATAGATGACACTGATGAGGAGATACTGATAGACAGTGGACACTGATGAGGAGATACTGATAGATGACACTGATGAGGAGATACTGATAGATGACACTGATGAGGAGATACTGATAGATGACACTGATGAGGAGGTACTGATAGACAGTGGACACTGATGAGGAGATACTGATAGATGACACTGATGAGGAGATACTGATAGATGACACTGATGAGGAGGTACTGATAGATGACACTGATGAGGAGGCACTGATAGATGACACTGATGAGGAGATACTGATAGACAGTGGACACTGATGAGGAGATACTGATAGATGACACTGATGAGGAGATACTGATAGATGACAATGATGAGGAGATACTGATAGATGACACTGATGAGGAGGTACTGATAGATGACACTGATGAGGAGGCACTGATAGATGACACCGATGAGGAGGCACTGATAGATGACACCGATGAGGAGGCACTGATGGGCGGTGGACACTGATGAGGCGGTACTGATAGATGACACTGATGAGGAGATACTGATAGGCGGTGGACACCGATGAGGCGGTACTGATAGATGACACTGATGAGGAGATACTGATAGGCGGTGGACACTGATGAGGACGTACTGATAGATGACACTGATGAGGAGGTACTGATAGATGACACTGATGAGGAGGCACTGATGGGCGGTGGACACTGATGAGGAGGTACTGATAGATGACACTAATGAGGAGATACTGATAGGCGGTGGACACTGATGAGGAGGTACTGATAGATGACAATGATGAGGAGATACTGATAGATGACACTGATGAGGAGATACTGATAGATGACAATGATGAGGAGATACTGATAGATGACACTGATGAGGAGATACTGATAGATGACACTGATGAGGAGGCACTGATAGGTGGTGCTCATGGGCTACTGATGAGGCGGCACTGATCGGCAGCACTGATCGGCAGCACTGATAGGCAGCACTGATAGGCAGCACTGCTGGGACTGAATGCCCTGATTATCATTGTAGAATTGATGTCCCTTTCACACAAGCCGGTCATTGGCTCTCCTCAAGCTGTCAGTGCGAGGAAAAGTATGCCAATAACCGGCTTGTGTTTACATTGTTATCAGATGTGATTGGACACAGCTGATCACATGGTAAAAGGCCCCTGTGATTGGCCCTTTACCCCAATCTGTAATTAGCTGTGGCTATAGCGTGGGCAGGAAGAGGTTAATTATGTATAATATTATTATATATAATATAAAAACTGTATATATATATATGCTGTATGTCCAAAACTGGTTTAGAGGTACTTATGGGTCTTACAGAGGAGGAAGATCAAAAACAGCAGCAAATTTTCGATGCGTTCTCAAGGCGCACATTGGGTATTTACTTCAAGCATAGAGTACCGTGGCTATCCTTGGAAACATATCTATATATATAGTATATGTATAATTTTCAATGATATATAATATACTGTATATAGCAAAAATATTATATCATTTTATTTTTTTTTTTACTTTTATAAAGTTCTGTCCCAGTATCGGTCACAAAGTTCTTCTTTCCGCAGGAAGCACTCTGATAAAATGGTTTTTAATTACCTGAGCGCAGGCCGCCTCTCTCACCGTCCTCTCCCCAACCCTCAAGCCTTTGCCGCTTTGATTTCAGATAACGTGTATTGCTGACTACGCACATCTGATTTCCAATAAATACGAATAACGAGGGCCTCTCGTCCCGAGCAGCGGCGGAGCGAACTCCTCCGAGGACGCCTCTGACAAACGGCCTCATCGATCCCCGCAAGCCGCATTAAACAGGCGTTTGATTTCTTGCCTGACTCCGTCACTGTGTAACAATTAGGCAGATGTAATATTTTCTTGTATTACATGGAAATCAATGCACCTTTTGCTCCGGCGGAGTTGATCATGGTGAGAGATGTGCTGTCGGGGGGTCAGAGGTCAATGTGACGATATCATTTCTCAGCGTGGATAAATTGCTCCTCCATCTGTCACCGTGGACCCCGTTCACACTCTGAGCCGCCTGCACGCTGGAACTCGTAGACTTCATTATTCAGATGGAAGTGACTGGCACTAATTCTAGGGCGAGAAGAAGACGGTCGGCGTCGCAGAGCCAGAAACATGGCGGAGTATAGAAAACGGAGAGGAAAAAGGTATCAGGGGCTGTAACCCATAGTCGTGTCTTTGGCTGAAGAATACTAAATGGAAGCTTCCTGGCTACACCTGGTAGATGACGGGTTAAGGGTTCCCGCCACTGACTGTAACCGAAGCCGGAGCACCGAGATCAGATCTCCGCCACCTTTCAACGCTCTCCATCTCCATGTCTCGTGTCATCACACAGCCAGGGTCAGACAGATAACATATCCTGGATAGAAGTCTGTAGGTGCTGACTGATTGGACCCTCTCGGGGCAGATGGGGTGAGATGGCTGGAGAAACTAAAAAAAAAAAAAAGAAAGTGGTTCGATAAGTAATATAATCAGAGGAGAATCTGGTAGGAGAAAAGGAAACACAAATAGACAGAGATACTGTCCTATACCTTAGACAGAGGAGTGACACATAACCTGTCCTATCCCTTAAACAGGGGAGTAACACTTAACCCGTCCTATCCCTTAGACAGAGGAGTAACACATAACCCGTCCTATCCCTTAAACAGAGGAGTAACACATAACCCATCCTATCCCTTAGACATAGGAATAACACATAACCTGTCCTATCCCTTAGACAGAGGAGTAACACATAACCCGTCCTATCCCTTAAACAGGGGAGTAACACATAACCCATCCTATGCCTTAGACAGAGGAGTAACACATAACCCGTCCTATCCCTTAGACAGAGGAGTAACACATAACCCGTCCTATCCCTTAGACAGAGGAGTAACACATAACCCATCCTACCCCTTAGACTGAGGAGTAACACATAACCCGTCCTATCCCTTAGACAGAGGAGTAACACATAACCTGTCCTATCCCTTAGACAGAGGAGTAACACATAACCTGTCCTATCCCTTAGACTGAGGAGTAACACATAACCCGTCCTCTCCCTTAGACAGAGGAGTAACACATAACCCGTCCTACCCCTTAGACAGAGGAGTAACACATAACCCGTCCTATCCCTTAGACAGAGGAGTAACACATAACCCGTCCTACCCCTTAGACAGAGGAGTAACACATAACCCGTCCTACCCCCTAGACAGAGGAGTAACACATAACCCGTCCTATCCCATAGACAGAGGAGTAACACATAACCCGTCCTATCCCATAGACAGAGGAGTAACACATAACCCGTCCTACCCCTTAGACTGAGGAGTAACACATAACCCGTCCTATTCCTTAGAGGTGTAACACATAACCCGTCCTACCCCTTAGACATAGGAGGAGCACATAACCTATCCTATCCCTTAGACAGAGAAGTAACACCTAACCCGTCCTACCCCTTAGACAGAGGAGTAACACGTAACCCGTCCTATCCCATAGACAGAGGAGTAACACATAACCCGTCCTACCCCTTAGACTGAGGAGTAACACATAACCCGTCCTATTCCTTAGAGGTGTAACACATAACCCGTCCTACCCCTTAGACATAGGAGGAGCACATAACCTATCCTATCCCTTAGACAGAGAAGTAACACCTAACCCGTCCTACCCCTTAGACAGAGGAGTAACACGTAACCCGTCCTACCCCTTAGACAGAGGAGTAACACATAACCCGTCCTACCCCTTACAGGAGTAACACATAACCCATCCTACCCCTTAGACAGAGGAGTAACACATAACCCGTCCTACCCCTTAGACAGAGGAGTAACACATAACCCATCCTACCCCTTAGACAGAGGAGTAACACGTAACCCGTCCTACCCCTTAGACAGAGGAGTAACACATAACCCGTCCTACCCCTTACAGGAGTAACACATAACCCATCCTACCCCTTAGACAGAGGAGTAACACATAACCCGTCCTACCCCCTAGACAGAGGAGTAACACATAACCCATCCTACCCCTTAGACAGAGGAGTAACACATAACCCGTCCTACCCCTTAGACAGAGGAGTAACACATAACCCATCCTACCCCTTAGACAGAGGAGTAACACATAACCCATCCTACCCCTTAAACAGAGGAGTAACACATAACCCGTCCTATCCCTTAGACAGAGGAGTAACACATAACCCGTCCTACCCCTTAGACAGAGGAGTTACACGTAACCCGTCCTATGCCTTAGACAGAGGAGTAACACATAACCCGTCCTATCCCTTAGACAGAGGAGTAACACATAACCCATCCTATCCCTTAGACAGAGGAGTAACACATAACCCATCCTTTCCCTTAGACAGAGGAGTAACACATAACCCGTCCTATCCCTTAGACAGAGGAGTAACACATAACCCATCCTTTCCCTTAGACAGAGGAGTAACACATAACCCGTCCTATCCCTTAGACAGAGGAGTAACACATAACCCGTCCTATCCCTTAGGCAGAGGAGTAACACATAACCCATCCTATGCCTTAGACAGAGGAGTAACACATAACCCGTCCTATCCCTTAGACAGAGGAGTAACACATAACCCGTCCTATCCCTTAGACAGAGGAGTAACACATAACCCATCCTACCCCTTAGACAGAGGAGTAACACATAACCCGTCCTACCCCCTAGACAGAGGAGTAACACATAACCCATCCTACCCCTTAGACAGAGGAGTAACACATAACCTGTCCTACCCCTTAGACAGAGGAGTAACACATAACCCGTCCTACCCCCTAGACAGAGGAGTAACACATAACCCATCCTACCCCTTAGACAGAGGAGTAACACATAACCCGTCCTACCCCTTAGACAGAGGAGTAACACATAACCCATCCTATCCCTTAGACAGAGGAGTAATACATAACCCGTCCTACCCCTTAGACTGAGGAGTAACACATAACCCGTCCTATCCCTTAGACAGAGGAGTAACACATAACCCGTCCTACCCCCTAGACAAAGGAGTAACACATAACCCATCCTACCCCTTAGACAGAGGAGTAACACATAACCTGTCCTACCCCTTAGACAGAGGAGTAACACATAATCCGTCCTATCCCTTAGACAGAGGAGTAACACATAACCCGTCCTATCCCATAGACAGAGGAGTAACACATAACCCGTCCTACCCCTTAGACTGAGGAGTAACACATAACCCGTCCTATTCCTTAGAGGTGTAACACATAACCCGTCCTACCCCTTAGACATAGGAGGAGCACATAACCTATCCTATCCCTTAGACAGAGAAGTAACACATAACCCGTCCTACCCCTTAGACAGAGGAGTAACACATAACCCGTCCTATCCCTTAGACAGAGGAGTAACACATAACCCGTCCTACCCCTTAGACAGAGGAGTTACACGTAACCCGTCCTATCTCTTAGACAGAAGAGTAACACATAACCCGTTCTATCCCTTAGACAGAGGAGTAACACATAACCCATCCTATCCCTTAGACAGAGGAGTAACACATAACCCATCCTATCCCTTAGACAGAGGAGTAACACATAACCCGTCCTATCCCTTAGACAGAGGAGTAACACATAACCCGTCCTATCCCTTAGGCAGAGGAGTAACACATAACCCATCCTATGCCTTAGACAGAGGAGTAACACATAACCCGTCCTATCCCTTAGACAGAGGAGTAACACATAACCCATCCTATCCCTTAGACAGAGGAGTAACACATAACCTGTCCTATCCCTTAGACAGAGGAGTAACACATAACCTGTCCTATCCCTTAGACAGGGGAGTAACACATAACCTGTCCTATTCCTTAGACAGAGGAGTAACACGTAACCCGTCCTATTCCTTAGACAGAGGAGTAACACATAACCCGTCCTACCCCTTAGACAGAGGAGTAACACATAACCCATCCTACCCCTTAGACAGAGGAGTAACACATAACCCGTCCTACCCCTTAGACAGAGGAGTAACACATAACCTGTCCTATCCCTTAGACAGAGGAGTAACACATAACCTGTCCTATCCCTTAGACAGAGGAGTAACACGTAACCTGTCCTATCCCTTAGACAGAGGAGTAACACATAACCTGTCCTATCCCTTAGACAGAGGAGTAACACATAACCTGTCCTATCCCTTAGACAGAGGAGTAACACGTAACCCGTCCTACCCCTTAGACAGAGGAGTAACACATAACCCGTCCTATTCCTTAGACAGAGGAGTAACACATAACCCGTCCTACCCCTTAGACAGAGGAGTAACACATAACCCGTCCTACCCCTTAGACAGAGGAGTAACACATAACCTGTCCTATCCCTTAGACAGAGGAGTAACACATAACCCGTCCTACCCCTTAGACAGAGGAGTGACACATAACCCATCCTATCCCTTAGACAGAGGAGTAACACATAACCCGTCCTATCCCTTAGACAGAGGAGTAACACATAACCCGTCCTACCCCTTAGACTGAGGAGTAACACATAACCCATCCTATCCCTTAGACAGAGGAGTGACACATAACCCATCCTACCCCTTAGACAGAGGAGTAACACATAACCCGTCCTATCTCTTAGACAGAGGAGTAACACATAACCCATCCTATCCCTTAGACAGAGGAGTGACACATAACCCATCCTATCCCTTAGACAGAGGAGTGACACATAACCCATCCTACCCCTTAGACAGAGGAGTAACACATAACCTGTCCTATCCCTTAGACAGAGGAGTGACACATAACCCGTCCTTTCCCTTAGACAGAGGAGTGACACTTAACCCGTCCTATCCCTTAGACAGAGGAGTAACACATAACCCGTCTTATCCCTTAGACAGAGGAGTAACACATAACCCATCCTACCCCATAGACAGAGGAGTAACACATAACCCGTCCTATCCCTTAGACAGAGGAGTAACACATAACCCGTCCTATCCCTTAGACAGAGGAGTGACACATAACCCATCCTATCCCTTAGACAGAGGAGTAACACATAACCCGTCCTACCCCTTAGACAGAGGAGTAACACATAACCCATCCTACCCCTTAGACAGAGGAGTAACACATAACCCATCCTATCCCTTAGACAGAGGAGTGACACATAACCCATCCTATCCCTTAGACAGAGGAGTAACACATAACCCGTCCTACCCCTTAGACAGAGGAGTAACACATAACCCATCCTATCCCTTAGACAGAGGAGTGACACATAACCCATCCTATCCCTTAGACAGAGGAGTGACACATAACCCGTCCTATCCCTTAGACAGAGGAGTAACACATAACCCGTCCTACCCCTTAGACAGAGGAGTAACACATAACCTGTCCTATCCCTTAGACAGAAGAGTAACACATAACCCGTCCTATCCCTTAGACAGAGGAGTAACACATAACCCATCCTATGCCTTAGACAGAGGAGTAACACATAACCTGTCCTATCCCTTAGACAGAGGAGTAACACATAACCCGTCCTATCCCTTAGACAGAGGAGTAACACATAACCCATCCTATCCCTTAGACAGAGGAGTAACACATAACCCGTCCTATCCCTTAGACAGAGGAGTAACACATAACCCGTCCTACCCCTTAGACAGAGGAGTAACACATAACCCGTCCTATCCCTTAGACAGAGGAGTAACACATAACCCATCCTATCCCTTAGACAGAGGAGTAACACATAACCTGTCCTACCCCTTAGACAGAGGAGTAACACATAACCCGTCCTACCCCTTAGACAGAGGAGTAACACATAACCCGTCCTATCCCTTAGACAGAGGAGTAACACATAACCCATCCTATGCCTTAGACAGAGGAGTAACACATAACCCGTCCTATCCCTTAGACAGAGGAGTAACACAAAGCCCGTCCTATCCCTTAGACAGAGGAGTAACACATAACCTGTCCTATCCCTTAGACAGAGGAGTAACACATAACCCATCCTATCTCTTAGACAGAGGAGTAACACATAACCCGTCCTATCCCTTAGACAGAGGAGCAGGGGCGTTGCTAGGTCTACAAAAGACCCGGGGCTAAAGCCCATAGCAGCAAAGTAAAGAAAGTCATACGCTTGAGTGGGCATACACATGTATATATAATATACATGTGTGTGTGTGTATATATATATATATATATATATATATATATATTTCTTTTTTGTTACATACCTGAGTGTGGATTCCCCTTACATCAGGGTCCCCAGAGAGACATACCTGCTAATTGCAGAACTGCACCCACCCGGTAAGAGACTCGGGGCTATGGGCTATAGCCCCAATAGCCACCCCCTAGCAATGCCCCTGCAGAGGAGTAACACATAACCTGTCCTATCCCTTAGACAGAGGAGTAACACATAACCTGTCCTACCCCTTAGACAGAGGAGTAACACGTAACCCGTCCTATCCCTTAGAGGAGTAACACATAACCTGTCTTATCCCTTAGAGGAGTAACACATAACCCGTCCTATCCCTTAGACAGAGGAGTAACACGTAACCCGTCCTATCCCTTAGAGGAGTAACACATAACCTGTCTTATCACTTAGAGGAGTAACACATAACCCGTCCTACCCCTTAGACAGAGGAGGAGCACATAACCCGTCCTACCCCTTAGACAGAGGAGTAACACGTAACCCGTCCTACCCCTTAGACAGAGGAGTAACACGTAACCCATCCTATCCCTTAGACAGAGGAGTAACACATAACCCGTCCTCTCCCTTAGAGGAGTAACACGTAACCCATCCTACCCCTTAGACAGAGGAGTAACACGTAACCTGTCCTATCCCTTAGACAGAGGAGTAACACATAACCCGTCCTACCCCTTAGACAGAGGAGTAACACATAACCCGTCCTATCCCTTCGACAGAGGAGTAACACATAACCCGTCCTATCCCTTCGACAGAGGAGTAACACATAACCCGTCCTATCTCTTAGACAGAGGAGTAACACATAACCCGTCCTATCCCTTAGACAGAGGAGTAACACATAACCTGTCCTATCTCTTAGACAGAAGAGTAACACGTAACCTGTCTTATCCCTTCGACCAGTGGTTTCAAACTGTGGCCCATGGGCCGAATGCAGCCCTTTGCTTGCCTTTATCAGGCCCTCGGGCCACCATTCCTCCCACTGACACCAGCAATGAAGCACTATTCCTCCCGCTGACACCAACGATGGGGCACTATTCCTCCCAATGACACCAACAATGGGGGAATGTTCTTCCCAATGACACCAACAATGGAGCACTATTCCTCCCAATGACACTAACAATGGCGGAATGTTCTTCTCAATGACACCAATGATGAGGCACTATTCCTCCAATAGGACAGAGCACTATTCCAACTCCTACTGACCAGAGCTGCTATGTCTTTTGTTTTTTTACTCCAACTCACTCCACTGACTCTGGGGAATTTTCTACGCTTTCCACAGTCCGGCCCCCCCTTAATGTCTGAAGTGCAATAAACTGGCCCTTTGTTAAGTTTGGTGACCCCTGCCTTAGACAGAGGAGTAACACATAACCCGTCCTATCCCTTAGACAGAGGAGTAACACATAACCCGTCCTATCCCTAAGACAGAGGAGTAACACATAACCCATCCTATCCCTTAGACAGAGGAGTTTGGTTAGAAAATAACGAATAAACAAAACAAATCCAAATATAGGAAATCAATTCCGAAAACGAATCATTCTAACATAACAAATATGACGAAACAAAATGATTAATTTAACAAACTAATCCGAAATTAAACTAATTTTTCCGTTGCGCTCATCTCTGCTGGGCGTAGCAGAAGCAACCATTTCTGCCGGTGTTCCTGTAAATGCATGAAAAACGCACAGTTGGGCATTTTGCCGCACAAAGAAATGTGCAACGCTCGAGTGTGAATGGGGCTTTATTGGCCTACCCTTTGTCTTGCACTATTTCACTACCCCTATCACTTTTTGTGTGTCACCTTGTAGGGTGTGGGTCTCTGGGTCTAGCCTGAAGATTAGGGGAAGGATATGTTACCATCAGGTACCTTTCTCCTCTGTCTTTGAGGGGTCTCTTTTCAGGAGAGCCCGTCACCCAGTACTTGTTGGTTGGCTTTGGCTGATCTTGAAGGAGGAGCAAGGTGCGCCGGGCCTTTATCCCAGTGTGCTTTACCCCAGTAAGGTGTCTTCACTGGGTGATCAGGGAGAAGTCCTTCCTATTCCTCTTCAGGAGGGGTCCTTCCTATTCCTCTTCAGGAGGGGTCCTTCCTATTCCTCTTTGGGAGGAGTCCTTCCTATTCCTCTTCAGGAGGGGTCCTTCCTATTCCTCTTCGGGAGGGGTCCTTCCTATTCCTCTTCGGGAGGGGTCCTTCCTATTCCTCTTCGGGAGGGGTCCTTCCTATTCCTCTTCAGGAGGGGTCCTTCCTATTCCTCTTCGGGAGGGGTCCTTCCTATTCCTCTTCAGGAGGGGTCCTTCCTATTCCTCTTTGGGAGGAGTCCTTCCTATTCCTCTTCAGGAGGGGTCCTTCCTATTCCTCTTCGGGAGGGGTCCTTCCTATTCCTCTTCGGGAGGGGTCCTTCCTATTCCTCTTCAGGAGGGGTCCTTCCTATTCCTCTTTGGGAGGAGTCCTTCCTATTCCTCTTCAGGAGGGGTCCTTCCTATTCCTCTTCGGGAGGGGTCCTTCCTATTCCTCTTCGGGAGGGAACCATTAGACTCAAAAAGCTGGCAACAACAAGGAAGAGCTGGAAGAACATTTTGCAAATAATTGGCAACAGGTCAGTAACATGACTGGGCATAAAAAGAGCATCTTAGAGAGTCAGAGTGTCTCAGAAGTAAAGCTGGGCAGAGGTTCACCAATCTGTGAAAAGCTGCATCTAAAAATTGCCAAACTATTTCAGAATAATGTTCCTCAGCCTAAAATTGAAAAGACTTTGAATATCTCATCATCTACAGTGCATAATATCATCAAAAGATTCACAGAATCTGGAGAAATATCTGTGAGAAGGACAAGGCCGAAACCCAATATTGGATACCTGTGATCTCCTGGCCCTCAGACGGCACTGCATTAAAAACAGGCATGATTGCGTGATGGACATCACTGCATTGGCGCAGGAATACTTCCAAAAATCACTGTCTGTGAACACAGTTTGCCGTGCCATCCTGAAATACAAGGTGAAACTCTATCATGGAGAGAAGAAACCATATCTGAACATGATCCAGGAACGTCACCATCTTCTCTGGGCAAAAGCTCATTTAAAATGGTCTGTTGCAAAGTGGAAACCTGTTCCGTTGTCAGACAAATTTGACATTCTTTTTGGGTACCATGGGCGCCGCACTCTCTGGACTAAAGAGGAGAGGGACCTTCAGCACTCAGTTCAAAAGCCTGGGGGGGCTTTTCAGTAGAGCTGCATGATTCTGGCCAAACTGAGAAGCACGATATTTTTGCTTAGAATAAAGATCGCGATTCTCTCACGATTCTCGCGGCGTAACATCTTACATATACAAAAAAATTGGGCTAACAGCACTGTTTAGTTTTTTTTTGAAAGTGTCATTTTTCCCAAAAAATTGCGTTTGAAAGACCGCTGCACAAATACCGTGTGACATAAAATATTGCAACAACCGTCATTTTATTCTCTATATAATGTTTGGGGGTTCGAAGTCATTTTCTAGCAGAAAATACTGGATTTTTAAACTAAACTCTTCTATACAATGGAGTTCAACCCTCTGATCTTTTGAAACATTGTATCTTTTTGCTTCTTTTGACCTGAGACTTGGCTCTCTGCCCAGACTTGGCAGGCTGCCCAGATAGGAGAGACTCAAGCATAGGAGAGACCATAGCATATGGTTTTTTTATGGTTTTTATGGTCAGTAAAAACCAATACCGGGTGAGCTGCTCCTTCCAGGAGGTACCGCCATTCCTCCAAAGCCGACTTGATGGCCAGCAATTCCCTATCACCGACATCATAGTTCCAGCAAGATGGTGCACCACCACATTATGGGTGTCAGGTCCAAGCACTCCTAGATGAACAGTTTCCTGGAAAGTGGATTGGTCGTCGTGGGCCAGTTGAATGGCCCCCAAGGTCTTCCGATCTGACCCCCTTAGACTTTTATCTTTGGGGTCATCTGAATGCAATTGTCTATGCTGTGAAGATACGAGATGTGCAGCACCTGAAACTACGGATACTGGAAGCCTGTGCTAGCATTTCTCCTGCGGTGTTGCTATCAGTGTGTGAAGAGTGGGAGAAGAGGGTTGCATTGACAATCCAACACAATGGGCAGCACATTGAACACATTTTATAAGTGGTCAGAAACTTGTAAATAACTCATGAAAGAATAAAGTTACGTTAAAACCAAGCCCACCATTGTTTTTCTTGTGAAATTCCCAATAAGTTTGATGTGTCACTTGACCCTCTTCCTATTGAAAAAACAAAAGTTGGATTCAAAATGGCCGACTTCAAAATGGCCACCATGGTCACCACCCATCTTGAAAAGTTCCCCCCCTCACATATACTAATGTGCCACAAACAGGAAGTTAATATCACCAACCATTCCCATTTTATGAAGGTGTATCCATATAAATGGCCAACCCTGTACTTTCCAGATGTTGCACATCTGGAAAGGCACCATCAGTGCTGAAAGATAGATCCAGGTTATAGAGCAGCATATGCTCCCATCCAGACAATGTCTTTTTCAGGGAAGGCCTTGCATATTTCAGCAGGACAATGCTAAACCACGTGCTGAGTTTATGACAACAGCACGAGTTTGTAGTAGAAGAGTCTGGGTGCTGAACTTACCTGCCTGCAGTCCAGACCTTTCACCATTTGAAAATATTTGGTGCATCTTGAAACAGAAAAATACGTCAAAGACGACCCCGGGACTAGACGTGCACGCCGGAAACATTTGTTATGTTTCATAATCCGTAATACTTTTGCTTCATCGTATTTGTTATGTTAGAATGATTCATTTTCAGAATTCATTTTGTATATTTGGATTTGGTTAGTATAATTGTTATTTTCAAATCGATTTGAATTTCTGAAGACGGTTCTATTTGTTCTATTCTATTCTATGTATTCTATTCTTTTCTATTCTTGTTGTCATTTTTTTTTTCACTGTTATACCTTACTTTATTTACTGCAATATATTTCAATTTCAAATTCATTTTCTAATTTTTCTAATTTGAATTCCTTTTTGAATCATCCAAATTCGTTATTTTGTTTCATTATAATTTTTTTCAGATTCGTTGAAATTCGTCACTGTTGCGATTCCGAAACTCAGATACATCCAAATCTCCGAAAACGACATTTTCGTCTGAAAAACTAAACGAAACGCACATGTCTACCTGTTGAGTAGTTAGCAGGGCTGGCCCAAGACATTGTGCTGCCTGGGTCCAAGAATGAAATGCTGCCCCCCCACCCCCCCTCCCAAAAAAAATCACGCCCACCAAAAGGCCCCCACATCCATTATTTTATATCATGATAATTACAACTAAAATTAAATTTATCAAGAAGTCAGATTTACATTCAAAAGCACCTTGTCTATATGCAAACTTATATGACCAAATATACCATTATGTTCAATTCCAAGGGGCGGGCTAGGGCAGTATAAGGGCAGGCTAGGGCCATATAGGGACAGGCTAGGGTAATATATGAATGGGCTAGGGTAGTATATAGACAGGCTACGGTAGTATATAGACAGGCTACGGTAGTATATAGACAGGCTAGGGTAGTATATGGACAGGATAGGGTAGTATATGGACAGGCTAGGGTAGTATATGGACAGGCTGGGGTAGTATATAGACAGGCTAAGGTAGTATATAGACAGGCTAGGGTAGTATATGGATGGGCTACAGAAGTATACAGACAGGCTAGGGTAGTATAGGGGCGGGCTGGGGTAGTATATGGACAGGCTAAGGTAGTATAGCGGCTGGTGGAGCGGCCCGGGGGGCAGTTGTCATCATAACACACAAAACTGCTGCAAAAAAAATCTTTTTGCTGGGTAAATAGAAGAGAAAGAGAGGCGGCCGTGGATCAATTTGCTGCCCCTCTCAAAGTGCTGCCTGGGTCCAATGGACCCACTGGGACCCATAGCAGGGCCAGCCCTGGCAGTTAGAATCCCATATCAGGCAAGAATGGGACAACATTCCTCTCCCCAAACTCCAGCAACCGGTCTCCTCTGTTCCCAGACATTTACAGAGTGTTGTAAAAGAAGAGGGGAGGCTACACCATGCTAAACATGGCGCCACTCTAACTTTTTTGAGACTTGTTGCTGCAAACTCACCTTATTCTTTTCTTAAAATGGTACATTGTCTCAGGTTAAACATTTGATACGTTTTCTATTTTCTATTGCGAATAAAATACAGGTTTATGAGATTTGCAAATCATTGCATTGTTTTTATGTAGATTTTTACACAGAAGTTTTTTTTGGAATTGGGGTTGCACTTTCTCATTGGTCTACTAGGAAAACCTTTTTTTTGTCTATATTTAAGCTCAGTTGGCAGGGATGTTGATACCACCATACAGGGATAAAACACTCCTTGTTATTATTGCTTGGCAGGTGAAAAAGAGGACATAAAGTCAGTGATAGACGGGCCTGTGATCTAAGAAATGACCCAAAGCACCACCTTCTGTTAAAACTGAAGGTATCTTCATGAATCTTCAGATGACCAAAGAAGTCCTTTATATCTGACAGACATGTCAGATATGCATTCTACCTAGAAAAGCTATGGCATTCTGGTCCTTTTGTTTAAACCAGGGGTCTCCAAAATTCCTAAACAAAGGGCCAGTTTACTGTCCTTCAGACTTTAGGGGGGCGTACTGTGTCCTAGAGTTAGTGGGAGTAAACACTGCCAAATCTTTAGTGGGAGGAATAGTGCCCCATCATTGGTGTCAGTGGGAGGAATAGTGCCCCATCATTGGTGTCAGTGGGAGGAATTGTGCCCCATCATTGGTGTCAGTGGGAGGAATAGTGACTGTGGTTACTACCCCGTGTTAAGGAGGGTGACTGTGGTTACTACCCCGTGATAAGGAGGGTGACTGTGGTTACTACCCCGTGATAAGGA